>VWZG01011077.1:110558-122382 GCA_013396735.1 Grallaria varia
CCAACAAAAAGAAAACTGGCAGCTTTTCAAGCCCCTGAGAGCAAAGCTTTGAAAGCTCTGGATTTCCTCCAGCGAACGTCTGAGGCTCCTGCGCCGGTGACGGATTGCACTGGAACGGCACAAGACGCTCCTGTGTAAATAGCCTTTTTCTGCGTTCGCCCTTTTAGTAGTTCAGATGTTATTTATAGTCATTTCTCTGGATGGAAAACTATATTTTTTTAAATTTTTTTTTTTTTCACAGATGGGGGGTTCTAGTGAAATCTTTTCCTTGATTGTTTGGTGGGGGGGTTTTTAAATTTATTTTTGCTTTTTCCTTCGAGATTTTTGTGACGGTTTCCTTCGGCTCCGGGAGGAACCTTTCCTTCCTGGAAGCCAGGACAGAATGGCTGTTGTGAGCTCTCCCCTCCAAGACCTGTGTCCAGCACTGAGCACGAGTCCCGAAATGCTGCCATTCCTCAGCTATTAAATAATAGCTATAATGGGCCCAACCAAATTCTGATTTCCCGAGGGACAACGGGAGGGCTCAGCTGCTCCTTAGCGCTGCCTTCGCCCCGCGTTTCACACGTAACCTCGGCCCTTCCTATTGTATTTTTGCTTGCAGGCTTTTCACTGCAATTCCAAAGGGACTCCTGCTTCCCAAAATGCTTTCAAGGACGGGAATTGGTGTGACCTTCATTGCCCAGAGCGCTGTTTTATCCTGCCTTGCCACTGTACGACATCCTAAGGAGCCCTGCCACAAAGTGACTTCTCCTGCCTGCCAGGAAAAATGACTTGGAATCAGAGAAGATAAACGCAGATTATTACACTGCTGTGGTTCTCTGATGGTCTGGGAGTATTGCCAGTATTTCCCATCTTTGTCTGCCTCACCTTAAGCCCTGGGCACCAACAGGAACCAGCAGTAACATCTCCCTGTCCTCTCGAGTCCCAGTATTGTCCCAGGGACTGGAAGGACAGTCATGGGGCAGGTTCTCTGGAACGGGAGGATTTCCTTGATGAGCCTTTTTTTGGTCAGTAAGGGGTTTTTATTCTTCCTTAATTTTAATAATCTCCAGCTGGAGTGTGTAGGCTCAAGAATTGTGAGGTTCTGTACTCAAGGGAGAAAGTGATGGAGAATTAATCCCTCCTGGAGATGATAAGCCTGGTCCTTACCCAATTAATACTATTCCAGCACTACAAATTCGAGCAATTTTCTCTTATTTTATTTTTTCTCCTTAAAGGGTACCCTTCAGTCCTTCAGTTGTGCCCTGAACCACCAGGGCCTTATAGAAAGAAACAAACCTTTTTTCTGTTTTTGAGGTTGACCATCTCGGGGCAGGGAGGGTTTTGCAGCATTTTTTGCCCTCTGCCTTTCCTTTGGAGCTTGGCTATTGAGTGAGAGCATCTCCAATGGGAAAGATCACCTGTATCAGGAGGAAGAGACGAAAATCAAGGTGTTTTACTGGTCTCAATAACTCTGCTCAAGCAGCTGTGCTTTGCTGCACCACTGACAACACAATACTGAGCTGGGAGCTGAGTGTCTCAAGCACGATCTTGGATTAGGAACTACCACCATCTCTCAGATGACCCTTATTCTGATTGAAATCATTTTACTCCCCAGTTTATCTACAGTTCACATAGATGTGGTTATCTCGTGCAGTTGAAAATTACTCTTATGAGAATAGAGAAATGTAAACAGTTCCTTGATGTGAAAAAGCTGGATCCCAGGTTTTGCAGCTTTGAGAATCTCCTTCTGCTGTTCAGTTGGTGCTTGTTTAGGGTTTTCAGCTGATACCACGCCCAGCAATGGGGCTTTGGCTGTGCCAGGGCACTCTCCTTGGAAGAGATCTTGGTAAGTGAGGCTTTTAAACTCACCCTATCATTTTGGCAAGCAATCCATATTTGAAAATCTGACTTTTGCGGCTCCAATCATAGCTCGTAGCATTTGCCCCGGTGGTTTTATGGAACAAGTGGTATGGAAAAGCAGATCCATGTTTATTTTCAGGCAGGAAACCAGGAGTGCAAAAAAATGCATCACGAACCGAAGGGTCAGGGTGAAGCCTTTTTAAAAAAGAATCGAGGTGGTTGGGCTGCGTTTATCACACACAGCCCAGCGCTCTAAAATTGGCTTGTTTTGATGCTATTTGGAGCTCCGTGCCGTGAAAACCCGACTTTGTGCAGCTCGACTTTCTGCGTCACAGCCCGTGCTGGGACAGCAATGCCAACGAGGACAATTAGTTTGTCTGTCCTTCACAATGGCTGTTTGTCTGCCCTCGGTACTTTCTGGTGGAAGCTGCTCCCCAGTCCTCCCATTCCTGCTCTGCCAGTGGCCTCAATAATTGCCCCCCAGCCACCGAAGGACAGACTCACCGAGGGCTTTCAAAGCTCACTTACCCTCCTTCAAATAGAGCTGAAATTTATAGCCAGCAGCTTCTAAAATAAGTCACATCACCGCCACCTCCAAAAACAGCTCTGGGACCATGTGGCCTTGTGGTTATGGCTCTGGGGTTGTGGTGATGAAGTCAGAGATTCAAATCCAGTTGTAGGGAGATAAAAAGCTTCAAAGAAAGTGAAACTGCTTCTGCCTTGATTAGGTGGAAATAATAACACCTCCTTTTACTTGCACCTGAAAAACAAAATTCAGAGGTGGCAATCGGGGACGGGACAGAATTTCACCTTGGGACAGGAGATGCACCGGGTGAAAAAGCACCTGGGTGTTGTGAAGAAGATTTCCAATTGTCATGGCAGAGGGGTTCTGCTTCTCCCTGTCCATGATATTGAAGTGTGGGGTGATAAAAGTCAAGGTCTGGAGCCTTCACAGGCAGGGAGTCACAGTGTCCTTCTTGGCTCAGTGAGTGTCTCAGGCAGGAAAGGACTTTGTTTCCTCACCACTTAAGAGCAGCCCAGAGCTCCCCCTAAGCATTTAGGGGACATGGATGCTCCACTGGAAATTGTTGTTATTATTGTACAATAATTAGTAAATGCAAGCAGAGTAAGAGTTATATGACTGTCCATTGTACGGGAAGTACAACGAGAAGGAGCCAAATGAAAACCAGAGAGTTTCTCAGCAGATGCCCTTAGCCCTTAATACTGAAATTGTCTAAACCTGGGCTAGATATAAATACATTTCTGAGTTTTTTGACACAAGGAACAGTTGGAAAGCTGGGACTTCTCCCTCCATATGCAGAATTATCTCGAAGCCATTGCTGTCCTGCTGAGTTGTTCACGTAGCCAGCTCATACCTTTCTGGTGGCCTCGCTGGGAAATCCTTGAGGGAATTTCCTCCAAAAGCTGGGCCAGCTCTGCCATTGGCTTTAGGAGGGATCTTCCTCCCCTTCCGAAAGAAAACTCACCCAAAAACCCCACCAAACCCCACCTTGTGATGTTAATGCTCAGGTTTTGTATCTCTCGCTGATACTGGGCTAAATTCCCACTATTTCCACAGGGTACAAGAGGTGTTTCCATTTGACCTGAGACTGAAAGTCAGGTTCAAATCTCCTTTCACTGTACCCAGGATATAAATGTGAAGGTGTATTTCAGGCATAAATGTCCACGAACTCTCTGCTACAGTTGGTAACAAGAAAAGCCCATAGAGCTGCTAATCCTGGGAATAGCTGTTGTTGGCTTACAAGGACATCTAGAAGCCCCAAGTGAGCTTGTCACGTTTTTCTGATTTATTTAGTAGCATTTTGAAGGGCAAACAGAGAGATGATGATGTGCATCAATGGCCCATATTGTCTGTGCAGGGAAATCCAAACCCGATTCCTCGGCGTCTCTTGAACTGCACCAGGATTGAGTCTGAACAGAGACAGCACTGAAACACTGACAGAGAGAGAACTGGTGTTTCCATTGTTGGAATCCACTGGATATCAAAGATGTCTTTGAATTTCTGCAATTAGAAGGAGCCAAATAAAAACCAAATAATTTTCCAAGCAGATGCCCTTGGCCCTCAATACCAGAATTATCAAACTCCCTAAGTAGTGGTTGCAAGATAGATGTTTAATGGATCTCTGAGCAAGAGGCATTAGTGATCTGGACTACAGCAACATTTTAATTAAAAAGTTGTACAATAACAGACTCAAAATGTAAACTTCAAAACATTTCAAGCCCAAATTACCATGGGTTCAGAACTGGCACGGAGTATGTAATTTTTAACATTCCAGACTTGCCTTCATTATAGTTCAAGAAGCCACAGAAATACACCGTTACGAGCCAGGAATAGTTCTTCCTTTTATTTGGAAAGAGAATTACAGAGGGAGCTACTGGGAACTGGAGTTTAGTTCCTAAAGCAGGAGCAGGCTACAATATTTTTATACACAACTGCAACCACAGACTCGCACTCATTCAAACACGCTGGACTAAACGGTGCCGGCTGTATAAATACTCAACACTAAGTTAAAACACAGGTTCTTTTTTATTTCAGCTTTGAAAGTTTATCATGCTATTTCTACTTTTGCAATATCATTTAAAGCCTAGTGCCTTATCCATATATATGTCAAAAAAAAAAAAAAAATAGTGGCAGTAACTTAAACCCATAAATTAAGACCGTGGCTCTTCAGTTGGTTTGGAGAAAGGCTGATTCCCTTCTGGACATTGTTGATAGACACAAAGCTTGCTTTCATTTGGGAACATGCGCTTAAAATTACAAAGTAAATCCTTCTGGGTTTGTTGCCTTTTTTTTTCTTTTTTTTTTCTTTTTTTTTTTTTTTTTTTTTTTTTTTTTTTTTTTTTTTTTTTAGCCAGTTACTCCACAACTGCATCATGATGTTCATATAATCTTTTTTTTTTCTCCGAAATTGGACTCGCATAACTCGTTGGTATGCAAAATATGTAAGGCCCCAGTCTGCTCTGAATTACACCCATGCAAGCCGTTGAAACTTAAAAGGGAATTTAAAATATGCATGAGTAAGGAAAACAAATGGAGTCTCGATTTGCAAAGCACTTGGAGATCTTCAGGAGATCCTTGTACACTTTGTTACCTGTGCCCTCAAGACAGGGAGGGGATTTGATACTTAACCTACTACTGTCCAAACCAGGTTTTGTCGATGCTTTTGATGAATGAAAAGGGCAGTGCTGTCCCACGCTGACCATCTAAACTCATTCCAATTCATTAAAAAGCTCGAATGGAAAAATATCCCAAATCTCAGGGCTGGTCAGAAATCAACTCTGGTTTCGTTTTACCCAGGGCAGTAAATAAACCCGACCTGAATAGACACGAAAGGGCTTTCCAGGAGGGCTTGGCTGCAATAATTCCTCTGCAGAAGCTGCTGGACTGGCCTGCACCGTCCCCTTTCCCTGCCTTGGGATAAAATCAGGGCACTTCCTTTGGTTCCGTGGCCTTGGTTGGCTTGGACCCGTCGAGCTGCACTTCTGGAGGCTGAAATTCTGGGAGAGAACTCCTTTAACATACTTTACAAACTGCCTGGGCTGTTTGCAGGTTGGCTGTTGAGCCGCAGTGGAAGTGTATGGATTCCAGATATTTCGGGTGATTGTGTCACTGGAAAAAACTCTCCTGATTTTAAAGTGTTTTTGGCCTCCAAGTGGAAGTAAATAAGCAATTTTCGAGACTCACTGGAAAGTAATTGCTTCTGCAGGACACTGGCTGTGCCAGGGGCTCTGGCAGATGCACTGAGGCCTCATTATTAAGCTTCAAAAAAAACCCCTTTTTTTTTAATGCAAAAGATCAAACCCAAGGATATATAATCTGAAATGCAAGGAATTTGGAGAGAGGGATGTCTGCAAAGGGAAATGTCTAAACAGAGGAGGTGCATTAGGAGGGAGCAGAAGGGAAGCAATGCCTGGTGAGCTCCAGAGCCTCCTTGGCTTGCCATGGTGGTGGTGTCGAGGTCCCTGTGCCTGCTCTGGCCCTGGAGCTGCCTCTGGTGACACAGAGGCCAGCGGGGCGAGCAGAGGTGACCACGGGCTCTTCAGCCCTGCAGGAGCTTGAGCCAGCTCAGTTGGTGCTGCTGAGGACACCAGGGTGAGCAGGAGCACGAGGAGCACCTTGTTTTGGGTGACGCCGCGACTGCAACCTTTAGACAGGAACAGTCTGTCCCTGTGCTTCCATCCAGTGATTCATCGGTGACTGGGAAGGAGTCATAAAAGCACCACTGTCAGCTAATGTGTCATTAAAGGAAGCGGTTCTGCTTCTTTTTTTCCTAAACAAGAAGTTAACACGGCGTTGTTTCCCCCTGCTCACGCTGTAAGTTGGCACTTCAAGGGCTGCAACTGCTGCCTTTTGTTGCCACTTGCCTTGCTCAGCCTGTTCAATGCAGCCAGGCTGGTTTGCAGGTCCTGGCACTGGGGGTTCTCTTGGGATAAACCCCTGCTCTGTGCTCCGGGGGGTCCATCAGGAACCCCAAGGGGAGCCACAGGCTCTGCAGGGAAGGACTCCAGTGGCTTTGGAACTGGAGCCACCTGCAGAAAAACTTCAGGAGATGTGTTTGACCAACCCCTTTCCCTCCCCGTGAGTTTCTTTTCTCTTTGCTTTTTTTCTTTCCTTTTTCCCTCCTTCCTTTTGGCCAACGTTTGCTCCAGCTGCCCTTTCCTGCATTCCCAGGCTGGGGGCCACAGCACAGCCACGCTTACTTTGCAGGGTGGACTTATCTTTGTAGATGCTCCTTTGCCAATCCACCCAAATCCAGCTTGAGCCTTCCTGAGGCACTCAGAATAGTTCAATACAGGATGACAACTGAAATAAAGCATTTTTAATGCTTCAGGATGTACGACTTTGTCTTCAGGCTTCGTGTCTGGGTTCAATCCATGTAGTAACAGAGCAGTAAATCAACCATTTGAGCATTATCTCTCTGTTCATTCTACCAGGGCACTCAATTCCCTTCTGAGACACACCGAGAGGAGAGGGGAAAGTCCTCAGAGAGAGAAAAGCTTCCAGGTGACAACAAAATGCTACCCAGGCAGTGCAATGGGATGTGTGCACATCTGTGGCCCCATTTCCCCAAAAGCCACGCCGTGAAACTCAGTCCCAGCTCGGCCCCTCTCCCCACACCTGCTCCCTCTCTGCTGCCAAGGCCCCAAAGTTGTTCCCCTCTTTGTCAGCCCTGAATGAAGATCTGCCTCTGTTGGCCTCAGGTTGGGGTTGGGTTTTTTTTTCACTCAGGGCTTTCTGTTTTTCTATAAAATAGAAACACTGCCATGGACAGTAAGTATGAGGTGCTGCACTCGTTAATATTAGCAAAGGTCCAGTTTCCTGCCTGATAGGGATTTATAACATCATAATTCATTTTTTGTCGTTCTTTTGGAGCAACCTTAGTGAAGTCATTGCATTCTAATGAAATGATATATTTTGCATATATGTGTCACATATAAAGCATCTCTATATAAGCAATATTTACATGCACACACATATATATATAAATCCAAGTGTTTTATCTAGAGGTGCACTGGGGGAGGCTACAAGAGGAGCAGGGCCAGAGCCATCTGTGCAAAAAGAAGCTGTTTAACCATAATGCAGGTTTTTGAAATTAAATGTTTCCTTTTTTAAAAAAAAGCCCTGCACAACCCTGCTTGTTGTATAATAAATACATGCCACTTGTATATAAATACCCCAGAAACCATCACTAGCTCAGCATCAAATGACACAAAACAAGCACGCCCCAGTTAAACCTCCCCCAAAGAGCCTTAAAAAAAGGGGGAGAAAAAAAGTGGGAGAAAAAAAGCACAAAGCCCGTGGAGTTCCCCCTGCCCTCTGAATCTGGTGAACTCACTCTGCCCTCGTGAGCTCCCGTGGGTGCTGTGTTGGGGTGAGGGCTGTGACGCCAACACTGCTTTCCCCATCCCAGCCCTGGGGCAGCACTGCCCAGCCCGAGTGGCTCGTGGCAGCAGAGCAGCAGCTCAGTTTTCCATCCCAGACGCTTCTGCAAAGGGATGATCCTGCAGAACAGGAGCGCCCACGCTGCGGGGCTCCCTGGGCTGGTTGTGGTGGCAGGAGGGGCAGTGGCAGCTTTGGGGTGGCACTGCAGGGACACGCTGCAGCCCCAGAGTTGCCACCTCGTGCTGCCTGTTCCTTCGCCCGGCCGAGAACCCAGCGGGGTTTTCAACTCCTCTACAATTTCATATCAACCGAACAAGTCGTTAGAAACCACCGAAACTCAACTCTCTACGAAAGCGATGGTCCCACAAGCCTGAGCTGCTGAGCAGCACCTGAGCAGGGCTTGAGCTGGCTCGGTGTGAACCAGAGGGACTTTGGGCAATGGTCCTTCTCCCCTCTGGGGCTGATTTGGAGGAGGCTGCTTTGGCCAGGGGAGATGCTGCTGGAGAAGGACAGCACAGCCCTGCCCCTGCCTGGGTGCCAGGCAGTGAGACCTTATTGTTGGCCCTTCCCCCTCTTGGTTTTCTTAGAGCTCAAAGAGCCTTTTCAGCAGAAAAGCAGTTCTTCAAAGTTACTGCCTTGGAAACTGCAGCCTGAGCAAACCCCATTGCATCCCAGCAGTGTCTCCTTGAGCTCCCAGCCTGTGCTGGCCCTGCTGGGTGAGCTGGGCAGTGGACTGGCCCTGCTGGGTGAGCTGGGCAGTGGACTGACCCTGCTGGGTGAGGTGGGCAGTGGACTGACCCTGCTGGGTGAGCTGGGCAGTGGACTGACCCTGCTGGGTGAGCTGGGCAGTGGACTGGCCCTGCTGGGTGAGCTGGGCAGTGGACTGGCCCTGCTGGGTGAGCTGGGCAGTGGACTGGCCCTGCTGGGTGGAGAAATTTCAGCCCATTCAGATTGAGGTGTGAGTGGTAATTGAGCTCTGTAGGCAAGGACTGATTTTCTCTTGGGGGCTTGTTCGCTCTCTGGTGCAGGGGAGGTTTTCCTGAGCTTGGGACTCCTCGATACCACAGCACAAGTTTGTGCCAATAAAATAACAGGAATCTGGGCAGGTCCATAGTGGGAGCAGAGGGTGATGTAATAGCCCTGAGATCTGCAGGGCTCCCAGCAGATGTGGTGGATTCACCGCAGGAAATTCTCTGGCCCCTCTGCCGTGGGTCAGATTGGGAATCACAGTCATCTCCCCAGGCTTCCAGTTCTCTCTCTCCCTCCAAATGACTCTTGGCTGCTGTGCTGGTGCAGCTGGTAAGGACGTGCTATGAGGCAACCCCTTTAGCCGCTCTGGATTTTGAAATGTGCTGCTCAGTGAAGCAAGTTAGTTGTTGTCATTCCCCCAAAAAAGTCCAGGAATAATGTCTTAGAGCCAAAGTGAGTCCTGCCAAGGAATGAATGCCCTTGGGTGGAGATTACTGGTGTTGTATTTGTTATATTAGGCAGGCCATTCTTTAAAATAAGCTACAGTAAACAAGCTGGGTAGCTGAGCCCTTCAGACGTTTCATTACTGATGAGTTTTAATGTTAAGAGCTTCTATCGTACGGATCTTGATCGAGGGAAAGATAAGTGTGCTGTTTTTTAGCATTTCACTACAAACACGGTGTTTGTGCCAACTGACACAATGATTAAATATGATCCTCTCTTCTGAGAAATGAGGAGCACTGTAACCGCACCGAGCTCTTCGCCGCCGATAGGAGATAAAAAGAGTCAAATCGTGTGTGGTTTCCTTCAGACCAAACTTGTGGCATAGTGTTTCGTGAATGATGCTGTCCAAAGTCAAAATAATCTGTTTTGCCCAAAGGTATTTTTACAGAAGACTGTGAGAGTGTAATTTTATGACAGAATAATAGGAAAAGTTCGTTTATCCTCTGCATCATGCTCAGTGTTGGCTCTTCATTAGTGCCAAGAGATTCAACGCCCCAGTGTGGGACGGGAATGAAGAGGTGCCCAATTGCTTCCATTCTAGCAATGGCTAAAAAGGCAACCAGCTTTAAAACAAGCTGAATTTTTGTTTGGTTTTGGTTTGTTTTTTTTTAAATAAAACCTAAACTTCAGGCCATTTGCCCCACCGTGGGCCCCAGCCCCTCTCCCTGCTCTTGCTGAGCCGTGTCCCCAGTGGCCACAGAGACAGGGGCTCAGCCCAGCCCTGTGCCCCAGCATGGGCTGGGAGAGCAGCCCCAGAGCTGAACAGGGGCTGGTTAACACAGAAAATGAAAAGCAGCTGTTTCTTTCTTTTCAAGAGTATCAGAAAAACAAGAAGATGGTTCCCTCCCTATGTGGGCCAAAGGCTCCTGCAGCCCTTTCACTTTCAGCCACGCTGGTGGCAGCCGTTCTCTGCCTTTCTCGAAGGACCTGTTCCAATTTCTTTCACTGCTGTTCTTGCAGGCCCGTGGGAATGAGCGACAATTGTCCTTCCCCTGCTACAGACCAAGATAAAAGCGGTGGCGGAGCCACCCAAAAACCCAGAGAGGCGAAGATTCGCAACCCCAGACACCTCATCAGCTGAGGGTGCTACACACAGTGTGCTTTGCAGGCTCCTGGAGCGCTGCAGAAGGGCTGCTCTGCTAACCCCGAGGTGCCTCACCCTCCTCAGGAGCAAAGTGCAGCCACCCTTGTGCCTCCTCCAGCGCCAGCTCTGATGCCACCCGGGCACCTCGAGCTCAGCCACCAGTTCAGATGCCCATAGAGCAGCCCCTTTTGCCAGGCTCCACCAAAGCACCAACACAACACGCCTGGCACAGCCCAGGGGTGCCCCACTCCCCAGGCTCCCCCAAAGCACCAACACAACACACCTGGCACAGCCCAGGGGTGCNCCCAGGCGTGCCCCCCTCCCCAGGCTCCCCCAAAGCACCAACACAACACGCCTGGCACAGCCCAGGGGTGCCCCACTCCCCAGGCTCTCCCAAAGCACCAACACAACACGCCTGGCACAGCCCAGGGGTGCCCCACTCCCCAGGCTCCCCCAAAGCACTGGCACAGGCTGGTGGTGCCCCACTCCCCAGGCTCCCCCAAAGCACTGGCACAGCCCAGGGGTGCCCCAGGCTCCAGCAGGTTCACCCATATCCTTTAAGGGCTGCTCTCCAGGACGTGGCTTTGGAGCAGAGCCCTGCTGTCTGAACACCTCCTGCAGAACCTGTGCACTGCCAGGAGGGAGCTCGTGGAGCAGATCATTGTGATGGACACCTGCCTGTTCCTCCTGTGGCCCGAGATGGCCCCGAGTCCACAGTGAAGCCTTTCCTCTGCTCTTGGAGCTGTTTGATGGCCCTGAACCAAAGGCCATTGCTGAGGGGACCTGGCACAGGGCAGGATTGAATGTGGCACCACACGAAGGCACCGTGAGAGTCTCCCTTCCAAAACCCACGGTGGGTGCAGGGAAAAGCAGCTGCAACATTTACATTCCCTTTCCCTTCCGTGGGGATGGGCAGAGGAGATGGGCAGGAGGCAGGAGAGGCCAGAATCCCCCAGGCAAGCACGAAGCAGCAGCTTCTGACCCTGGGGAACCAACAGCCTGGAGGGCAAAGGGGAAAACACCCGGAATTCAGTACAAGAAAGGGAGGCAGCCCTGCCAGCCGGAGAACACCCAGAATTCAGTACAAGAACTGGAGGCAGCCCTGCCAGTTGGAGAACACCCGGAATTCAGTACAAGAAAGGGAGGCAGCCCTCCCAGCATGGGCTGTGCCCATGGTCGGAGGGCAGAGAGCAGCACATTTTGGGTACCAAGGGCCCAGGAGGGCAGGATGGGACGCACCAGGCGCCGTCATCGCTTCCCACACCTCCGGCTTCCCCCGTGGCCTCGCACGGGCGCCGCTCGCTCGCACCCGGGATTCGGGCAGGAAACGTGGGTGAGAGATTCTCCGAGAGCAGATCCTGCCCCAGCCCCTGCACCCTGACTCAGCACGGCCCCGCTGGCAGCCGGGGCTGCCCCATGGCACCGCCAGGAAACCAGGGCCCAGCGTGGAGCTGTGGGGTGTGCCAGGGCAGGGCATCACTGACTGCCAGGGCAGGGCATCACTGACTGACTGCCAGGGC
>VWZG01011077.1:122708-142040 GCA_013396735.1 Grallaria varia
ACTGACTGCCAGGGCAGGGCATCACTGACTGCCAGGGCTGGGTATCACTGACTGCCAGGGCAGGGGTATCACTGACTGCCAGGGCAGGGCATCACTGACTGCCAGGGCTGGGTATCACTGACTGCCAGGGCAGGGGTATCACTGACTGCCAGGGCAGGGCATCACTGACTGCCAGGGCTGGGTATCACTGACTGCCAGGGCAGGGGTATCACTGACTGCCAGGGCAGGGCATCACTGACTGCCAGGGCTGGGTATCACTGACTGCCAGGGCAGGGGTATCACTGACTGCCAGGGCAGGGCATCACTGACTGCCAGGGCTGGGTATCACTGACTGCCAGGGCAGGGGTATCACTGACTGCCAGGGCAGGGCATCACTGACTGCCAGGGCTGGGTATCACTGACTGCCAGGGCAGGGGTATCACTGACTGCCAGGGCAGGGCATCACTGACTGCCAGGGCTGGGTATCACTGACTGCCAGGGCAGGGGTATCACTGACTGCCAGGGCAGGGCATCACTGACTGCCAGGGCTGGGTATCACTGACTGCCAGGGCAGGGGTATCACTGACTGCCAGGGCAGGGCATCACTGACTGCCAGGGCAGGGGCATCACTGACTGCCAGGGCTGGGCATCACTGAGCCCAGCATGGAGCTGTGTGGGGTGTGCCAGGGCAGGGGCATCACTGACTGCCAGGGCAGGGCATCACTGAGCCCAGCATGCAGGTGTGTGCTGTGCTGCCAGGGCACTGCTGAGCTCAGCAGGGCAGAGAACCTCTGGGAAGGCTTTGTGCTGATGTTCTGGAGTGAGGAGCTGCCCTGGTCCTTCAGAGCATCCCCTGCAGAGCCCATGCCATGCCCATGGGCAGGAGCTGCTGCAGCTGCTGCAGAAGGTGCATTTTTTGGTGGAGGTTCCCCCCCATCTCACACAAGGACTGTGAGCTCTCGCCTGCAGCAGTTCTATCAGCAAACACACAACCTGCTGGAAGCCAGCTCTTCTTTTCTGACTGCACTTTGCTTTAACTTCCTGGCATTGCAGCTGCTGCTTCTTTTCTCTGCTGATTTCATGGTCTTACCCTAATAAAAAAAAAATCTCGTGTTTGCTACCAAAAAAAAAAAAAAAAAAAAAAAAGAAAAAAAAAAAAGAGCCAACAAAACAACAACAAAAAAACAAACAAAAAAATATTCTCTTCATTAATTTAAACCTCTCTGTCACAAAATCCTGCTTGGAAAAGACAAAGCTGCTCTGATGCTGCTGCCTTGGAGAGCTTGGTCACTCCAAAGTTTCAGCGAGGAAAACCAAAATACTCTCTCCTTCCTGCCATATCCCCCAGTGTGTTGCAAGAGTGAGCAAAAGGGAGGAAAAAAGTCTTACTGTGTCCCATCCCTGACTGTGTCACCCCTCCAAAATAACTCCTGTCATCATCAGCCCCTGGTATTTTGGGCATTTGACACAAGACACAGGAGATAAGTTTGGGGACAGAATTCTGCCCAGCAATCCTGAGCCATCCAAGAGCTGCAGCTCCTGGCTCTGCTTTGCTTGGAGATGCCAGGATGCCTCTTACCAAATGAAGCTTCTGTGACCAGCTCGGGGTTGAAATGCGCCTGCAAACTCTTAGTTTGGAGGGGTTTGGGGAGTGTGTGTGATATAGAAGTAAATGGGAAAAAATCCTGGCTTTCCTCATTGTAGAAGTCAGTTTTATTGGTAACAAAATGATCCCTTTGCCCACATTTACCAAAAAATTAGCGATACAGAAATAACTTTGATTTCTGCTACCAAGGGATATTCAAGAAAAGGGTGGAAGTTAAAAAATCTGGCTGTGTGAGCTTTATAAAAGCAACACGTGCAGTAAGGGTTGTGTGGCACTGATTGTTCTGAAGGATCAAAATTACCCCCAGGTTATTAGAATTACTAATTATGCACTTTTTAGGACAAATTGAGGCTACCACCACACTGGGGTTGTGTTGCCATTTTTCCTTCTGGTAGTTACAGTTCCTTTGGATGAAAACAGTGACAGCAGCTGTGGAAAAAGCCACTCCAGCTTTATCAAAAGGGCCCAGGGAAGTTTGCTACAACCAGTGGTGTAATCCTGCACACTATATTAATTGCAATATTGGCTCCCTTCCAGCCCAGCTCTTTCCAACTCCATTTAAACACTCTTTGCTCTGATCTAACCCAAGTTCTGGGTGTTACTGCACTTTCTTTGCCATTAACTGTGTGAGGCAGAAGGGCTGCTCCCTTCAACACGTAGAACATTCAGCTGCTCCTTTTGGAGCCCAGATATAACATTTTATCATCGGGTGAATCTGCAGTTTGCTTGGATGGAGCTCAGTCCTGCACCGTAGAAGTCTGTGAACATTTAATGAAAGCTAAACACGGCCTGCATTGGAAAGATTTATGGACTTGCTGTTTATTTGCTAAAGGCTTCTTTACAAGGCTTATATCACCGTGTTAATTCCTTTCAATATGTCCATCTGCACTCGAATAATAAAAATATACATGTGAGCTGTAATGAAATACCACCCCTGAACCACGCAGGGCAAGAAAAGCCACTCGTGCTGCAACTATAGCAACTCCTAAAATAGCAAAGCGCACTGATTTCTGCCATGAACCTGTTCCCAATGTCCAAGAGACACTGTGTGCCTCGGGCTTTATATACCAGCTCCCAAAATATCCGAGTCCTGATAGGATGAGAAAATACTGTCATGTTCTTGCACCAGGCCAATTACAAAGCTGCAGTTCCTGTGCTGGTCAAGATGTTTCCTGTTGATAACACAAAAGGACAACATAGCACTCAGTTGCTAATGTTATCTGGAACCCTTGTGACCTCTTGGAAACTGGAACAATTGTAGAGTTCACAACACGTAGGAGCCTCTGCCTTGTGCTTTTGTTTGAATAAATAAGCAAGGAAGAAAAGAAACCCTCCTTCTGCAGCCCTGGGCTCCCTGTTGGTCTGGGGGTAATGAAGAGGTGGCTGGGACACAGAGGAGAGCTCAGCTCCAGGGGCAAGGGGGTCCTGCCTCTGCTGGGGGGGCTTCACTGCTAAGGTGGAATTTGACCCTGGAATATTTTCTTTTGTCCGTTTTAAACATATTTCTTTTCAACTGTATGGGCTGCTTTTTTATGTTTGAAGATGAAAAAGGTGATTTCATTTGCTGATAACATCCGCATTCCCAAACAGGCCTCTTTCATATCTTTTTCCCCAACTTTTCTGCTGAACTTCATCAAACCCTTCCTGTGCGTGCAGCTTTGTCCCATGTCCTTGGCCAGGCAGGTACAGCCTGGAATGCAGCACTCCAGGAGCTTTAAGGGAGGATTTCTTGAAAATATAAAACCATATCTGAGTTTGGGTATTCTTTTCTCTTTTAATAACACGCCACTGAGATCTCCTACACCCACCACCCCACGGAGACTTGGCAGCCCACAAAGCCCTCATGGCAACCCCCCTAAATCCCGAGAGGATGGAAATCCAGAACCTCTGTTCATTCCTGGACTTTGTGGGATTCTCAAATCCCTCTTTCCCTGCTGGGGCAGGAGCACATTCACCCTCACCAGAACCTGGGGAGGAACCAGCACCTTCTATGAGCTCTTTTACCAAGGCTTAAAGTGAAAAAAACCCAGATGGAAATTTGTCCTCTGTCTGATTTGGAGCACGGGCTCGACAACTGGTTCCCAAGAGTGCCATCCAGAGCCTGTTGGTCAAGAATAAATAATGTTTAATAAAATCTAGTGAAAGAAGAATCTAATAAAAGAAGAACCTTCATTTTCAGGAGAACAAAGACAGACCTGGGGTTAGCTACAACTCCTGTCCGAGCCTGTTGGGAAGAAATCATTCTGCAGAGCTTGCCCTGGGATCCAACAGGTACATCAGAGACCTGTAACCCAGTGGATTGAAGACTCATAAATAAGACATTGATGGATTTAGCCAATGGGCCTGAGTTCCCTAAATTTTCTTCTATCCTTCAAAATCTGTGGGGTTTGGATCTGCCTCAGATGGTCTAAAAAGATCTCAAATGAGGTATAGAACGTTCCTTAAGAAGGACAGAAAAGAGCTTTTCCTCACTAGAAAAACATTTTTAAACCCTTATAATTGAATATTTGGGCCTCAGTTCTGGGCTAAGGGTGAGTCCTTTCAATGTTGCTTTAAACACCCCATCACTCTTCACCTCCACCTGCCCAACTGGAAGAGCAGAGATAAAACTAGTCAGCATTTTTCCTTGCTCCACTGTTATTCCTGCTGGAAAGAGACAGAACTTCTTGCACTGGTTTCCTTTGAGTGGTGCTTATTCACAGCAAGTCACAGTGGGAGAGGGTGGGAGGCAGAGTTCATTCATTTTTGTAGCATAACATAGAGCAGATTGTGTTTGGATTTCACTGGATATTTGTTGTTTTACGTTTCTTTGCTTTATATTGGAGAAGGGCCTGCAACAAAACTTTGATCCAAGGTACAAATCCACAGCCAAGATTTGAACTAAGCCTACAAAACTTGCTCCAGAAGGGGCTGCAGCCCAGCACGCTGACTTTGGGAGCGCCTTGTTCTTCACGTTGCTGATCATTTGATTTGGGCCTGTTTCTGCCTATTTATTTGACCATCAGCCTGCAAAGGAACTTGGAGGCTCCAGGGTCTAGTCCATCATTTTTTCTGAGAACAACCCAGAGTAATTCCACCTACAACGCTCCAGCTGTCAGGGCAGGCAGTGAGACCAGATGGGCACAGAGAGATGCAGTGGCAAGGGGGAAGGAGAAGAGGAAGGAGAGGTTAAAACATTGCACTGGGTATAGTTTCTCATATCAAGCTCAAAAATGTTCCAAATCTTCTGGTTCAATGAATATGTCAACAACCACAGAGCAGCAGAACAGCTGAAATGGGAGAAGTGGCTTTAATCCTCCCGGGTGGTGCCATGGATTTTGCAGGGCTATGGATAGTCTCAGGTTCAGATGGCTGTTGGCACCACGGTCCTGGAAACAGCCCACATCCTAACAAAACAAGAATTCTTCATTTTCAGGAGAACAATTACAGATCCAGGTTTAGCCATGACTCCTATCTTTAAGAAAAACATGGCAATTTTCCCTTCAGGACCTGGTGTGAAGGAGAAGGGCCAGACATGCCACTGCCCAGAGCAGTGACCACACCACGATCCATACACAGTCCCTGCACTGCCAGAGCCCAGGAGGTCACAGGCTTAGCCCAGGAAATGCAAAAGGACCACAGAATTCCAGAGTGCTTTGGGTTGGAAGGGACCTTAAAGCCCCTCTCGTTCCATGCCCTGCCACGGGCAGGGACACCTTCCACCAGCCAAGGTTGCCCCAAGTCCTGTCCAACCTGGCCTTGGGCACTCCCAGGGCTGGGGCAGCCACAGCTGCTCTGGGCACCTGTGCCAGGGCCTGCCCACCCTCCCAGGGAAGAGTTTCTTACCAATATCTAATCTAAACTACTCCCTTTCACTTTGAAGCCGTTCCCCCTCGTCCTGTCACTCCAGGCCCTTGTAAAGAGTTTCTCTCCCTCTCTATTGTCGGTTCCTCCAGGGGCTGGAAGGCTGGAAGGTCACCCCAGAGCCTTCCCTTCTGCAGGCTGACCAGCCCCAATTCCCACGGCAGAGCTGCTCCATCCCTCTGCTCATCCTGGTGGTCCCTCTGCACTGGCCATGCTGGAGAGCCCCAAGCCTCTCCCTAATGGCAAAGGGCAGGAGGTGCACGGGGAGCCTCCTGGCCCTGCCTGCAGGTGGGTGATGGAGCTCTCTCAGATGCTGAGTCAAGGCACTGCTGCAGCCACAGCAGCCACGAGCTCTGCCCATGCCTGGGGAGGGCAGGACTCTGAGAATGCCTCGGATGGCACAAAATCCCAGGGCAAGGAAGGTTCAGTCACTCAGCGCTGTTCTGACTTCTCCTGTAGCACGAATAACGTGGTTGCATCATTAATTAACCACAGCAATTAAGATTGTTCACACTGTCCCTTAACTTTGCTCTCTCACGCTGTTTTCTGCAGGGCCACCAACCCTCCCCATGCCAGGGCTGCTGAAATTACGAACAGCAGCGGGTGTCAACCACAGAGGGGGGAAAAAAAAGAGCACCGAACACGTTGCAACACACTGCATTTGGCACAAGATAAGGTTTAGCCCTTTTTATTTTCACAGAATAAAGTCAGAAATAACCAGGTGCAATCTGTCAACCAGAGGCAAACCCGCTCCTAAAAATGGGTAAAATATCATGCAAGATTGTTTTATGGACAAAACCAGCTGGGACTATAGGGTTGGGAAGCCCAGAAAAGCAGTGTAAACACTGTGCAGGCAGGAAAGGATGGCAACAAGGAAGAGCAGGAAAATGTTAAAAAATGCCCAGTGAGAGACCCTCCCAGCTGGAAGACCAAAGCCCTTCCAATGCCCCCATTTGACGTGATTGGGAGGCAGGTTCTGGCTTCTGTCAAGACAAAACCAGTTTTCTCAGGGAGTGATAAAGTGTGCAGGGGGGGGAAAAGATCCTCTTTCTTTTATATTGTACCACATCACACAGGAGCTTTCAGATGACCAGCAGAGCCTTAGTTTTTGACTCAGTGATGTCCAGCACTGATGTCCAACCCCAAACAGCTGCTCCTGTGGTACTGCAGTGGCTCATCCCTTCCCTGGGTGCTGCTCCCTCCACTCCACTCCACTCCACTCCACAGGGTGACCAGTATCGACCACAGGAGAGAAAAAGGAGTAAGAGTGTTAAAACTGTCAAACCAGAGAAGTTACCCAACTCCAAAAATATCACACTTCATAAGGCTAAACCAAATAATTTAATGACAGGGTTTGGGTGTTTTTTAATGCACTCAGAGTCACTAAAATAGCTGTGCCTTCCCAATCGAGGCACGTTGGGTACACACCATTGGTGCGGCTCGGACTGGTCCTTACTGGGAAGCAGCGTGCTGGGAATGCCACCTGCTGGTGGGGAGGGCAAGGGCAAAAGAGCAGCGCTTGGTGGCCATCCCTCCTTCTAAGCAAGCCCAGGGAGCAGCTGCACACCCGCACTACTACAGGAAGCAAATCCACACCACCGGGGAGTGGCGCTGACGCACCCAGAGGCACAGTTATCTAATCAATGAGTAATTAAACCCTGCGTAATGAGGTGACAGGTCTGCCTGGGGTGGAAGGGATGCTTCCTGCTGCCCAAAGATCCTGAGCCAGCACTCTGCCAGCACAGCTGGGACACCACAGTGAGCTGGAGACACACAGGAGGTGCTTTACTGTGATCTGAACAATGCCAGTAGCCTTTCCAAGTCTCTTGGCATTGGTACTTAGCTGCAGCACTGGGGCAAACCACCACATTTACATTCTCCCACCATGGGCAGAGAACAGAGGCCACCGGACACAGATTCAGCAGCTGCTGCAAGAGCAAAACTTGGGGAAAAAAAAAAAGTTACTCAAAGAATCTCAGAATGGTTTGGGTTGGAATGACCCTAAAGCCCACCCAGTGCCACCCCCAGCCTGGCCTTGGACACTTCCAGACAGCCTCAGCCTCTCTGGGCATCCCATGCCAGGGCCTGCACACCCTCCCAGGGAAGAATTCCTTCCCAATATCTAATCCAAACCTGCCCTTCTCCTTGAGTAAGAGCAAGTGCTGGAGCACCATCCCATCTCCTTGTTTCTGCCCACACGTTGCCAATGAATGGATGAAGAGCAGGGGCGTTATTTGGCTTTCTCATCACCGATTTTATGGCACCTGGGTGAAATTCACAAAGAACAATAGGAAAGCAAAGATTTTGCTAGGATTTGGTGAACAAATCAGGAATATTGATACTTCCAGCTTTTATAAAGTTCCGTTCCACTTATCCAGGCCTCAGGGTACTCAGAACAACTGAGGGTACTCTAAGATTAAAGCCTGCACTGGTGTAGATCAAACTGAAATAAGAGCAAGCCAAGTACAAGTGATTCAAAGAGGCCTTTCTGCCCTTTATTACTTTCTGGACAAACACAGCTGATGCCCCACCATCAAAACAGAGTCAAATTGCAACAAAATATGAGCAAAGATGGTTCTGGTCCACAAGATTCAACCTTTAGGAGGAAAACAAAGCTCTGAAGAGTCACATTTTACAGGCATAATTAAAGCAAACACTGAAGAATAAAGTCAGCAGAAAGTGATTTGTCAACCAATTACAGTTTTAATATAAAAATGTTTAAGTCCAGTCATAAGCTTAATTGTTCAAATAAAAACGAGTAGAGGAACCAAAATCTTGAAGATGATTTGGTTTCACTACCAAGCTTCTTGGGTGATAAATACAGTAACCTTACTCCAGAATATACCTGTCCACACCTGTGGTTGCCTAAAGTCAGGTGTCTGGTTGTTGTCAGGCAGTACCAGACATCAGATTTCCTGAGGCAGATCTTCTGTGATGCCACAGCAGCTGCAGCTCAGGAGAATTTAGCTGATTTTCTGCTAATTGTATGCACAGATATATTTATTTACAGTCTACAAGGATTCAGTGAGGACAGTGACTGAAATACCTTCTCACTCTTTTTGGAGACTCTCCCACCAGTGGAGAACTTTGCACTCAGCGTATCACATCACATCTGCAGACACAGATATTTCAATTTTGATGGTTTAACAGCTGTCAAACACTAAATTCAAACCAAAACACCCTAAAAATTGTGTAAAGAAAATACTGATGACCGTCACAATTTTCCTGGGAAAAAAAAAAAATCCATGTAACTATGTACACCCATGCCAGTTGTAGCTTCTCAGAAAAAAATCAACTGGCATGTAAAAAAAGTAATAATACCTTAAAGAATAACATTGTGAACTGTTATTCATTCTGCCAGGAAGTTACAGTAATAGCTGTTTACAAACAGAAAAGACTGAGAAAGAAAGCATTTCCTCTTAGGGCAAATAAAGTTAAACAATTCTAGCAAAGTATAGCAAAAAGGGGAAGTATTTGCCCTAAATTAACGCAAAGGCAAGCTGGAAGAAAGATGGCAACTGTGTTTTTATCAGCCTCTTCATAAACAACAATTTCCAGGAAGAGGTTGAAGTATATTACTATTATCTGGAAAAATAATAATAAACTCCCGTTCTCCTACCAAATTGCATCACCTCTAAAATTGTTTTGGTCTTTTAATAGTTACTCCTAGGCTTCATGACTACACATTACAGTTTAGAACCTGTGTGATGAACAGAAATTCAGAACAAATACTGGTCAATGGGCAGAGGGTGTTTCCAGGCCCTGGGGGTGTCCCAGGGTTGGAATCTCCATCTGCATTTCACCAGACTGGAGCCAGCAATCACCCTGCTTCCACAGAGAGCTTCTCACAGACATCTCCTCCTGTTCTCAGTTAACTTAGTCTTTCACAAACCCCTGTTTTTGTTTCCAAACCCTTCACTTGAAGCTGTTCCCTCAGATTAATTCCTTTGAACCCATGCAAAACCAGCAAATAGTATTTTTCGACTTCAGATAATTTCAACTCATATTCTGTAATATTTTTATAAGTTAACAGAGCTCTGAATGAGTTAAGGCACCCAAATGCCCAGAAAAAAAATAAATACCTTGGGCTAAATACAACTAAGTGTTCAGCAGTCATTTAATTGCACAATCATCTCCCTAATCTGTAGCATAACTCTGCCAATGTCTTTAGAGATCCTAAAATACAAATACTCTGTGACTGTAACGGACAAGGCATCGACAAGACATTCCCAAGGTTCATTCTGGATTCCTGGCTCCTCAAGGTAACTGCTACTCCTAAAGTTAATTAGCATTTAGCAGCAAGATCAGCATGTTCTAAGAATGAAATAAATATTCACACAATCAATACTAATGGTTCAAAAGCTCAAACACATTATTAAAACAATAATTCCCAATCTTTCTCCTGCCAACCTAAGATTGCAGAAATGAGACCCTTGGCAACAACATTCACAGCTCTCAGGACCACAGAAGCTTCTGCAAAGGAATTCTAGGCCTGAAGTTTTGTTGACTGTGGTGCCTGTGAGGTGCTTTACTGTGTTCGGAGCTGGTAATCTGTAAAGGGAAAAAAAATAAAAAAAAAGTTTTAGTAATTTGTCTCCTTAAAAGTAGTAAAGCAGAGCAGCAAATTGGGATAAAGTGATAAAGTGCATTGTTATATTAACATATCTTAATATGAGAATATATAAATATCAATAAAACACTGAGAGGGGAATGGCTTTAAATTGAAGAGGGGCAGGTTTGCAAGAGATGTTAGAAAGAAATTCCTCCCTGGGAGGGTGGGCAGGCCCTGGCACAGGGTGCCCAGAGAAGCTGTGGCTGCCCCATCCCTGGGAGTGTCCAAGGCCAGGTTGGTACAACCTGGGATAGTGGAAGGTGTCCCTGCCCATGGCAGGAGGTGGGACGAGTTTTAAGGTCACCAAATTCCAAATTAGAAAATACTTGAATAGCATTACTGCTCTATCCTACTGGGTCTTTCATTAAGACACCAAAAAAGGGGTCTAGAAAAAGCAGCATAGCTTCATCTACCATCTATGTACACCAGGCAGCTTCATACCTAAGAATATAATTTTCAATTTGTAGGTGTATTCTGGAGAAATAAAAACCCTCCCTTCCCTTACCTCCATTCTGGGTGATGTACCGGACCCACGGCAGAGCCTGGTAGCCACTTTTCTCAATTATCTTTAAGTAACGAACCTGGAAATAAAGATCTGTAAGACATAAACTCTCCCCTCTCCTCTGCCAAGCAGTATTTAGCAAAAAAGAAAAAAAACCCAACCCCTCTTTTGTTGGCCAAAAATCTATATGCATAAAAGTGAACAGGAATCATCAAGAAGATGAGACCCACTTTGTGTGTTAGAGCCCAGCATGTGAATTGATCAGTATTTCTATTTTCCAGCTACTAACCTGGATTCCTGAAGTGGTGAAATAGGGAATCTCAAACTTGACACTGATGGGAGGTTTTCCTTCCTTGTCTTCAGCTTCAACACTTGGAAGTCCAAAGTGAGCTCTCATCAGGTATTCTTTTCCACCCTATCCAAAAGGGACAGATTTTTTTTTTCTTGAAACAAAATAAATAAAAAAATCCACTTGCAATTATACAAGGGGTTTCATTAATGTCAAACTGCTTAACTCCACCATTCATTCCAGCTCTTCTCCAGGGCTTCAAAGTGACATGTGTTTTTATTTTAAAAATTCTTTTCTGTTTTTAAAGATGCAGATCCAGCCTGAGGCATAAATCCTTTTCTTCCAGCCTTACACTCAAGAATTCAGATGAAATGGTGACACACAGCTGCACTCTCACACCATTAGCAGTGCACAGAGCTCATGCTCGTGGAACCACCCAAGAAGCAGAGCCTGACAAAACTCCAACAGCTGCTGCTAAAGGCAGGCCAAGGATTACACCATCCACAGGCAGCACTCAAAAATCTGCTCTCTAACATGGTTCTGAAAAAACATCCCAGTGAAACAAATACAAATAAATCTTTACCAAGTTCCTTCACCCAGTACTGCTTGTCTGATACTGTTAGAATTTGCTTTAGGCCGAGCCTGAACATCAATGAAATACTGATGTCAAGTAATTATTACACTATTGGGTGGTAAGAGTAAAAATAACACTTACTGGAAAAGATTTAATGGACCAGACAATTTCACTGTTCTCTGGAACCCATTTGACACTTCCAACAGTGGTTTTAAACTTTGGCGAGTCCGCATCATTTGGAACTGGGATATGAATCTCCACGTTGTTGGCAGTTGATCTACGCTTAAACTGACTTTTTGCCTAAAGAAGCAAAAAAATACATCAGGAAAGCAGGCCCCAAGCATTTCCATGATGGTGGGTTCAGTTCTGAGACACAGAGCTCCCCTCCACGCCAACCTGTATCCTGAGAACCAGAACACAGATTGTAACTTAAAATTAAGTGTTCAAAGAGATCCAAAGCCCACAGAAATACTAAATACCTGTACAAAAATGCAGATACTGCTGTTCAAGCTCTGAAAATAAACAAAAGAAGACTAAAACTGGCCATAATTATTTAAGGGTGTCTGACCTTGATCATGTACTCGATGCGGCTGTGGGAATGTTTCTCAATCACAGACTCGATCCAGATCAGGGGTTTTACCTGATGGGGAAAAAGAAGCCACTTCACAGCTCTGGCTTTTACCCCGACACAGTCACTGAAATGTTGCTTCCCCATAAAGCTACACTCAACATGTGAACCCTACAGAAAAGGGAGCTTGTGGTGTTCAAAGTGACAAAAAGTTGTGGGTTTATTTAAAAATGTGTGGCCCAGATTAATCCCTAATAGCAAACACTTGCATAGGAAAATACTTGGCAGTTTAACATACCACGGACTGAACAACGGTTCAGTCCCCAGTATGAAGCTCTCAAAAGCCCTAGTAAGACAAAAAACAGCTCTAACTCAAGCTATTCCCCTTAAAAAATAACTCTGAGTTTGCTGCCTCTTATAGACCTTCTGTAGGCTGAATTTTTCCTTTTCTGAAAGGGAAGCCATCCTTATCACCAGGGCTGGCATAGTCCAATAGAATTAAGAGATGAATTCTCTTGTAAAGCACAGTGAATCGTTACACTGACATTTCATCACTTAGTCAGAGTATTTCAAAAACAGTTTCAACAGTAGTCGAAAATACAGAGACTTATTGCCAAGTTACTTCTTCACGGAAAAAGAGCGCAAAGTTTTGCTGTTAACACCTGATTTAAAAACTCCTGTGATGCCAAGTTTTAAGAAAAAAATGATGGGAAAGCCATTGTGGCTACAATCTAAACCGTTCTCATTTGAAAAAGCAAACCTGCAGACTCACGTGGGTGTTCAGACGGTAAGACATGAGCTCAAACTCTCCGTCGGGGGGGATGAACGAGATGGTCCTGTCGTTCTCAAAGCGGGACAGACGAACGCACTGGTGAAACTTCACATCTTCCAGTTCGACTGATTTACTTTTCCCACCTGGCAGAAAACACACAGGTCAAGGTGCTGCACAGACTATGGCCCAAGTCTCACCACAGCAAAGCTGCTGCCTGCTGACATTCCTCTCTTTTAGCCAACACTTTCGAGGGCTAGGGAACGGATCGTTCCCCTGGGCAGGGCACTGCCGAGGCACCTCAAATCCTGTGTCCAGGTCTGGGCCCCTCATGCCAAGAAAGACACTGAGGGGCTGGAGCACGTCCAGAGAAGGCAATGGAGCTTGGGAAGGCTCAGCCTGGAGAAAAGGAGGCTCGGGGGGACCTTCTGGCTCTCTGCAACTCCCTGACAGGAGGATGGAGCCAGATGGGGTTGGGCTCTGCTCCCAGGGAACAGGGACAGGACGAGGAGAAACAGCCTCAAATTATGCCAGGAAAAGGGCAGGCTGGAGATCAGAACGAATTTCTTCATTGGAAGGGGCTGCCCAGGGAGGTGGTGGACTCCTCATCCCTGGGAGTGTTCAAAAGGTGTGTGGATGTGGCACTTGGGGACACGGGTTAGTGGTGAACATGGGGCTGGTTAACGGTTGTACTCGATGCTTTTAGAGAGCTTTTCCAACCTTAAGGGTTCTGTGATTTCCGTGCTACCCAAGCATCCCCAAACTTAAGGCTCCAGATAAGACGTCTCATGATTATCACGACACCACCACAACACTCACGGCCTGTGTTGTCAAAGAGAACTTTGTCGTTCAGCCCCAGGCGCAGCTCCGGCATTCCCGACAGGAACACTCGCATCTTAATGGAGCCAACAATCTCACTCCGTAACACGTTTCCATTGGCACTGACCTGAACAAAGACAAAGAGAGAGGTTAGACTGCTCTGGTGTCACATGTTGTGACATCAAGAAACACTCCCACCCATGCCCATGCCCCAGGTTTTCTTGGATGTGTTTCTCCTGAGGAATTAATCCAGAACAGTAGAATTAGATCAGGGAGGCGATGGCACAGACAGAGGAGGAAAAGACATATTCAAAAATCATCAATACATACAATTAAAAGATTATTTGTACTGAACGCCCCTGCTGTTAATCTGAGTGACTGACATTGCTTTGAGTGGCACAGCACACCAGTTACAGTCAGTCTGACTTGTTACTGCAGGTTTTCACACAAAAAGCCCTTCACAACACTTCCTACTACAATTCTCACTAAGAGTTCAAGTTCAAGGTACCCACCAAAAGGTTAACAGACTCTATGACATCCAGGAACACCTCGTTTTTCCTGTATTTTATCCCTTCTGATCTCCATGAAACAGCATTTGTAACAGTGGCAGGCGGACGTGGGGCTCCAGTTTCAAGTTTGTGACCTTCCTGAGTGATGTATCTGCAGTCACAGGAGTGGCACAAAAACCATGAAATTTAACCTTTTTGGTAACTAGAACAAGCCAAGACATCTGTTTGCCCATGAAAGAATGCTCAATACTCTCCAAGGGCTTTGTCACTGTGATGCAGAATGATACTTACTCTTGTAAAATTTTACTATCAGTGGTTTGTGGATACCCAAAATCCATAAGCTCATCTAACAACTCATAAATAATAACAAAATTATCCCTAATGCTCTCTTCTTCCAACTCCTTGAAATACTCAGAAAAAACCTGTAACAAAATGACAGGAGGGAGGGGGAAAAGAAGGACATGAACTGAGCAAGCACAGCACATGCAGAATGTATTCCTGCATCTACAATAATCATTTTAGAAACTTCCAAACCAAACCCCATACTTCACAAACAGCATTCTGCTCAGGAAACCCACCTCAACTGAAACACAGAGAAAAGCAATCCTAGAAGCAACTCTATCATGAAAAATATTTATTCTGGAGAAAATATTTTTCACATCAGGTAGAGATGAACCAAACACAGGCTCTATGTGATGCACTACTACTCATGCACCAATTCACAATTCTCCTCTGGGTGCTCAGGTCTTGTGCAACTACTTACAGCACTGTGCCCCATCCTTTGCCTACTCAGCTACAAAATACCAGTGCTTTTATTAGTGGTTAGGGAGATAGTTCTACAAAACAATCAAATATAAAGCAAAAACGCTGTTGTCAGAGTTCTTTAAAAATGTGAAAGCTCTTTGCACTTCTACTGAGATCACATTTAGACTGAACTGAAAACAGATGTTAATTCCAAAATCTCATACTCACCTGAACTACTTTATATAAAAATGAAAACACCAGTGATACACAAGCATTCTTCTTAGAAGTTGCAACAACTGAAAAAGGATGCTCAGGAAAGTAAATTCAAAAAAAAAGGTTTACTAAGTGCATTTAAAAAGCCTTTAGGCAATTTGGCCAGACAAACTAGGAGTTAATTAACAGCACCTCTGATCTAAGGAGATAGGAAAATACACGTGCAGAAAATAATTTATACGAGTCAAATTAATATAAACACTTTTTTGCACCTTATGCTGTTGGTGCACCTTACACTATGTAAAGCATAAACCAGCATTATTTAATATATAGTCAACTTCATTTAATATCACCAACTTCATTTAATCTCCTTATGTGACTTCAGCCATTCCCCAACTTGCATTTTGGCACGAAGAAAATAAGAGCAGCCCTTGGCCCTTCAGCACATCTGCAGTGCAAAGGATACGATACAGGTTGTTGTGTTTAATCCACATAAAACGAACTCCTCCATGTGCTAGGATGGGAGAAAGTGTCCCCTCTTCCTCCTTTTCCATAAGGATGGGCATAAAGTGCTCCACCTCTGACATGTCCACATCTCCACGGTAATTCCGACAGATCAGAACCTACGGACAGAGCCCCCAAACCCGTCGTTCTTCTCTTTTATAAGCGCGGTACCACGCAAGACAAATACCTGAAAAGCACCTCTAAAGGCACCCAGCCTCCCCCGAGCCCCCATGTGCAAACCACAAACCACAACGCCAAAAACGCTTGGCTGATTAGGACGCAAACAGCAACATTTCATGGCGAAGTCGTGCATTAATATTTTCCGCCCGTTATTCCTCACTGATTGCTGCAGGGGCCCAAACAATGCCCGACCACGGGAACCCCCTGAGGCAGAGATGAATCCCGCGGGCCGCGCTGCCTCGCAGGGCGCACAGGCCGCGAGTGCCCCGGCCCCGCTGGGGACAGCCGGGCTCGGGGACAGCCCAGACCTGCAGGGGACAGCCCAGCCCTGCTGGGGACAGCCCGGCCCCGCGGAGCCCCCGCGCCCCGGGCTCACCTTCCCCTTGAGGTCCAGCACATACACGGCGCTGGCCGACATTGCCCCGAGCCGGCCGGGCCGCGCCCCGCCTGCTTCCCCTTCCGCTTCCGCCGGAAGTGACGCCATCGGCCGGCGGCGCGCAGCGATCCGCGGCCGCCCCCGCGGAGGGACACGGGGAGAGCGGCGAGAGACACGAAATAGGCCCGCGGGGCTTTTCCCCGGTGGGTTTCCCGCCGGGAATGGCCCCGGAGCGGGGCAGGTTTGTCACCCTCGCAGCGCTGGACGGGCTGAGGTGGGACCCACCCTGAGCTCCCAAATTCCGGTTCAAAACAACATTCCCGCTGAAGGGGAGCCACAGGATTTTGAACGCGTCGTCCCCCACACGGCTCTTCCAGAACTCCACACGCCCGTTTTATACGCAAATCAGCACCAAAATAAAGGATGAAAACAGCGTTTTAAAAAGTTACACCGAAGCTACAAGTTGCAGGAGACCTCTTGCCTTTGACAGAGCTCTGGACAGGAACAGGGTTATCCACAAAATCATAGTTGTTACTTCGTGTACAACAAGCCAATAATGACACACTCGTGACACCGATTATTTATTCCAAAGTTGCCAAGCCTGGATGCTCAGTGTATTCCACAAATCCAGCACCCCAGCTATCAAAACTTGGACATCACTTGGAGCTTGCTGGCTGCCCTCTTGTTTCACAGATTAAATCTCCCCTCTTGCTGATCAGGTTTGAAATTATACAAAGATCAAGCATCAAAGAACATAATTCCTTAAGAAAATTTTACATATTCCCCATTTTCAACATTGCCTCTGAAAGAACTTGATAGAAAGCAATTGTACAATTGCTGTAATGAACAGGAGAAACTTAAAATATGAGACTGTCAGACTCTTCCAAAAAGGAGAACAAATAAAGGAACATTATCCAGCTGGCTCGCAGCAATTAATTTTGGCCTTAATCTCATTTTAAACACTAAAAAAAACCAGCCCTCTGCACCCACACAAACCAGAGCTCCTCAGCCTAGAGGAGCCTTTGTTGGATGTTTGGCTTTAAAAACCAAAGCTACAAAAAACACAGTACAAAGTCATAAAACACTCAGAATATATATTAGACAATATGAGGAATGCACACATTTACATGGCAACCCTTGCCTGATACAAACAAAACACAACTCCTGCCCCAGAGCTGTGACAAGAAGTCCAGTCACTTAGTCCAGCTGACTTTGGGAATGTCGTAATGCTCGGTCAGAGTATCCAGGTGCCTGTTGAAGTCCTGGCAGGGGGGGAAGAGAAAGAAAACGTTTAATATTCGGTGCTGACATCACCAAGTGGAACCACAGGGCCCCTCCGTCTTCCTGCCTGTTTCACAAGGTGAAACAGCTCCTCCAGCCCAACAATAACAAACGCACTGCGGCCTGAGGGGCTCGGGATGACTTCGCTCACCTCCACTCTCTGCTTGTGGGTTTTGGAGGCTTTTTTCAGAATCCGCTCCATTTGCTGGGGGAGACACAGAGGGGCCGGTCACTCGGAGCACTCGCAGCCCCTCGGCGGCCGCACCCGAGGGCTGCAGGGGGCGGTTTAACGCCTTACCCGCTTCTCCTGCATCTTCTCGTAGGCCACCTGCGCCGGGGTCCGCTTGTCCAGCCCGCGCTTCTTCTCCTCCTCCTGCTTCTTGCTGCTCACGATCTGCTCCAGGATCTGGGCCTGCTCCTTCGCCTTCTTCTTCTTCTTCCTGCGGGCAGCGCCCCGTCAGCGCCCAGCCCCGGCGGGGTGTCCCCGGTGTCCCCCGCTCCTGCCCCGGTGTCCCCGGTGTCCCCCGTCCCTCCCCCGGTGTCCCCGGTGCCCCCCGTCCCTGTCCCGGTGTCCCCCGTCCCTCCCCCGGTGTCCCCGGTGCCCCCCGTCCCTGTCCCGGTGTCCCCCGTCCCTCCCCCGGTGTCCCCGGTGCCCCCCGTCCCTGTCCCGGTGTCCCCCGTCCCTCCCCCGGTGTCCCCGGTGCCCCCCGTCCCTGTCCCGGTGTCCCCCGTCCCTCCCCCGGTGTCCCCGGTGCCCCCCGTCCCTGTCCCGGTGTCCCCCGTCCCTCCCCCGGTGTCCCCGGTGCCCCCCGTCCCTGTCCCGGTGTCCCCCGTCCCTCCCCCGGTGTCCCCGGTGCCCCCCGTCCCTGTCCCGGTGTCCCCCGTCCCTCCCCCGGTGTCCCCGGTGCCCCCCGTCCCTGTCCCGGTGTCCCCCGTCCCTCCCCCGGTGTCCCCGGTGCCCCCCGTCCCTGTCCCGGTGTCCCCCGTCCCTCCCCCGGTGTCCCCGGTGCCCCCCGTCCCTGTCCCGGTGTCCCCCGTCCCTCCCCCGGTGTCCCCGGTGCCCCCCGTCCCTGTCCCGGTGTCCCCCGTCCCTCCCCCGGTGTCCCCGGTGCCCCCCGTCCCTGTCCCGGTGTCCCCCGTCCCTCCCCCGGTGTCCCCGGTGCCCCCCGTCCCTGTCCCGGTGTCCCCCGTCCCTCCCCCGGTGTCCCCGGTGCCCCCCGTCCCTGTCCCGGTGTCCCCCGTCCCTCCCCCGGTGTCCCCGGTGCCCCCCGTCCCTGTCCCGGTGTCCCCCGTCCCTCCCCCGGTGTCCCCGGTGCCCCCCGTCCCTGTCCCGGTGTCCCCCGTCCCTCCCCCGGTGTCCCCGGTGCCCCCCGTCCCTGTCCCGGTGTCCCCCGTCCCTCCCCCGGTGTCCCCGGTGCCCCCCGTCCCTGTCCCGGTGTCCCCCGTCCCTCCCCCGGTGTCCCCGGTGCCCCCCGTCCCTGTCCCGGTGTCCCCCGTCCCTCCCCCGGTGTCCCCGGTGCCCCCCGTCCCTGTCCCGGTGTCCCCCGTCCCTCCCCCGGTGTCCCCGGTGCCCCCCGTCCCTGTCCCGGTGTCCCCCGTCCCTCCCCCGGTGTCCCCGGTGCCCCCCGTCCCTGTCCCGGTGTCCCCCGTCCCTCCCCCGGTGTCCCCGGTGCCCCCCGTCCCTGTCCCGGTGTCCCCCGTCCCTCCCCCGGTGTCCCCGGTGCCCCCCGTCCCTGTCCCGGTGTCCCCNGGTCCGGGGGCTGTCCGTGAGGGAACGGGAGCGGGAACGGGAACAAGCGCGGGCCGGGGGCTGTCCGTGAGGGAACGGGAGCGGGAACGGGAACGGGAGCGAGCGGTGTGCGGGGCACTCCCTGAGGGGAGCGGGAACGAGCTCGTCCGTGAGGGGAACGGGAGCGGGAGCGAGCGCTGTCCAGGGCATTCCCTGAGGGGAACGGGAACAAGCC
>VWZG01011077.1:144201-154880 GCA_013396735.1 Grallaria varia
TTTGTTTTTTTTTTTCCTTTTTTTTTTTTTTTTTTAATGTACAAACCCTGTGTTATCTATCCTAAGCTGAGACAGAATTCTAAATTTTGTGTTTATGTACCAGTCCTTCTTTATTAGAAGTAAATGTAACAAGTTATATTTAGTGGATACTTTGCCAGCAGCATCCACAGTTCACATTGTTTTCTGACATGCTTCAAAATACTCTGTTATGCTTTGGAATAGTTGGCTGGATTTCCATAAATCCTTAACAATTGCGTCAGGTTTTCTTCATGTCTTCTTATAAATAATGACACTGATGCTCCAAGGTGCATTTGTCCCCTTCCTGTGTCTCATCAAACCCTCCATTTACTCTCCGGCTGAAGGTGTTGATAAAGACAAGATCAGGAGCCTGTTCAGGTGGGACTGAGAGTAACATACACAACATTGAAGCTATGTTTGCCCTCCCTGACCCTTGGACGTGTGAACACAAAGGGAATTGTTCCATTTCTCTGCTCTCAAGATGCCATCACACATGTTTTTGCCAGTTCTCTGAAGGGCAGAGCAGAGGGTATGGTTTTGTACAGAACTTTGGAAACCTGACATCTGTGTATGAATTCTAGACAGCATAAAATATGAATGGTTCTGTAAAAATGGAAATCTGCCTCCTTTCCCCACAGGAAACAGAGGCCAGAACCATAACTGTGTCATTTATTATTGATAAGGATCCCTTTTAAAATTCTCTCCTATTGTTTTGTTGGTAAACAGCTGTGAATGGGATCCTTTCTCTAGCACAAGAATAAAGCCAATACATGCTGAAAAAGTGGTGAATATATTCCAGTTCTGATGCACATTCTCTGTCTCTTGAACCTGAGTTCTATGAAAAAACAGGAAGATACCTGGGGTGGATAAAAACCTGTTAGGGTGGCTCTCACATCTCTCAGATCAGGCGGGCCTGAAGGTTGAAGGTCTTGTGCCTTGTTATCATAAATACACATCCCAGTGACACCACATGCCTGAACGTATACATATACTTGTAGATAAGAACTGGACTCAATGATCCTTTTGGGTCCCTTCCAGCTCAGAATAGTCTGTGATTCTGTGGTATATAAGATATATATTAACATACATATTACTTAGTGACTGATCTCCATCTGGTAATGGATGCAAAGTGTGAAAAGTGAGGTGGAAAAGGCAAAGAGTTGTTGTTCTCAGAGGTCTAAAGGACTCATTCACCAAACAAGCCTTTCTTTCTGTCTCAGGCTGTTTTACAGGTACCGAGATCTGGCCCCTCAGCTCGTTCCTCTTGACTACACAGATAAACCGGCTGTGACCCTCCCCTATGAGCTCATTGCCAGCATGCCAGAGCTCAAGGTACGAGCCAGGCACACGACTCGAGTGACACACTGCAGTTTCATCTACCCTATTTTAATAATTCATCCAGGACTAATTGCTGGGAGGCTGGCACACAAATAAATTTGGGTTATTGAAGTCAGAATTCTTTCTGGAAACTTCTAGTGATTCCCAGAAAACACGCTGAAATCGCACAAATGTTAAAGCAGCTGCAGCTGCTCTGACAAGAACAGAACAGCAGAAAGGGGAGAATTTGCCAAAAAGGGGTTTCAACAAAAACAATCTCAGTCCAATTGCCTTATCTGCACCGAAATCAACGCTGGTAAGGATGACCTTCCCCTGCTCCTCTGTTTCCCAGGACAATCCATTCCGGCAGCGGATAGCAGAGGTGTTCTCAGAGCATGGAGATGGAAACATGACTTTGGATGATTTTCTGGACATGTTTTCAGTGCTAAGTGAAATGGCTCCCAGAGACTTGAAAGCTTATTATGCTTTTAAAATTTATGGTGAGTGAGACATTTAAAAAGTAAACGTTGAGGAAATCCTGCAGCTTCATGCAGGCACGCAAAATCTTCAATTTGTCACAATAATGATTTCTAGTTAGCATTTCTTTTCATTCCATTTGAACATTTGTCCTCTCCTAAAAAATTCTGGTTTTCTTTGTCCTTTTGTCTCTTTATTTATTTATTTGGGATTAGTATTTACTACAAAATTTACAATCTGAAATTATCTGCAGTTTTCAAGAGTTGATAAACATTTAAGAAATATTTCTGTCTGAAGGGCTGCTTGGAAAAGTGCAGCACGAGGGATTTGGCTGCCCATAAATCTGTAGGGTGGATTTGGGAGGGGGAAGGAGGGAAGAACAGCGCAGGCTTTTTTCTCCAAGGACAAATGTAAAGATTTTTTTTTTTAAGGTACTATTTTCAGTTACTTTCTTTATGATCAGCTAAATACAAATAATATATCAAACCAACAAAATCTTTCTGGAATGATTAATTATGGCTACACTGTTTAGCCATTAAAGTATTTCTAGTTGTTAGCCTTATGTGTGACAAGGAGAAATTACTAGATTTTGATTTTGCAACTGGTTTTTTTTACAACCACATAGAGGTAACTTAATTTTTGATTTGAGACTTTTACTGATATAAATCCATCACATCCTGGGAATCAGACCCTTCTGTTTGGTCTCAGCAGCCAACCATGTAAAAATGCCAAATTTTGTCACTTCAAATTAATTTTGTCTCATCTGTCAGATTTTAACAACGATGACTATATATGCAAATCAGATCTAGAGAAAACTGTTAACAAGTTAACCCGAAATGAACTGACCCCAGAAGAAGTCAGCCTTGTTTGTGAAAAGGTGATTTATGAGGCTGATGTGGACAATGATGGCAAACTGTCCTTGGAAGACTTTCAGCAGATGATCATACGAGCCCCAGATTTCCTCAGGTAATACTTTTCATTTCTAACACAAAATTGCTCTTAGTTTCTCTGTCAAAACCCTCTGAAGTGTGTGTTTGACATTTCCTCAGCCTTTATAGGCTCTTCCCTGGCAGGTTCTAGTAGACCTGCAAAGACTGGGAAGACAGATGCTGGAAACAGCCTGGAGGCTTCTTGACTTGCTTTTGAACCCCCAATGTACTTTTTACATGACAAAAAGTCCTTGTAACTTAAAAAGTTAATATCAGCACTTAGGCTGCATGGCTAAATCCATGAGATTTGCTCACTTAGTGCCTAACATGGTGTTAATGTGGTTCTGATGCACATCTTACACCAAGCAGCACTCAAATCTTGCACTTATTTAATGTACCCAGTCTTTGCAAATGCTTTGGAAAATAAAGTTTTCAATTTATAGTACAGTCCTAGAATTAATTGTAGTGAATCCTTTGCACAGTGACACATGAGTGATCATGGCTTCCTCTTTTTAACAGCACGTTTCACATTAGGATCTGAATCCTGTGAAACAGATGGAAGCACTTCTGGAAAAACTATCACTTTGCCCAAGATTACCAACCACGAGAGCACAAAATGAGAGGAGCAAAGAGGACAGTTTCTGGTAACTGAACCAGTTAGAAAACTGTTCTTGTTTACCTCTTCTAAAGGATCAGTCAATTAAGCTCTGACTCAAGTTTTCCCTGTAATTTAACCAAATGTCTCTTCCCCCTTCAGCTAGAGCAAACCTGGCCTAGACAGTGAGAGGGGAAGTATTTTTTTGAAGTTCAGATACCACCAGGGAGTAAAGGAATTCATATAGCTTCTAAAATTCCCACAAAAATGCCTTAACCAGGAAAAAAAAACACTTGAAAATAGTTTCAGAAACACTGTGGTTAATCAAAATTGTTTAAGCAACTCCTCTGATCATTTACAGTCTTAATAAACAGTCCAGTGAATCAATTTGCTGAAATCTTCTCCAGTGTGCAGGATTTATAATGAGAAAGTCAGCATAATGTAAGGACAAAAAAAACTTCCCCAGGTTCTGTCCCTCTTCTCTCATTTCCCCTGTTTTCCACACCAGACTCCATAGGCACAAATGATGAAACATGAGAGACTAAGTTCGTAAAATGCTCTTTTCATAAGAAGTTTATTTATGCAGTGCTCAGGGACCTGTACAACAGAGTAAAAACAGACATACTGTAATAAACAACAATTTTGTTTTAATACAAACATGAAAATCAATGCAAAGTGTTTAAGAAAGCAGTTGTAACATGGGAAGGGTGGCAGCCATAAGTGGTCATTCTAAAAACACAATTTACAGTTGTTTTTACAAATGTTGGGATGCATTAAGTTCCCTTCAAAACAAAGTTGTAAGTCCCAACTCACGCTCAAGTTAGAGCACGTGATTCCTGCAGAAAGGCTGGAAAGACCAGCTGCTAAACTTTTTTAACCACAGAAACTCTGGGGATCAGTGAGAGATGGGCCAGGGAACTAAGCAGCCTGGAACACTCAGACTGCAGTTCCCATTCACATTCCACTGAACGGATCTTTAGTGAAACCAGAAATGAAGACACAAGTCATCATTCTTCCCCCAGCCCTGTAACTTTAGTCCAAAGGAGCCCATCCTCACACAGCTGTTTGTTCCTTTTCCCCTGGCACAAACAAGTCCAAGAGAACCAGAAATCACAGCAGTTTTGAGCATGATCATCAGCCAAAGATACCCCCACAACAGCCCCCCAGCAATCATCAGGGAGATGATCAGCATCTCACGTGAAAGGAGAGACCAAAGAGTTTTCAGCAGCAGTAAAGAGACTTACAATAATCCATAGGATTCATAAATCTGAGGCTGGAAGTCTGATGCTGGCATAAGGCTCTAATGCCAGGAACATGAGCTGTGCCCGTGAGCACAAGACACAGCCAACACAAGTGTTACATGGTGTTAGAACAGCAGTTCCACCAGTTAGTGACAGACTGACAGGTCTGCACCCAAATGGGTGAGGACCAACCAAAATATTGCAACCAGCCTCAAAAATAAGGTCAACCACAGAATTCCATGATACTCATTAAAGTAAGGGAATTTGAGAATATGCTCAAAAATGGGCTTGTTTCTCTACAAACGAAGCGTTAATCAATTACCTGACATTTTAGTGGTATTTAGACACTGAGAATGTGTAGTAAGCAGTTAGTTTTGCAGATCTACTTCAATTCCTCAGTTTTACAGCTTTTGTATCCAACTTAAGATTTTTCCTCCTTAAAGTTTAGATGCAAGTACACTACTGTATTTACCCAGTACCTCTGATAACTGTGTTTTCCATAACACTCAATAAACACAGTCATTGAATGTGACGGAAACATCAACTAGATATTGTATTTCTCCAATAATCTGATGTCTGTATTTAGTAACACAGAGCCAAGCACACATGCAGTGCAATGTCTTTAACCTTTTCCTCTCTTACATTTGCATTTTAGGTTCCATATTGCTTACACAGATTTAATGTCTGTGTAGAGCCTGCATACCCAGAAGTACAGTAAAGACTGTAGTCACAGTAACTCCATGACACTTCCTGAGACAGGCAATACTGCAGCTGTTCATCAAGTAAAACCAACCATTTCAAAGGAAATCATGCTATAATCAAGTACATAAACATGTGCAACAACCAGCATAAGTTCAAACAGAAGGTATTCACAAAGAGTTCTGAATGCAAAAGAGTAACTTCAGATTTAGACAGTGAGTGAAAAAATCACAATTCCATCCTTCAAGTTTTACCCAGTTGTACTTGAACATGCTTTCCTTTCCCCAGTTCACAATGACTTATTGATACTGTCCACAGGCAGACCTGTGGCATCAAGTTGGATAAAGCACTTATTTTTCCAGTTGCTTTGAAAAGTAAGTCTGGCTCAAGATCTGGCTGAATAAAGCAGAATATGGATTGGAGACAATCCACAGTTACTACTGAACCAGAAGCAAATCATTACACTGATGAGTTCTGTGTAGGAAAACATTCAGACCATGCTTTATCACCTCCCCAATTCTGCTTCAATCCTTTCTTAAAGCACACACAAACCTGCTCTTTAAAATCACCCTTCAGCCAGAGGCATTGCTTGTCCAGGCTACAGCTCTGTGCTACCTACACTGAACCAGTCTGGAAGCCTCTTCAGTAGCTTAAGGTGATTTTGTCCTACAAATACATCTGTGTGTAAATCCACTACGGTGCACGATGATCAAGTCCTCACACTAAAAAGCCACAATTAAACAAAAAAACCAAACCCTCATAAGGTTCTGGTTAGAGGAAAGCTTTAATCATGACAGAGTTGTAATCTGCTATTAAAAAATGAAAGGCTGGTAGCATCTAAAGTGCATTTTTATAAACCAGTACTGTACACAGTGAAATCTCCTTTTTCCATTTTAGAAGAATAGGCAGCATTCCTGTTGAGCCCAATTGCAGGCTGCAGATTTATAACGCTTAATTATGAATGGATCTTTAATTATGATAGATCCTTAACTACAGTAACACTTACCAGTGCTACTCTGAGGCCAGAGATGAACAGCACAAACTTGATGAAAATGAAACTGGTGAGTAAATTCAACAACTTTAAGATCAGCTTTAATTCTACCCTTAAGTGCAGTTGTCAGTGTAAACAAAGCATGTTGCAGTTCTAGTGAGCTGCAGGACACAGCTGGGAGTTCACTGGAGTCCAACACACCAGCACTGCAATGCCTTGAGAGCAGACTCTGCAGCAGATGCTCTTACAGGCCCCTTCTGCCAGAATGATTCAGGTCAGAACTGCTCCCCTGACCTGGGAGCAACCCCGGCCCAGGGGCTGAACTCAGCTCTTGCATTTCACCCCTGGGAATGTCACAGGTGGGTTTGTGGGAATGAGTTCCCAGCCTGGTTTGGGGAGGGCTGATGCCATGGGCACGTGCTGTGAGCAGGTTGTTGCTGCCTGCCACCTGCAGCAAGGCAAGGGCAGTCAGGGTCCGTGTCCACAAAGCATATCTGCAGCTTTTATTTGCATATGTGAGCAAGTGTGCATGGGAACACATGACTGGGAGCAGTTCCTGGTCACCATTTAAAACTAGTTACTACTTCATGACAGATCTGGAGTTACTCCCAGCTGCAGAGGGGAAAAGCTGCCCATTTCAAGGTAACAAATTTTGTGTAAGTGTCCCTGCCTGACCCTGGTCACAGCCTGGTTGTCCAAGAACAGATGACAGCTCACCTGCACAGGACTTGCTGCAGCCAGCAGCCCCTGTCAAACACACCTAAACATCTGGAGTACTTAATTAAACAAGTCAAGTCTGAAGTGATAAATTCCTGATGGTAAGGAATATTTACAGCACACTTTGGTTTTCTTTGAAAAACAGAGATTCCTTCGAGGAGAATTTTTTTAAAACTTCAATTGTACTTGTGGATTGTCAAGAGTAACACAATGGAGTAAGTGACAGGCAAAGGATTTTCTCTGTAGTAACAAAGAGGTGGAGCTGCAGAAAGCTCCCTCCTACCTTCTGCGAAGGCACCAGCCTGCCCTGCTCCCCTGGGAGCGTTGCTGGGATGCTCTGGTGCCACTGGTCTATGTGCAGCTACACACTGGGATATGCACATGCAGCATATACACACACACCTGGACTTTATTAACATTGGCATTTCTGTTTCTTACTTTGATCATAACTTCGTCCTTCTCTGTTGGATACACGACAGATGCGGACACAGAGACTGAAGTCTGTCAGCAATGGTGCTGCATCCCAGGGTCACATGAGATCTGTTCTCCCTCTGCTACAAAGCACACATGCCCAGTGGCAATCTGACAAAAATAAACTTGTTTCATCTCCAAAACTGAAGAGTCAGACAACTACCAAAATAAACCACTTCTTATTCAGGTGGCCACAGAGTGAGAAGGTTTGTTGGGAGCACTAAGTCCATAGACAGAGGAAACCTCACTCAGCACAGGCACAGTCCAGCTCATATTAAGGCCATGTCCCTCACAGAAGAACACATCGGAAAAAGCTGCTTTTCTTTTGCTGGTCTGGTGTGATTTTGACTCCCTGGTTGCTGCCTTGTGGGCTATTGCCTTCCTGAAGAGGCAAAGAATATTCAGTTACTTATTTATACTTAACAGCTTCTCCCATCCATACTTCATCTGGTCATTCCATTGAGCCAAGCATGACATACACAAAAACCTTTCCTAAAAATCAACAGGGGGCTTCACTCATTTATCAGAGTCTTACATCGGGCACAACAACAATTTGGCAAACTGCATCTGCAGCTTTTGGCTTCAACTAGCTCACACTGCACCAAGGTTTCTTCCTTATATTAACTCAAAGATGGCTGAGATTCAAAGATAATGAATTACAGGGCATGTCTGACTCTTGCTGAAACACAAATTGTCAGCAAGACCCAAAATATCCCAGATCCATCAATTCATGCCTGAACACACGAGGGTGCAAAGCTCAGTAAGAGCAGAAGGAAACTTCCTTAGCTTCATTTCCTATTTCATAAGGAACAAACCAACCTTTATACGTGTTTATTTGTTGTAAAAATATAACCCAGTCACTGCTCAGGACGCTTTTGCAAAGATTATCCAAAAACATTAGTGCTGTACCTATTCTGAAGCAGTTTAAATCTTCTACCCTGTCTCTTCTATCTCTATGATTTATAAGAATTTCACTGCAAGAGTGAGAAGCACCTTTAAACTGCTCTAACCCCACCTGACTTTTGATAAAACGAAACAGTTCTTGCAATGTGGCTTTTGGGTTTGGTTTTCTTTTTATCTAAATCCAGCATGGACAAAATAAGTTACTCACCAACTTCTTGTCCATTTTTGCTTTGATATCTCTTGCAAGAGTGAAAAACGCCTGTGACAAGTCAAACAGTTCAGTGTTACAGGGAAATAGAACATACCCTAACAAATAGATTAAATAACAATTAAATATACTCTAACTCTAATATACTCTAAGCACCAAGTTCCATTTACAGAAATTAGCATAATGTCAGTTCAACAACACCTTCATGGAAGGCACAGATGTGTTTTAACAACCCACCCACTGGACCCAACAATGGAATGGGACCAGCACCTGTTCTCGCTGCTTGTCTGCACAAATAAGACAATAAATATCAGAGGAAGGTGTCTGTACTTACATTCTCTATGTTTATATTTGCTTTTGCACTGGTCTCCATGAATTTAATCCCAAAACTTGCTGCAAGCTGAACAAAAGCAGATGTCAGATTAGTTGAACAATTGCAGGAGCAGCTCCAAACACACCCACAGGCACAGGCTCTGCCGCTCCTGCCCTGAGTCACCAGAGCTGGGGATTTACTCACCCAGAATAGCTTGCAAAAATTAGGAATCTCACTGCTTCTGGCATCTGTTCTCCCCAGCTCTGCTCTGCTCTTCTACACTGTGCAGGTGTTTTAATCTGCCTTTTTTTTCTTCTTGCATTAACATCTTGTAACACCTGCAGTGCAGATGCACCTTCTCTGCTTCAACTCAGTAACATCTGATGCCAGAAATGACAACTCCATCTACCTGCTCTCAGTGGCTTTCAGCCAAAAAGAGACATTTTCTCAATGTCAAACTCTAACATACTTTTTCTTAGAAAAATCCAGCTCGTTGCCTTGTACCTGACAGATGATCACCAAGAATCTTTAACACACGCTCAGGGGGTTATCCTGGTGGGGAAATACATTGCCATGACAGCCCGGGGAACGTTCAATCATTCCACTTGGGAACATCACCATGGTGCCACACTGACAATAACCAAAGCAGTTCTTAGGCTCTGAAAAGCAAAGCTGAAATACATCAAAGCTGCAGCACTCACCTTCTCCCCTTGCTCTCTAGAAACTTGTCTTTTGTCGTTTGCGTCGCATTTGTTCCCCAGGATCATTTTTTCAACGTCTGGAGAGGCGTGCTGAGACAGACAGAGGGAGACACAAACACTGCAGGCAGAGCAGGCACCACGGGAGTCCCCGGCCCGGAGATGCTGGTGCTGAGCACCTGCCACAGCCTGACAGGCTCCTCCAGCCCCTCATCCCAGCACGTGACCTGCACCACGGCAGCTCTTGGATCACTTGAGGCAGGAACCCATCCCATTGGTGCCCTCAAAAATACAGGGGCAAGAGCCCCCACAACAAAGCACTGCCAGCCAGGACATCCCAGGGGTTATTACTGATTTCCATCCCATTAATTTTCCAAGTACTCTTCAGCACATGAAATCAAAAGAAAGGTAACACTTCTGAAGCGATTAAGCTTCAGTCACTCCTAGAGGAGAAAACAGCACCTTTAACAGCCAGCAAGAGAGAAATTACCTCTTCAATATTCCTGACCCAGTTCCGAATATTTTCAAAAGACTTTTCATTGGTGATGTCATACACTAACATAATGCCCTAAAGATCAGAAGGAGAGAGATTGTTTCAGCAAGAGTTAAAGGCTTGCCTGTAGCACAAAAGAGCAACTTAACAGGGACTATTTTTAGCACAATTGGTTCTCAGTTAATGGCAGCAAGATAAGCGGTGCAGGACGCGTATCCATGGAGTGAACCACGGGGGAAGGTTCCTCCACAAAGCCCAGCCCAGCGCGGCGCGGGAGCACAGCCGAGTGTCCGGCCTGGCAGGATGGTCAGCTGTGTGTGTCCCACCCAGGGGGTTCCTCCCAGCCCAGCCCAGCCCGGCCCGGCCCGGCCCGGCCGGTCCGGCGCTCCTACCATGGCTCCGCGGTAGTAGGCGGTGGTGATGGTCCGGAACCGCTCCTGCCCGGCCGTGTCCCTGCAACAGACACCACGGCCGAGAGAGTGAAATAACCGAACCAGAACCAGCCTTCGGGCGCACCGGTACCGGCCGGGAGCTTCCAAGGTCCCAGGAGCTCCCGGACAGCACAACTGGAACAACGCCCCCCTCCCCGCCCGGTGCCAGCCCCCCCCG
>VWZG01011077.1:155914-251742 GCA_013396735.1 Grallaria varia
CTCCCGCCGCTCATATACAGTTCAGTTCGTTTAGTGTCTGGTCCAGTGTCTGGTGCAAGCCCAAGTTCTCCTCTTTGGCTTGGGCAAGTTTTTCTAGTGAGAAAGAAGAAAAACAACATTTCACACATTTGTTTTACAGCTTTCTGCCTTTAAATAAAACCTGGGGTAACTTACCTTCATGCTCCGGACGCCTCTGTAACTGCAGCACCCAAATGGGGCCAATCTGTTGGCAACTGCCCTCCTTTAGGGAGGGTTTTGGGTGTGCCAAGCAAAGGGACAGGCTTGTATTCTGATTTAGGGTGTGATTTACGGGATGGATCCTGCCGGGTTTTCCTTGGACTGGGAGGGGTTTTCTAACCAGGCAGATGAAGCACAAGGACACGCCAAACGCCCCCAAAGCTTTTTGCTGCCACCCACGTCCTGGGAACCCTCAAACTCAGGTGTTTGCCAGCGAGAGGATGGAATGTGGTTCTGGTGTCATCACCAGCGCAGTTTTGATGCCTCCAAAGGATGAAAAGCCCCCAAAGTGCCAGGTAGAGGTATCGTGTTTTATTGAGCTCAGTGCCCAGAGGTGGAAGGGGAACTTGTGCAAGTGGCACACGAGTGACAGGGAACACAGGCGAGAAAAGCAGCGAGGGGGAGCCCCCCCGTGCCCCCACACGGGGGCAGGTCACAAAGAGGTCATGTCATTGAGGGCATGGTCCAGCTCCTCACTGATGGCTTTGTACTTCAGCTTCTGAGCGTAGAGCTCGTCTGTCAGTCACGAGGGCCAGCGAGAAAGGCAAGGAAGAGAAGAGGCCACAGGAGGAGAACGGAGACAGGCAGGAGGCGACAGCAGCCCAAGCAGTTGGGGAGGAAACAAATCAAGAAAACAGAGGCGTGGTTGAGTATCAGAAAGGAAGCAACACACCCACACAGCTGCCTGGTCAGAAGCTTCACGCAGGGCTCCTTTTTGCAATCCCACAATTATTTTTTAGTAAACAGATTAAGTAGGATTGGGATCTCGAGCCCTTGAGTCTCTCCGAGGTGGCCAAAAGCAGGTTGTTGTTACCAACTTTGTGCAGGAAAACCACTCAGAACTTCCACCACATAGGGCAGGTGCCCAGTGGGCACATCACACCAATCTACTAATACACCTGACGAGTGCTGCTGTCCTTTCCCAAGAAAATCCACCACCCACTCCTAGAATTTATTTTCTGATTTGAAACTGATAATTTTTAAAGAAACTTGGGCCATTCCATACCTTCCAGGTCATCAATAGACTTTTCCAGTTTGGCAACAGTTCTCTCTGCAAATTCAGCACGAGTTTCAGCCTAAAAAAATTGAAATAGAATCATTGGATGCTCTTTAAAATAATGATGCCAAAATACAGTCTGGGGATGGCCAAACTCACTTCTTTCAGCTTATCAGAGAGAATCTTGATTTCTTCTTCGTATTTATCTTCTTTTTCTGAGTACTGTGAAAACAATAAAAACTCTTTAAGGGAAGTTGTAGCAACAATAATAAATGTTTATGAAACTGTGACCTATTTATAACCACTTTTCCTTTTACAACAGCTGCAAACCCCATTTCCGTGCTTTTCTCCTCTTCCCCAGGCTGGTGTGGGCAGAACTGGTGGAGCAGTATCCACAGCCAGCCAGCTCAAACCTCTCACTAGCTTGTATTTGTGTCTTATTTCTATGAATTTTGTTTACAGGGTTGGCTTTGCCTGTACCCCTTAGCTTACTGCAAGAACCAACCTTTTCAGACTGAGCTTCCAAAGACTTCAGGTTGTTCGTGACGTTCTTTAACTCCTCTTCAAGGTCACTGCATTTACTGTGGGGAGAAAATAAAAGCATGAATTAGTAGTGTGATCTGATTTTCAAGAACTCTAAAATATGCAAAGGAAGAAGTAATTAAGTCTGAAAGGAGAAAACTGGGTATATAGTGCACAAAAAAGCTTTTCGACATATACTGACTACTTGCCTGCCTATCAGGAGTAGATTTTTCTAATGAAATCTAGTGTTGGCCTTTAGTGTATTCTAAACAGTTACTCACACTTCAGACACCTCTGCACGCTCCTCAGCTCGTTCCAGTTCACCCTCCAAAATAACCAGTTTACGAGCAACCTGTAAAGACACAACAGCTCTGTCAGGCCAGTCTGTAGTTCACAGAATCCCAGCATGGTTTGGGTTGGGAGGGACCTTAAAGATCATCTCATTCCCTGCCAAGGGCAGGGACATCTTCCTTTCAGATTTGTCTCAAAGTCCTATGCTCCTGCTTCCTTTGGAATGAGGAAAATAGATTAAAACATTCATGCCCAGACAAAGCAGAGTTCCCCAAGTAGTGAGATTTTTGCTGTATTTTAGCATAAAGAACCTAAGACACTGCAAAGTCACTATTAAAATTCCTCCTTGTTGTAGTTCCAAGGTTGGAGCATCAGCCCATGACAAGTGACCAAAGAGGCACTAAAGTGAAGAGTAAAGCTGTTGTTCACAGCTCTCCTGAACGTTTAACCATTTCCTTCTCCCTTTTACCTCCTCGTATTTGCGGTCGGCCTCTTCAGCAATGTGCTTGGCCTCCTTCAGCTGCATTTCCTGAATTTCCATTTTCTCTTCGTCTTTCATTGCTCTGTTCTCGATAACCTTCATTCCTCTGCAGAAGTCAAAGTGTGTTTAATGTAGAAGCATTTTAGCACTTCTATCTCTAAGCTCCTAAAGTGGAATTTGATATTTGTAACCCAGAAATGGCCCATTATGACCATCACGATCTTCAAGGCTAAAGGAATTACTCACTCAAACGTACAAGTTCTGAGTCTCCGACCTGCAGATAATAAATTATACAGGAATATTTTATTCATATATATTCAGTTTGACCAAAAGAAATTCAAAACGGGATGTACCTTTCGCTCTCATCTGCTGCTTTCTCTGCCTCTTCCAGCTTCTGCAGAGCTGTGGCCAATCGTTCCTGGGCACGATCCAACTCCTCTTCCACAAGTTGGATCCGTCTGTTCAGAGCTGCCACCTCCCCTTCAGCCTGCGGAACAAGCCCCCAGACCCGGGTTACACAGGCCACTTGCTGCTGGAAAACCTTTCCTTTGACCTGCAGTGGCATCTCCCTGGAGCTCCAGGGGCCCTTCTGCCTCTGCTTTTTGTTTGCTTAAACTGTGGCATCTCAGGAATGTCCAGGTATGGAGTGGGTGTGCTTGTCCTTTCTTTTTTTTAATGGTACTTATCATTCCTGCCACACAACAAAGGACAGATTGATTGCCAAAGGAGAGAAGCATTTTTGGATCACTTCACTGGGCTGCTTCTATCCAGAGTTAAGAAATGAACTCTTCCCACAATGGCTGAGCTCCAAAACCTTCACCGTTGGTTTCCCTGCCCTTGTTCCATCCTGGCCACAGTCACAACCCACTGCTGAGGTCTGAGCCAGTTCCTTTGCCATCCTAGCTCCTGAGCCTGCAAACTGGAGAATTTACGTGGTCAGCTGGGCTGAGAGTTGGGCTCAGCATGGCAGAGTCAGGCTTTTCTGGGGCAAAATTAGCTATGTTGTTAAAATAAGTTCACTCTGCTTCCTGCAGTACTTAAGGAATGAGGCAGAAAGCATTTCTTAACAATAAAGTCTGTTCGTATGTTATTAATAAACTGCACAGTAATTGGAATGCTATTAATGTATAAAAAATAGCTAATAAATGGAGAGATTGCTGGGAGAAATGCCCAATACAGACCACATGGACAAATTTGTGTCCATAAATATGTGTTTATTAAGATATGACTCCTTTAACTGCTTGTTTTTAAAGGAAAATAAAGCCCTGCTTAAACTGTCAGGTTTGTGCACTTTACTGGCCGCAAATCTGAGCAGGATTGTCATGTAAAAGATTAACTTTCTTTTTTAAAAACATTTTTACAGGCTACAGAGCCTGGAAGGATGAGTGTTTTATGCTTTATGGTAAAACACTTTGGAAAAAAAAAAGCAGTGTTTTGCTGCAGCGTTGCACATTTGGTTACTGACCACTCCTAAGCTGGAGGAAGTGGTTTCCACTCACAACGGAGCCATCTGGGAAAGGAGTTCAGTGGCTGATCCAAATGGAAGCTGACCCAGGATTCCTCCAGTCATAAATTATCCAACATTTCATTGGATTTTACCCAGGGCTGTGTTTAACTTTCTTGATTTACACGCAAGGCATCGATCATGCACAAAACTGGCATCTGTTCTGTGGCAGCAACTCCTTCCTCTAGTCGGGGCCCTCCTAGGAGGTCCCTTAGCGCAGGCAGATTGCAAACCGTGGGGCCGGGGCCGCGGGCTGAGCCCGGCCCCACCTCTCCCAGCAGCAGCCCGCAGTCCTTATACGGTAAAACTGCTCCGTGCCGTGCGATAAAAGAGCAGGAAGATGCCGGGAAGGCCGGTCACACACACACACACTGAGCTAAGTGGAACCAGCTGGCCGGCCCCGGCACAGCCCGCGCTAGCGGAGAGCTCGCGTTTCTGTGAGAAACCAGCAGGGAAAGTGATTTTTCAGCAGTTCGGACATTGCCCAGCTGTGCAGCAGCCAGCGGTGCGGCGCCGGCAGGCGGGACCGCCCCGCTCCGTGGCAGCCAGCGCTTTTCCCTAATTAAAGAGCCATTTCTGACTACGCTCCCAAGCGCTCGCCGGTGCCGAGGGGAGATCGAACTCCTTTTTCGCAGGATCGGCCCCCAAAGCGCGAGAAGCAGCGGACACCGGGGCAGAGCCACCGCCGAGCCCGGAGCCCCGCGATGGGACGGGATGGGGCGGCGGCAGCGCCGGCGGCTCCCGCGGGCCGAGTGTGCGGAACGGGGACAGCCCAGGGCGGGAGGCGGCCGGGGATGGAGGCGGCTCAAGACCGGAGGCAGCCCAAGACCGGAGGCAGCCCCGGGATGGAGGCGGCCCCCGGATGGAGGCAGCCCCGGGACGGAGGCAGCCCTGGGACGGAGGCAGCCCTGGGACGGAGGCAGCCCTGGGACCGAGGCAGCCCTGGGACCGAGGCAGCCCAAGGATGGAGGCAGCCCCGGGACGGAGGCAGCCCTGGGACGGAGGCAGCCCTGGGACCGAGGCAGCCCCGGGACCGAGGCAGCCCCGGGACGGAGGCAGCCCTGGGACCGAGGCAGCCCAAGGATGGAGGCAGCCCAAGGATGGAGGCAGCCCCGGGACGGAGGCAGCCCCGGGATGGAGGCAGTCTGCAGCCAAGCCGTCTCCCCGCAGCGCGGGAGAGCCGGGCGCGCCCCAGCGAGAGAGAGCCAGAGACAGGAAGGAAGGAGCAGCCCGGGAGAGAGCGACCGAGAGAGGCGAGCAGGCAGCCCGGGCGGTCTCACTTTCTCCCGCAGGTCCCGTTCCAGGTCCAGCTCCCGCTGGAGGACCTGGGCGCGATCCTCCGCCTCATCCGCCTGTTGCTGCAGGCACTGGATCTTCCTCTTCACGGCTTCCAGGGAGCTCGGCGCGGCCATGGGCGCGGCGCGGACGGCGGGCTGGGCGCGGAGGTGCTGCACGTGGCGGCCCCGCGCCTTTCAATGGCTCGATGACGTCACGCGGCTGGAGGTGGAGGTAGAGCTGGTGACGTCGCACCGAGGAGCCGGCGGAGGCAGGGCCGGGACGGTCCGGCCCGGGGTCGCCCCGCCCGTCCTCCCCATTTCCGTCCTCATCCCCATCGCCGGGGGTGTAGGCTCAGCGGCCGCGCTCCCCCGGCCCCACCGAGGGGGCGTTTGGGGTTCGTGGCGCTGCTGCCGGACCCTCCCGCCGTTCGCCGCCGCCCCACTGGCCGGGTGTGGCGGGGGGCGGGGGGGCTCTTTTAACCTCCCCCGGNTTAACCCTCCCGCAGGGATGGAGGCAAAGGGCATCCTCACGCCATAGCTGAGCCCTGCTGCTGTCCCAGCCTCCCGCAAAGATCACCATTTTATTTACTTGATTAAAGATTTCACCTTTCCTAAAGCATTCTCACCCACAAGCACTTCCCCCTGTTTCAGTGCCGTCAGTTCCTCTCTGGGGGTCCCTCGAGCCCCGCGTGGCACCAGCTCGCAGGGGCAGCTCTGTGTGCGCCCCGGGCTCGGTGCAGAACAGCTCCAGCTGCCTCTGGCAGAGGGGAGAGGAGGTTAAATCCCTGCACCGTAAGGCTGCCTTTCCATCCCCAGCAAAGTGCTGCAGTACAGAAATTCTCAGCCATTCCTATAAGCACTGTAGTACTCACAAAATACACAGAGCAGAGTTACAGGGGTGGGTACGTACATCAGTGGCCTTCTTCTCAGCCTGTTCCAGTTTTTCCTGGGCATCTTTGAGAGCCTCTGAGTACTTGTCCAGCTCATCTTCAGTTCCTTTCAACTTCTTCTGCAGAGCTACCAGCTCATCCTCTACCTTCAAGAGAGAAAAACTCCAAAGTAACCATCCTGATGTAGTATCAGTTACAGTTTAACATGACAAAACCTCTATTTACTATTAGTTTTAACCCAATATAACATACAAAGAGTCACAAAAGACCAGATCAAAGTTCTGCTGGGGGCACTAGTCTGACAATGACTGGTAGCAGTTGCCAGGGGAAGATTGTTAAAAACATCTCATCCTTGAACAACATTCTCTGCCACCACACACCTGGGATCTGGTTTAATGCATAACTTTTTCACCTCATTTTTATTTTGGGCACCCAGCAGCAATCAGTTTTGCAGCATAATTATAAATGTTTTTAAATTATATCCTTGTGTTTGTTCTGAGACCTCGTGATTTATCAGGAAACTACTCAGTTCCTGTATGGCTGGAAAAAAATGAATGGTCATTCCATAATCACTTTTGTGTGAGGTTCAGGACAATCCAGCCCAAATGGAAGTGGGAGGGAGCAGGGCTGGCCCTGCTGTAGGAGGGACTTGGTGACCTCAGGAGGTCCCTTCCAACCTGGATTGTTCCCTAACTGTGGCCCAACAAGATATGCTCCATCCTACCATAAGGCTCAGATTCCTCTATACCATATAAATCCATATTGTTCACTAGAATGGTGCTATTTATAACCTGCTGGGAGTCTGTTTAATGACAAACTGTCTCATGCTCCCTGAAGAATTCACGTTATCAGAGGCTTGCTGCTGATAAGGGTGGGCCTGCAAACCCATCTGCTCCATCCTTTCATTTGCAACTCAAAACAGCTCAGGCTGCTGAGAAACGGATTTATCTGTTTAGCTCCACCTTCACAGAAATTTAGTCTATCAAAATAGTTTGTGTTTTGGTGCACTTCCTTCATTTTAGTTTCAATGATGAAGACATTTTTGGTAGCATGCTATTCTGGAACGTTGTGATGTTGCAGTAGTTTTACTCAGAGTAACCAGAGAGTGTGAGAGAACTGCAAACCTTGTTTGGATGCTCTAACAGAGGGACAGTGAGCAGGATAAAGGTGATGCTGACTTTGTGCATGGGTATTAAAATCACTACTTGAGTAATGTGCCCACATTAAAAAAAAAAAGAGCTGAAATTTTTGAGACAATTCAGAAAAGAGGAGTAAGATCAAAGATCTATTTTGCTAAAGAAAAAGAAATATTAGGCCAAATGAATGCTAATAACATATTAGAGCAGTCTGGAAGATGTAGTAGAAGCAGCCACATTTAGAGAATGCAAAAGGGAAAGGTGGTAATTTTACATGGAGTGCTGTAAAAACTTGAGTGTAGTCAACCTACATTTCAAGATTGTTCTGAAAATACTAAAGCTCAAATAGGAGGCAGACATCCAGAATAAAGATATTGAAAAGCAAAAGAATTGAAAATGTTATCATTAAAATTCCACTAAAAGCAGAGCATTTAAATTAAGATATTTTTGATTATTCTTGACAAAAAAATGATAGAACATATCTACTGTTGTGTCTTAGCTGACACCTCTAAGGGGCACTCTGTGCACCAAGGACTTGAAGTGAACTTTATTCATTTGCTTCAAGGAGAGGCTTAATTAATGTTTAGACACAGCAGACTCTATTAGCACTAGTCCTACAGGTGTCAAGGTTTGCAGCTTTGATTTTGAGTATATAAAGGCCTTTTCCGTAGAATCAAAAGCACAAGAAAATTAAGGCAATTATGAAAGATTTAAGAAAACTTAGACAAAGTACCATTAATAATCTGTGGATGATGTTAATTTTGCAAAAACTCACATGGCTGAGAAGTTACTGCCTAGTCCTGGCGGCACAAGTGTAACAAAAAGGCAAAAAAACTTCAAAAGAAGATTAACAGAAAACCTGACCTCAAATTATTTTGCTTTCTGAATCAGAAAATTGCAACACAGTATTTTGTGACACTTACTTCCACAGCACACACACAACCAGTGATTTTATTTCCACTTACCTGCTTGCATTTGTCCTCAGCTGCCTTTTTATCCGTCTCAGCCTGCTCCGCTCTGTCAATGGCATTCTCCTTGTCCAACTTCAGCATCTGCATCTTTTTCTTGATAGCTTCCATTTTTACTCAAGGATAGGTTGGATCTGTCACACAACGGAAAGAATCTGGTGAGTGAAGTTTTAGCTTGGGCAGAGAAAGAAGTTGTACCCTGGCAAGTCACAGGGAAAATGAGCTCAAGTGGTTGTACAGAGCTTTAAACACAGAGACCCCTGGACAAATCCCAGATCTACTGGCCTCCTCTCTGATCTCCTGTCCACAGCCTTTCTAAGGAATGAGCTGGAACAAGCTCACTAGAGGAATCTTCACCACTCCACCATCTCCTTATTTGGGTCCTGTTTTCTTAAAGAGAAAACTGTTTCCATTTTTAAGCTTCTGACAGAAGCAAAAGTGTTGACATATGAACACATGCTTGAAAGAAAGCTGATTAGCACCCCTTCGTGTGTGAAGAGCAGCTAACCAGCCCAGCAGCTCTGTGGGGATGGCCTGGCTTCTTGCAGTAAAGGCATGAGGCTTGTGGAGGAAAGGGAAGGAGCCTTTTAGATTACTCTGAAATAAATCCATGCATTAAGAAGAAGAAAAAAAAAAGATAAATTTCTGTGCTTAAGAGGTAGCCAAATTTGTGTTATAAAAAGATGCAGGGTATGAGACAGCAGGTTTTTTGCTGTAAAAATAAGCACTGGTGTTAAAGGAACTAGCTGTAATCTGTGATAGTGTAACACATAACAGAGCTCAGACTTAGAAACCAAGTTCAAGCTCAAGGCATTCTCTGAGTTTGGGTGCTTGTCCTTGAAATTTCCCTCACTAAACACTTGGGGAGCTGAGCAATACCTGAAGTTGCAGGCTGATGAGCACCATAAATTATTTCTTCTGCTGTTTGAAGAAGTCACCTTCTCTCTGTCAGGCAAGAGCAGGCTCTGGGAAGAACATCATGAGCAGTTCCACTGCCAGAGGACACCAGGGAGAGCATCCAAGAGCCCCAGGACAAGCCCTGTTTCCTTTCACAGCTCTATTGAACAAATGCCCATAACCCCTTAGCCTCTTCATCCCTTCACATGCTCTTGCTGAGCCTCACAGCCTGACACCTGCCTTGTCCTGGCTGCGGCAGGGCTGAATTACTGCACCTTCCAGGGCAGCCTGGCAGCACTCGCTGACTTTGCTCCCCAGGGACCTGCACGGCGTCCTGGAATATCCTGAGCTGGAAGGGACCCCCAGGGATCCTCACTCCAAGCCCTGACCCTGCTCAGACCCCTGAACAATCCCCCCCTGTCCCTGTCCCATTGTCCAAACACTCCTGGAGCTCTGGCAGCCTTGGGGCTGTGCCCACTGCCCTGGGGGAGCCTGGTCAGTGCCCACTGAACACGAGGGGAAGGACCTTGTCCTCATATCCAGCCTTCACATTCCCCTGATTCTTTCCCCAGTGCAGGTCCCACTGACTGTCCCGCAGCCCTTCCCTCCCTGGTTCTGTGCCCTCTTTCCATAGCCCTGTTCCCCTCCTGGGTCACTCACAGCCCTCAGTCCTTCCCTCAGAAGTGCTCACAGCACCCCCAGCCACGAAACTCAGCACAACACCCAGAACTCCCCCGTCCTCTGGGGTGAGCTGGCATGGAACCCTCATGGCCTTCAGGAGAGATTTTTAAGGGAAAATCTGCACTTTTTTTAGCTAAATGTGATTGTGGAGTGGCCAGAAAGCCAGCACCAGCACAGTGCCTGGGCCAGAGCCACACAAGGTGTCCCCACAGCAACCACCAGGCTGCCTTTTGTGGATGGTTTTGGTTGGAGCAGAGTTATCGTTCTCCACAGCGGCTGCTGTGGGGCTGTTTTGGATTTGTGCTGAACACGAGGTTGATAATATAGAGATGCTTTTGTTGTTGCTGAGCAGGGTGTGCCCAGGGCCGCCACACTGGGGATGTGTGGGTGTGAGGAGGGCACAGGGCCAGGACAGGACCCACAGTGGCCCGGGGGATTCCAAAGCACAGGACACCGCGCTCAGTATCCACAGTGGGGAAGAGGTGGGTGTTTGGAGTGATGTGTTTGTCCTCCCATGTAACCATTACCTGCCATGGGGCCCTGCTCTCCTGGAGATGGCTGAACCTCTGCGTGGCATGGGAAGCAGGGAATTAATGCCTCGGTTTGCTTTGCCTGATGTGTGGCTTTTCCTTTCCCTATAAAACTCTTGTCTCAATCCACGAGTTTTCCAGGTTTTACACTTCTGATTCTGTCCCTGATCCCGCTGGTGGAGGAGTAAGCGAGCAGCTTGCTGTGTGCTTGACTGGGGTTAAACCACGACGACGACTTTGCGTTGTTTAATTCAAAATTAATTAATGGACCAACCCCGACCCTCACCGTAGCAGCCGCCCGAAGAGAGTCTCGCCCCAAGATGGCGGCGGGGGCGGTGCTGAGGCGGTGCCAAGATGGCGGCGGGCGGGGCGCTGAGGCGGTGCCAAGATGGCGGCGGGGGCGGTGCTGAGGCGGTGCCAAGATGGCGGCGCCAAGATGGCGGCGGGCGGGGCGCGCTCTGCCGGCCGCCTGAGGGTGAGGGGCCGGCCCGGCCCGACGCGACCCTCCAGGCACCAGGGGCACCCCTTCCTTCCCTTCTTCATATATAAAACAACAATCGGAATTTTTAACAGTTCTGAGCCGGCTGTGTGCTGAGAGACCGGTGCTGGCTCTTGCCACTTGGTGCGTACCTACCCATCAGCACACCTGATGTGATAAAATCTGCATTTTCCTCATAAATCGCCACGTTTCTCTCCCCCCTCCAGCCTGCAGGTACCCCTGAGGCAAAGTGGCCCCGCGGGATTTTATTGTGTGATTTGCCCAGTGGAAGGTAAAACCACACAGGTCCTCAGCCTGGCAGTGGGTTTCAGGGGGAGGTTTACGGTGTAGAGGTGAGGCCCTACATGAAGAGTGTTCCCAAACCTGTAGAAATGTCATTGAACCCCAATTAACAACACTAATCACAGTCAGCTTGTGCTGGCTCTCCTGCCATGGGCAATGCTGGCCGAGGGCCGTGGGTCGCAGTGGGGCTGGGGGGGTTTGGGCTGACCAGGAGACCCTGGGGGCTGAGCTGGGCGCAGTGCTGGTCAGTGCTGGTCAGTGCTGGTCAGTGCTGGTGACCTGAGCTGGGATCAGTGCTGGTGACCTGAGCTGGGATCAGTGCTGGTGACCTGAGCTGGGGTCAGTGCTGGTCAGTGCTGGTGACCCAAGCTGGGGTCAGTGCTGGTGACCCAAGCTGGGGTCAGTGCTGGTCAGTGCTGGTGACCCAAGCTGGGGTCAGTGCTGGTCAGTGCTGGTGACCCAAGCTGGGGTCAGTGCTGGTGACCCAAGCTGGGGTCAGTGCTGGTCAGTGCTGGTGACCCAAGCTGGGGTCAGTGCTGGTCAGTGCTGGTGACCCAAGCTGGGGTCAGTGCTGGTGACCCAAGCTGGGGTCAGTGCTGGTCAGTGCTGGTGACCCAAGCTGGGGTCAGTGCTGGTCAGTGCTGGTGACCCAAGCTGGGGTCAGTGCTGGTGACCCAAGCTGGGGTCAGTGCTGGTCAGTGCTGGTGACCCAAGCTGGGGTCAGTGCTGGTCAGTGCTGGTGACCCAAGCTGGGGTCAGTGCTGGTGACCCAAGCTGGGGTCAGTGCTGGTCAGTGCTGGTGACCCAAGCTGGGGTCAGTGCTGGTCAGTGCTGGTGACCCAAGCTGGGGTCAGTGCTGGTGACCCAAGCTGGGGTCAGTGCTGGTCAGTGCTGGTGACCCAAGCTGGGGTCAGTGCTGGTCAGTGCTGGTGACCCAAGCTGGGGTCAGTGCTGGTGACCCAAGCTGGGGTCAGTGCTGGTCAGTGCTGGTGACCCAAGCTGGGGTCAGTGCTGGTCAGTGCTGGTGACCCAAGCTGGGGTCAGTGCTGGTGACCCAAGCTGGGGTCAGTGCTGGTCAGTGCTGGTGACCTGAGCTGGGGTCAGTGCTGGTCAGTACTGGTGACCTGAGTTAGGGTCAGTGCTGGTGACCCAAGCTGGGGTCAGTGCTGGTGACCTGAGCTGTGGTCAGTGCTGGTCAGTGCTGGTGGCCACAGCCCAAGGACACATGCAGGATCATGGCAGCCACCACTGTGGTGGAGCCTGCCTCTTTGGCACAGCCATGTTGTGATCCCCACCAGCTTTTTAGGGACAAAACGCACCTCTAAAACCTTTCCTTGGTGGTCCAGCTCACACTGCTGCTGTCCGTTCAAACCATCTGGCTGTGCTCTGTGGCTCCTGCAGGGCTTCCCTGCCTTGGCCACAGCTGCTGTCCTGCCTCTGGCCCTGTGCACGCCTGTGTTCAGGCTCTGTGTGTAGGTCTCTTTCAGAGGAGCAGGCTTTGGGGTGCAGCTGCAGAGACACGTCAGGCAGGGAGGGAGGCGGAGGGGGAAGGACGGCGTTGGCCCCATTTGACCCGGCACTGGCAGGAACTCATGTGATGGAGGCAGATGCAAGACTGAACGTGCTGTTCTGTGGGATTACAGCTGCTCGTGCCCTCAGGTGTGCATTTCAAGCCGTTCCTATGGCTGCTCTCACAGCCTCTTCACAATTTCTGTGAGTGAGAGGAGCACAAGTGGCTTTCCAGCCAGTTCACCAAAGCCCTCCTGCCACAGGCTCGGGCAGACTCAGAGTCAGATCTGGGGGAGCAAACACTGAACAAGACTCTTTTGCCTTTCTATTTCTAGTGCAGGAAGGCAATTTTTCTAATCAACTATTTAGTGTGACTCAGAGCCACATTTAGACAGGAACATCAAGGAACATGTCACCCTGTGTAGCCCTTCAACCAGGTACATTCCCTTTTTCCCTTCCTTGCATCACGAACTGGAGAGAAAGACCTGAAAAATTCGCTCTTTGATGATAATCCCATCACTCCCACAGCCTCTGGCTTCCATTAGCTTGGGAAACAGTGATTGACCAAGAGAGAGAGTCCTCCAAACCATATCTTTTTTTTGTTTGTTTGTTTATTTCAGTCAGGGAGGAAAGTGCTTTACAGGCTGTAAGAGTTGCTTTGTTTTTCCTTTTCTTTCAGAGGGATTGTTTGGGCTAAGCAAGGCTTGGCAGGGTTGGTGTGTAAATACGAGAGGATACCAGAAGGAAATGAAGTTGGATTGTTGGAGAGTGTGCTCATTCCTCTGGCAGCAGCTGCCTGGGAAGCGAGTCACAGCAGGCATCTGAACAGGCTGGGGATGGTCGGGCCTGTGGCCTCAAGTCTGGCAGGTCTCAACATTTTCTGTGCTCTCAATTCTCCTTTTTTGTGGCCCAGAAGTTACCTGGGACCCACACCATGTCCCATTTCACTGTCTGGGAAAAACAGACACTTTAGATCCCCAATTTTCTCCTGCAGCTCCTACCCTGCACTTTGGTCATTTAAAGGTTTCCTTCCCCTCTATCACACTGATTGAACTCCAGCTCCTCCTCAGATGCAAAGCTACATGTCAAAGCTAGAATCATTTAAAAGCAGAATAAAGAGGCTGTTGACCATTCTTTACCAAATTAATTCATTTTATTAATGTAACTAGGTCCTAACAATCCACTCTCTTGTAAGTTTTCTGTTGTAGAGACTATATAATACGTTGTATTGTTTGCAAAGGTGGCACTAGACAGAACATCAAACTTGTCTCTTCCTGGCATTTCCTTTTAAATGACAAAATCTGTACACCCTCACATCTCACTGAATTTCTGTGCTTTGGGGGCTCTCCCTGCAGGGCTGTCTCCCAGTCTGGCAGTACCAATCAGTAATACCCCTCTCTCATACTTTCTTATTAAGTATCCATTAATCACCATGGATGAACACGAGTTACTGGGCAACCTGTGACCAAAGTGGTAGATCTGCTTTTCCCATAGCTATATCCAAGGGAAATTTACCTCTTCTCTTAAATAATCCTGATTATCTGTATTTCCCAGCAGGGTCTTTGAACACCTGAGATGCTGAATTTGACACTGCTTTGAATAGCATGGCAGAATTTGCTCAACACCTGAAATATGCACCTGTTTGGGAAGCCTGTCTTGCTGCCAGCATCTGGTACAGCAGAAGAAAGCAAATCTCACCCTGAATGCATGTGAATGTTCCTGGATAATTCAGAATGGAGAGGGTGCCAGCAGAGGAGCAATCAGCAGCATCTGCTGCATGATTTTGGCTGCTGTTCCTTTCTTTGGGCTGCCTTTCCCCCGTGAGACCCTTCAGTCACAGAGGCAGGATCTGCCTTTAGGCCAAAGGACAATCTGTGCTCCTCATCCGTCCCCTCCTTGGTTTGTGTTGTTCCAGCCCCAGTGAAGGCTTTTAGCTCTCCCTTGCCATTAGATGGCAATGCAGATCCACAGATCCTCCTCGAGCCCCTGGAAAGGCTCGTGCTGCAGCTGGAATGGCTGTAGAGCCTCAAATCTTCTCTTTCCTCCTCCCTCACCTTTGAAGGCTGAGGGCCCTGAACTTATTTCTCTAGGAAGGAATGGGACTGGATGCTGGGGATGGCAGTTCCTCTGAGCCCTCACTGCACCACCACTCCCTCTCACTCCATTTGGGCCCTCCTTTGTACACAGAAGTTTCCTTTTTTGCTCTTCCAGCAGTTAATTAATTTCTTTCTTGTTTTGCTGTTTCCACCACCATTTTGTTGTCTTGCTTGTTCCTCAGCTTATTGGCAGCCCTGGCAATGAGTGAGTCATGGGCTGCCTCAGGCCAGGCCCTGGAGGATACAGTCTTCTTCCAAGGGTCATGAATCTCTCATCTGGGAAGTTATAAAGAACTGCAGTGAGAAATAGCTACCACCACAGAATGCTCTCCTCCATACCCATTTTTCAGCTTTTCCATTGTCTGCACTTGACTGGTTCATTTAACATGTGCGTTATGGGTTTTTTTCCCCCTTTTCCTCTAGAAAATGCCACCAACTCACATCCAACTTTTGCTCAGAAAACTTCCAGGTTCATTTGTGTTCCAAAACCAGGCAAGTTTGATCCTTCAAAACTGAATATACATATTTTTTTTCTTCTAGAGCCTGCTTGAAATTCAATCCCATGCCAAGCACAGTCCACCAGCCCTCATGCAGTGCTGTTGCTGGGCAGCCAGCCAGGGCACTTTTAGGGCCTTTTGGAGTCTGGTTTGGATATTTGCAGCAGGATCTGTCTGACTTGGTGACTTCAGATGGACTAGTGGCAGAAATCCTCATTTTTAGCAGAAAGAATTAAACTAGCATCAAACCTCATCCTTTTTTAAAAACCTTTTATATCAGTGCAGCAGATGGAGAGCTCCTGACTGTGGTCTATAACAGGGCAGGATCATAGGGACATTTCCCCCCATGGCAGACAAGATTGGAGCTTCCTTTGTCACTCGCACCTCCCATATGCATTAACATAAGCACCTTCCAGATTTTCTGGATTTGAAATGATCTAAACAATGAGGATTTTGTCCTAATCCCCAAGAGAAGTGCTCCTTCATCAGTGAAAGGCTCTCTTTATTCCTGGTGCACCAGAAGTTAATAGTGTTCCTAAGCCCTCTTGCAGATGTGAGCAGTGTGCTGCAGATAAGTTGTATCAGGAGAAAGTGTTATCACTTGGGCTTACATATTTTGTGCTTATCCGTTGGACTCTCAAAAGCTGTTGCATTTAATTACCCATTTCTTAAAGCATTTATTAATCATTTATTAGCTCTTTGTTCATTTGCTGTAGATGTAACTTGACATATAAAGTGAGCCCAGTCATTTCATAACCATGCACATCTCAGGAGCAGGAAAGCACTGAGTGATAGGAAGGGCTTTGCTCACCTTGGCATGTGGTGGCTCAGCTCTGGTTGGGGCCTCTGGTACTCAGAAATACACTGCAGCCTTAAGCTGCCCCATCACCTGAGATACCTATGGCACTGATGAATTAGGTGGCAGCTGCATATTGGACTGGGGATTTACAACCTTCTCTTACCCCTCTTTGCTACCCAGTCTTGTAGAGCTGCAGGTGTAAGTATGGTCAGTCTAACGATAGTGGTCACCTCGCACTTCATCCCTTGCTCCAAACACAAACTCACCCCAAAGAAGCATCAGAGGAAAATTCTTAGTGTTCATCAGTACTGACCACAAGTCCTGGGATCAGAGAGTTTCAGGAAACAGCAAAGGATTTGCCTTGCCAGAAAGACCAGCACTGCCAGGGTGCTCTCCTCAAAGTCTTACAGGCTCTGCTAGGGGAAATCAGGGTCAATTTCCCCCCAGATGTTTCAGTTTCTCTGTGGTTGCTACAAAGAAATAGAGAAACCTTTATATCCCTATAGAAATCTTTATTTTCTTGTTGAGCAACATGCCATTTTCCCTCTGTCACCCTTGTCAAGGAGAGTACCACAGCAAATAGCAAACCAGCCACTGTCAAACAATCAACCAAAAAACCCAGCTTCCTAAAAAATGAGTGTCTCTACTCTAGCAATATAAGAAGATATTATAAAGCCCAGGGCCATCTCAACCAGCTTGAGATGTCTTAATAAAGCACCTAATTTAGGCAGGTGTTTCTCTTTTGCTCTAGTCAATAAGTAAGGAAGCTTTGAGAACAGGAGATATTTTATAAATCCTGTTGCTTTATTTCTTTCCCCCATAAAAACATCACAGCCCATCTGGGTTTTAAATTGCTTTTCAGACTTTCCTGAAGAATGTCTCTGAATGTTTGCATGCCTTTTGTTTGCCCCCAATATGGGGAAAAGCTTTAAGTCAACACATTTTTATTTGATTTGTAAACAATTCCAGTGTGACACATTATCACAGATTCCCAGAACTCTTATTCCATGTCTTTTACTCCAGAGATGATGTGCCAGGATCATCACCCAAACAGGCTGTCAGGTGCAGGGTAGAGGACAGAAATTAAAATAACTTTGAGGAAAGACCATCTAGAACTGTATTCTGTACTTCTGTTTAGCCTACAAACCATCAGGAGCTGATGAAATAATTGCTTTGGACTGATAATAAAAAATCCTCCAGCAAAACTAAGGTACTTAATATACTGCCCAAGTCAATTTCCCTTATTTCTGCTGTTCTCTTGCTTTTAATAATGGTTTAATGAAAAATTCAAAATTAATTGAAACTGGCATTAGACATTCACATGTTCCAGTGAGGGTTTCACTGCTTCAATATTTCATAAGCTGACTTCACTGCTGTGCTTCTCCTTACCCTGCTTTCCTAGGCTGGGATATCATCCCTCTTCATAAAATGAAGGGTCCCAGTGTGGGTGGATGGGGGTATGTGAGGAAAGTTTGCAGCCACATCACCGGTAAAGAGACAAAAATACTATCTGTGTGTTTTCTTCCTGCCACCATCCCCCCTTTCTGTGTAATGACATTCATCTGAGCCTTGATGGGAAAGAGCTGTCCTAAAAATAAACAGGATCTGTCTGAAAGGTGTCTGAGGGAGGTTTTTGGCAGCTGTCAGGCTGTCACGTATACTGGAAGGATGGAGCTGATGGACTTGCTGACACCAGATGGGCTCTGCTGAGATGAGGATGCCTTATGTTCCCCTTGGCACTCACCAGGCAGATCCTGTTGGCCAGAGCCACCAGACCTCGGTGTGTCTGGGGCCTGATCCAGGTCTGGCTGCCGTCAATGAGACTCTGCCCTTGGATGGCACTGGGAATTGGATTGGACCTTTGCTTTACCCCTGGGACTCTGGCTGCACTCTAGAGATGAAGTTGGGCTCTCCAAGTGAATGTCACCCCAATGGAGAAGGAACCAACAGGCCCTGGGCTTGGACATTTCTGCAGGTCTCTGAAAACAAGACCCCTCACTGAGGTACCTGGATATGGGACCAGAGCCTGACCCTTGCCTTTTTTTGTTATAAGAGCTTGGTGTCTCAATTTCTTCTTCTCTAATAGGGCTGGTGTTGTCCTGCCTTCAAGATTCATAGGATCACAGAACATGCTGAGTTGGAAGGGACCACAAGGATTATGTCCAGCTCTTAGCACTGCACGGGATCATCCCCAAGAGTCACACCCATGTGAGTATTATTGAGCTATCTGTAGATCCAGGAATTTTTAAATGCTCCCAGACAATGACTGTGCTGAAAGCAGTTCCTGTTTCCCACAAGGCGCTTAATGGACACGTGTTACACGTGTCATGAGTTGAGCAAAGAGAAACACAAAGGCATAACATGACTCATCTCAAGCCTTTGCAGCAACTCAGGGCCAGAATGAGGGCCCAAGGATCTCAGTCCCCACCAAAGCAATCATACCTTTGGAGTGACCCAAGCTGTGAAGAAAAGGTTGTGAGCAGAAGCTACAGTTCTTCTCAAATACACCAGAAAATCTCCACTGCCTGTGGTGTAACTGGAGATATTTTGCTGCTGTTCCTGGCAGAGACATAATGCGCTGGGGATGGAAAAGGGAGGTGTGAAGACAGGCTGGAAACCTTGTTCCTCCATGGGAGAGTGGACACTTGTTCTCAATGGGAGCTGCCTTCTGCCATATCTGAAAATCAGACTGCATTGTTATCTATTGGGCAAGAGCTGCTCCTTTTTAGTGAAGAGCAGACTGAACTCAACTGTCTTGCTGTACTTTGGTCTCAAAATACTGGTCTGTGTTGAGAAGAATGGACTAGGGAATTAATACCTGTAATATGGGCTGCAGGAAGTTACCTACAAGATAAGAGGGTGACTTGATCTTTTTGAGAAAAAGAGGAAAAAAGGCTTCCTTATCTTGATGGTGTTTGCTCTGAAGTATCATCTTGTGACTGCTGGAGTCTGCCTTGCAGGATCAGTCAATTACAGCTGGCTCCTGTGGCTGGCATCAGTTCCTTCCTTTTGGAGGTGTCCTTGTATTTCCCAAAGTATTGCTCATTCCTCTTGGTGCTCTGAGGCTTCTGTTCCCTGCCTACCTGCTGTGCCTGGAGCCCCACGACGCTGATCTCGCTCACGTGTGGAGCAGGATAGGATCAGCCCTTCAATTAGGCAGGTATCTGAAAGGAAGAGGAAATCAAGATGATGACCCCTTGAGGAGCACGTGTGAGTCAATATCAGATATCTGAGGGTATGAGGAGCAGTGAGTGAGTCCTGCCCCTTCTGGAGGGTCCTGGGCTGTTCCTGTGCAGTAACTGTACAGGATTCCCTGGGGAAATCTGTGCTGATGAGGGGTGTTCACACAGTCAGGCACTGTCTCTTCAGGGGGCTCTGGCTTTCCTCCGTGAGGAATTTCACAGAATCACACAATATGTTGAGTTGAAAGTGACCCCCAAAGATCATCAGTCCAACTCCTGGCCCTGCACAGACACCCCAACAATCCCACCCTGTCCCTCAGGGCGTTGTCCAAACATTCCTGGAGCTCTGGCAGCCTCGGGGCCGTGCCCACTGCCCTGGGGGAGCCTGGTCAGTGCCCACCACCTTCTGGGGAAGAACCTGTTCCTGATACCCAACCCAACCTTCCTCAACACAACTTCAGCCATTCCCTCAGGTCCTGTCATTGTAACCACAGAGAAGAGATTGGAGCTGCCCCTCCACCTTTCCTCGTGAGGAAGTTGTAGACTAAACGGGGTCCTAATTTTTCATCATGCAGCTTACTGTTCTTCATTAAAATGGCCATGTTAAGTAGCTGTGAGGTTCCTCAATGGTCTTCTCCCCAGCTGGCAGCTTTTTAGAGCAGGGGACATGAGGTTGCTAAACCCATTCATTTCTCACATGCACCCACGTTCCTAATGGCTGTGGGGATCCAGCTATAAAGCCCTCTCAGAGCCATTGGAATGAAGAGCACTTTGTGAAGACGTTGTAATTATTATGGGATTCAGGGGTGTGTGGAAATGATTCACGGAGATGTTTCCCAGCCAGCCCGCTCGTGGAGCCAGGTGAGCTCTTCCCTGGAATGTGAGGCATGCAGTGCAACAACTGGGAGGAACAGGTTTGGCAGGACAGTTTAAGTTGTTCGAGGCAGACAGGCTCTTCAGAGCCACATCCCTGCCTTGCCGACCTCCCAGCTGGATGCTCCTCTCTGCCACACTGGCCCTGGAGAGCTGGAGAGGATGGACACGCTGCGCCGGAGCCTTTCCCGCTGGAAGAGGTACCACATCAAGGTGCACCTGGCTGATGAGGACCTGATGATGCCCCTGACGGTCAGGCCCAGGGACACGGTGATGGACCTACGGGCTCTCCTAGTGCGGGAGGGCGTCACTTCCTGGAAGAAGACATTTTATTACAACTCCAGGCAGCTTGAGGAGCACGAGACTCTCAAAGAGGCCAATATCCAGAATGGCTCTGTCCTCCTTCTTGTCAGCAATAAAAGGTAGGCAAGGAGCTTGTGTGCCGTTGGAGCAATGCAAAGGAAGGGGAGTGCTCGGTGTGTCTCAGCCCCTTGGGACATGTTCCTGTCGGGGTGTGCAGGCAGCAGATCAGGAATTCAAACCCTGCCATTTCCAGCAGGATTGAGATTCCAGGCTCTTCATATCCAGGTGTTCTATGGTATGAAATAAGGGAGTCAGAAGAGGAGGAAATCTGGTTGGTGCTGCCTGTTCTCTCTCTGATCTCTGGTCTTGTTTTCCTGGTTATGTGGCCAAGCACAGAGGGAGAGGCAAGATGTGAAAAAGGGCAAGGGAGATTGTGTGACATGAGGAGTGCTCTGGGAACCTCTCACTTGTCCTCATCCTTTCCTGTTGTCCTGTCTCTCTCTATTTCTTTGTAGTAAATACTTTCTGCAGGTGGTTGGGGTTGCACAGTCTGCTGTGACAGGGCAGAGCCATGAGCCTCCAGATTACACGGGGGGTACTGGAGAGGGATGGCAAGAGGCTGCAGCTGCCCAAATGTCTGCACAGTGCAGCAGAAAGTACAGTGAGACTTGAGACTCCCAGGATAGCCAATGCACAGGAGATCAATCATGGCAAGCGTTATGTTTCAGAGGGGATGAAAGCTGAGATAATGGACCTGGGACCCACTGGCCCACAGGACAGTTTCGATTCAGTGTGGGGAATTTATGCCCACCTGCACTGTCTTTCCTAATGCCTGGCTGTTGCTGCCAGCATGATTAATTCTGTGAAGCATTTTGGGGAGACTGCGTAAAAGAGGTGCATGGGTGTGTTGTGTCTAATTCATCTTTCTAAATCCTGAGCCCTCTGAGTTATGTGTCTATGCTGATCAGAGTTTCCTCGGCAGAAAAATGTGCACTAAAGACTTCAGTTCCTGATTATATGCCACATACTGGAATGGTCCTATTTTCCAGTCCAGAGGCAGCTTGAAATCTCACACAAAGAAGATTTAATAAAGCATTTCCTTTCAGAGCTCAGCCAGACACAAGAGATTTCACATCACTCAGCTAACTGCAAACCCCAAGTCACCCACAGCCCCTTTCTCCAACATCTCATTTCAGCTCTCTGATTAACTTGGCTCAGCTCCTCCTTTTCACCTTGTTTTTAATGGCAGAAGCCCTTCTATTTGTTGTTGTTTCCAGTATTAATTTTCCTAAATTGTACAGTTTGAATTCTTGAGAGTAAAAAAGGCTTTGGAGGGTCGCAGTTGATGGAGTTCTTATATTGAGGCTTGTTTGGCAGATGCCTGATTTCCAGAACATTTTGTGCACCCTCCCACATGCTGCCAGTTGTTTCAGGGTGTAACTGCAGCAATGCAAAACTCACCAGGAGATCCTGTCCCAGGTGTGCTGAGTTCAGGGTGCCCACCTGAAGTCATTGGCCATTTTTGAAACTTTAGAGCCTTTTGCTCAAAGTCCCAGCTCAATTTTTGTGGGTACATGAAAAAGAGAGTGGGATTTCTAATTTCTCCTCAAATTTCCTGAAAACCTTCTTGGCTCCTGACCAAGCCCCTTTGGCCAGTCTCCTGTACCTGGGCGTGTTGCAGGGGGTGGCCAGTCTCTCTCTGAAGTCACATCTCTCCTTGAGTTATAGGACATGTTGGGTTGTGACAAGCTCAGCCACTCCAAAGGGCTTTGTGTGGCATTAGTGGTAAATGCCCAGGTACTGGAGACACATTTCTCTCCAGGCTCCTGGGGGTGACAGAGCTGTCATAGCAGTTCCCTCAGGTATTTCTGGGACGTGCTCATGTGTGACAGGGCAGTCACCGCCCTGCTTGGGCCAGTCCTGGGCTGAGGTCACGTTGTGGCTCAGCACCTTGGCAGATCCTCAGCACACAGAGGGTTCAGAGGACTTTTCTCGAGGGCTCTCTCTCTCACTGCCACTGAGAGTCAGGAAATACAGAGCGGGAGGAGGCAGGTCCTGCATCACAACTGAGCTTACAGGGCCAATTTGAGCCCTAAGATTGCTTGGGCAGATCTTTAGGTATTATAAATCCATGTTGCTCCAATAGTGTCCTTGGAAATACACTGGTCTGTATCAGCTGGGCAACAGGGAGTAACCACAGGGACTACAAGGAGAGTACCTGTGCAGTGCTGGGACTGTCCAGCAGCTACAAGAGCAGAGAGGAAAGAGAACATGGGGCTGTGTTTGGCCAACAGCCCTGAGGATTTTAAGAGTTGGTTTTAGTGTTTCACAGACCCAGTGAAGAGATGGATCCTCTCCATCAAAGGTCAGCAACTACTTCTTCAGTTCTCCCTGAAAATCTTGGTGTCTCCTATTGACTCTTTTATACTGAGGTGCCAGCCAAGCAGTGATATTAATTCCAAAAGTGGAGTTGCTGTGATTGCCAAGGTCTGTGGCTCAGTGTCGAGCCCATAAATATTAATGGTCACTCTGCGTACGCTGTGTTTTCCTACAACGGGCTCCCGGGACAGTTTGCTTTGAACCAGAGAAAACATGGAAATGACCCTATTTTTCATTCTCCCCTCCCCTCTTAATGCCTTTGTAGATAATTGGCATTTAGCAAAGGCCAAGTCAGCATTTCCACTTCTTGCTCATGTTTTCTGGGGTTTATAACTTAGTCATAAAAATTCACTTAAGGCAGCAGCTTGGCAGGAATGACATCGGTGTACCAGCTAATGCTGAGAATTTATTTGGACCTTGGCGTTTAAAAGTTCGAGCAAGCCATTTTGGAGTTCAGTCAACATGACCCCTCGCCCTGTGAAAACACATGGGCAGGCCAGAACTGGGAATATCACATCCACTGGGGATGCAATTGCCCCTTGTGAAGAGCCTGTTAATCACATTACTGCTGTGCAATGTGTGAGATTGCAATGCTGTTGCAGGGGAGGCTGAGCAAGAACACGCTGCGAAACACTTTCTGCCCCAGAGAGCAACATATTACAAGAACATGGTTTGCAAGTGGGTAAAACAAGCAAAGCAAGGCTCGAAATGGGAATGAACAAGCACAGAAACGCCCCAGCTCTGTGGTCTTGGGCCAACCTGTGTGTTCAAGTGTGGTGGGTTCACCGTGGCTGAATGCCAGGTGCCTACCCAGCTGCTCTATCACTCCCCTTCCCAGCTGGACAGGGGAGAGAGTAAGGGTGGAAACAAAAAAAAACCAGCACAGATTGTGGGTTGCGATAAGGCAGTGTATATTTATACAAACAGCAAAAGCAAAGCAGGGTGCCCGCGCACAAAGCAGAAGCAACAACTAATCTCTACTTCCCATGGGCAGCGATGGTGGGCTATGTCTGAGAAGCAGGGTCCCTAAGTGTGTCAGCAGGCAGTCATTGGAGACTGAGTGCCTCCCCTTCCTGCCTCCTGCCCCAGCTTTTATATCTGGGTTGATGTCATATGGGATGGAATATCCCCTTGGTCAGTGTGGGTCAGCTGCCTATTTGTGTCCCCTCCCAGGATCTTGCCCTTGACTGAACAGTGAGTGCTGTGCTCAGTGGTAGCCAAAATATGGGTGTGTTATCAACACCAATGCAGAGCACTGTGAGGGCTCCTATGGGGAAACAAATCCTGGCTCAGCCAGACCCACCACATCAAGCCATCGGTGCCCACTGGGAGACCCCCAGCGAGCCTCGGCGTGAGCAGAGCAGCCAGCAGTGCATGAGCAGGAGCATCCAGCTGGGCATGCACAGGCTGTCCCCGGTGCCTGGGGTGTGCTCAGCCCTGGCACTGTGGCCACGCCACGGCAGAACCCGTTTGGCTCGCTCTGGCACTCGCAGGGCCCCCGAGCCAGGGAGCTGCTCGGCTGCTCCGGCGCTGACATGGGAGTTCCTGAACCTGGCACTCCTCCTCCCCGAGTTCGTGTGCCGCAGCCGCCCAGGAGCTCTTTGCTGCCTGCATGCTGTGGAGCACCAAGCAAAGAGGCCTCCCTGGGACGGGCAGCAGCAGTGCTGGGTGGTGGGTGTCTGGAATTAGCTGCTCCTTGTTCATTGTTTGTTGGCTGTGTTTTGGTGTTTGGTGGTGGATGGAGAGATATTGTCTTGAACTGGTGAATCCGCTGCTAAATCCGTGAGCTGTTTCAAACAGAGGATGTCAGTGGGTGATCCAGAGTGACCCCTAGACATGCTGGATCCCTGTTGCTGCCCATTCCTAAGGATGTACAGCTGGATCTGACTGAACCTTTGCACTGTATTCCAGGCTCCTTTCCTGCTCAGTCACCCAGACAAAGTCTATACTAATACATTAAGCAGTGCCTGGACTTCTCTCTGTTACAGTACTGGATTATTGCTCTGCAGTTTTGGCCCAGTCCAGGTGCATGTCAGGAGCCAGCATGCACCAGGGACTGCTTCGTATGGGGCTGTCTGGATGTGCCCACACAGGCTTGGAGGGTAGGAATTTAGTACAGAAACATTGGCCATTCTGAGCCAGCTGTCCTCTCAATGCAGGAGAAAGTCCCAGGCACATTTAAGTTACTGGCACAGACTCAGCCACAGCACATGGGTCCCCTCAGCCTTTTGGAAGTCAAGGTTCATTGAGGCCAAGCAGCTTTTGTCATATATGGCTTGCCCGGAGAATGGAGTTCAGGAAGTCACTGGTGAATAAGTTAAATAAAGTAGATGCCAGCATTGAGTTTAGCAGAAGTCTATTATCTGGAATCTATTGGTGTTGATTTTCTGGCCTGGAGCCACCTGAAAGCATCTATTTCAGGGCATTAGCTCAGTTACCATAACAACTCATCTAGGAACAGCTCCTGAAAGCTCTGGGAGCAGACCAAGGTCCCATGTGGTACATCAGCCACTCTTAGGTCAAAAAAAGCTTGTCCAGGATTCTCCCTCTCCTGCCATCCAGCCTCGGTGTCCCTGATGAGTGGCAGTCCTTAAACAAGCTTTGACATACTTGGGCCCCTGTTTTATCCTTCAGAGGCAGTTCAGCTGAGTTTTTCAAAGCTCCATACCCTCAAAGATGGATATTCTACCTCATGCCAGACTAACAAACCCATCCATCCCTGGGGAGCCTGCCACATTCCCTTACTGGCATTCAGTTTACAGCCTTTGATTTTTGTCCTCATAAAGGAAAACTATGACTGAACTACTTGCACAAAGTCCAGCTTAGGTGATGTTGAAGTCCTGCCTACATTCGACTCTGTGGTGACATAGGATCAATGACAGACACTCGGCAGGGGCTCACTTCACACTTGCATCACTCCACTGTCCTGTCAGCCCCGCTCACTCCCACTGGAATTGCCTGGGAAGCAGTCACGGCACAGCAGGGGATGTTGAATCTCTAGAAACCAATAAAATAATGGGATCTACACCGTTTGACCCTGAGAGGCAACAGGACAGCCCAGACATAAATCCAGCTCTTTACACTGAGTTTCGGTGTGGTTTTGTGATGCCTCCTCCCTCTCCTGGGGTTGCTCAGCAATTGCTCCTTAGCATGGAGGAGAGGCTTTTCACCTGCATCCAACTTCTGCAGCCTTCCCTGTTAAGCTGAGGCCTGGCAGCAGGCTCCGAGGCACCTTGCAGTGGGATAATGATCCTTTAAGCAGCACTGGGAGTCTCTCTTCTCAGGAAGAACTAATTAAGTTCTTCAGTACACGCTTAGACATATGCTGACCTGGTGTGGCCTTAACAGGCCCACTTCCATCTACCAGATAAATAATACTGGCTTAAAAAATATTCTCCTAGAGATGTGTTACTGAGGCAACAGCCAGGTAGGGGGCTGACTCCATCTCTGTGGCTGGAGGTATTTGAGTGCATGACTCATGGGCCAAGCTTTCTGCTGATGGACTCAGTTTAAGTTCCAAAAGTGCCAGTGCAGTTACCTCTGCTGACCTCTCACAGTGTACAGGCCAGACACTGACACCTGTATTTAGCTCATTGACTTAGTGTTCAGCCCAAGAAGCTCATTTAACAAAAGCAGAGGGTTGCATCAACAGAGAATGTGGTCCACAGGATCCGAATTCCTCCCTGTGCACTTGCATGGGATTGCAGTAGATGAAAATGAGCTAATATGTCCCCCGGGGGTCTGTCTTGGCTCCAGGCAAAGAATTAATGAATGGAAAGTACATCCTAAACTAGATTCCTTCCTGGTGTGATATGGCCCAGCTTCCTGGACTTCTCTGTTTTACAGAAAACACAATCAACCACTAATATCAGCCTAACTAGACTGAGCCTTTGCTAGAACACAACAAAAACCTCCACCCCATAAACTCCGAACTTCTCTACGACCTGATGAAATATTTGCAGCACAGGCTCAGTTTCTTGTCTCCATAATTGCAGGCAGCAATTCCCAGGACTCAGAAGGCTCAGCCCTGCACTTACTGGCTCGGTTGGGCGGGGGTGGCTGCCTGGTAGAGCTGCTGTGGGCCCTGAGAGCCTTGGTTGCAGTCCAAGGTGGGATAACGAGCTCTCTGAGCAAATCCCAGCCCTGAAGAGGTACCCCTAGAAACTTGGAAGGGCTTTAGGCTCTGTTCTGGATTCCCCAGCGGGTAGCTGTGGATGATTTCTAAGGGTTTTCAGAAGAGTAACTCAGAAAGGAATTCTGCTTTTGCTAAGCTTAAGCCTTCTGTGCAGGGCCTGTACCCTGTCAGAAAATGTTGATGGACCCACAACCCCAGAAAGCCATTTAGTGCCAATGCCTGGGGCTGAGTGTGCGAGAGCAATTCAAGCTCTGTCTTACTGTAAACATTCTCAAAGTGCTCCTAAAGTTACAGTCTGCCCCTGTTCCAAGATGAAAAATGGATATCCAGCAGCATGCACTAAAGAGGAAGAGCCTTGCTTCTGTGGCAAAGGTTTCCAGGCAGTCGTGGCTTATCTGAAGGAGGCTGAAGGCATCTTCTGTGGAAGGATAAACGGGTTGGAAACCCTGCAAGTGCCTCATCCTCAGTTTTACAGTGTCGCTGAAGAGCCAAACTAGTCAGAGGAGGAGGTTTATATTCCCCCCACCCGCCACGTCAGGTCAGACGCTGGGTTTGATTGTGTGCCTCCAGTGCTCCAAGTATTTGCCTCTTTCTTATTCAGATAATGCCAAAGAGCAGAGCCAAAGCCGGGAGTGATGGGGAGCGTGACGAGGGCTGAAGGGAAGCAGATGGCAGAGAGCTTGGCCATGGAGAGGCAGCCCAGCCAGCCGTGTTGGTAAGTCCCTCCCTGCACCCCAGCTCGAGGACTGTTCAGAAAGCAGCTCCGAGTGTTTTCAGCACAGTGCCCATGAATAATTAACCCAAACAAAACAACAAATAAGGTTTCCTCACCAGTGTGCCATGTGCTCCCGGCTGCCAGTGGAAGAGCGTGGGTAAGACTGACTCAGCTCCTGAGGGCAGTGACTCAGTGAAAGGCCCAGGAGAGGGGACTCCTGCCTGGGCGGCTGAGCCAGAAGGGGCTGGGGAGGACTTTACTGATGGCCCTGCATCAGGACATGGCACATCTGGGCCACCTTCCAACTCACTCTCAGGATTCCACAGTAAGTTGCTGGTCTCAGCCTTTGTTTTCCTGCACATAAGTGTTAAATAATTTATTCTTCCCTTTCTTCTATTCTTTGTCCAGTCAGCTGTAAATGACTCAGGTTAGGGGCTGTTTGGGCTCTGGAGCACTTCCTATGCAGCAAGGCCCCAATTTTTAGGTTGAAGGCTCTGTACAGCAAATAAGTGGTAAGTGCACTATAGACAGTCCTGGAGCTTGGCAGCCTTTGAATATTTGAAGGACAGGGACTGCTTGGTCTCTCTTATGGTAACCACCTCCCCTGACCTCAGCAACTCGTAGTTACACCAAAACTGCCTCATTTTTGAGCCAGAATTTCTAAGACAATGAGCGTCCTCATGTTCTTCCATCTGTGCTCCAGGCCCCCCTCCCCACCCCACTCCAATAACTTCTGAACCAGCTGACCTGATTCAACCCAATCTGATGGAAAGAGAGAGGTCTCACAGACCCAAGATTCCTGCAATTTTCATGAACAAACAGCAGCTGGGTAGAAGAGAAACATTTAAGTTAATATCCTGCTGAAGGAAAGGTAATTACACCTCTTGCTCTTCAGCTATTTTGGGATGCAGCAGCCAGGTGACCAGCTGGCATTTAGATATGGCTGGTCAATCAGTTCCTGCCCAGCTTCAAACCAGCCCCTGCACTTGCTGCCCCTTCCCTGCAAAGCCAGAAGGTGCTGGAAGAGCCAAGGATTTTGCTGGGGAGGCTGGGAGGGGATGAGGTGCCCTAGAGGTCTTGCAGTGAGCTGGGAGCACCAAGAAAGGAAGGGATAAAAAGCACTTGTAATAAATCAGAAGGAGAACGGGTTTCACCAGTTCCCTGCTCACAGAACAACTTGGTTTTTAGGTTCAAACTTCTCTTCAGGAAAAAACCAGATGTTTCACTACTTTCCCTTAGAAAATTCCGATGACTGGCAACTGTCTTACCAAACCCCCCAAACATGCCTTTTCTGTTTTGCAACTGACTTTTTTTGGCCACAAGGGAACATTTGATTCTTTTTTTCCACCATGAGGATTTGAAGAAATGCCACGGAAAACAGAATTTTTCCTTTTTCCGAGGAACAAAAGTATTTCCCCAAGTACATACTTGGACTTTGCACAGAAAGAGATTCTGAGACAAACACATGAACTTTGTCTTAGTCATGGCTGAGGATCTTTCAGTCCAGGCAACTGGGATGGACAGAGTGGGATGGGACTAACATGGGAAGAAGGAATGTGACTTTTCCAAGGTCAACCAGCAATCCAGGCGACCAGAGAAGAGCTGGTGCTGTTGGGTCAGCAGTTCTGCCACTTGCCCATGCGGCGCCTCTGTGTGTCTGTCTATCCTGGAATAATGAATTTCTTGGAGCAGAGCCAGTACTTTCCTGAGTGCTTGGAAAGTGCCTTGCACAGCCCTAGGTGCAGTCATAAATAATAATTAAAATGACGATAATAATACTAAAGTGGATGTGTGCCACTGGAGATGGGACACACTCAGCAACAGAATCCTAAATCTATGCCCCTCTTCTAGTAAAAGGTACAGTTTGCCTCACAAAGCCTGGGAGACCAGGATTTACTTCCCTGGACTTGATAATCAGAGGCTTTTGCTCTGCAAAAGGCAAACTGACCTGAGCTGAATTAGGTCCAGTATCTACTCTAACGCTTCCTGCCTGTAGCTGGCAGCTCTGGTCAGCCCTGGAAGGGTTTTTGCAGCTCAGGGGGATATCTGGAAAGACTAAATTAACTGTGATGGTGTGAGGAGCTGCCTGGACTAATGTTTTTTTCAGTGATAGGCTTTGATTGACACTTCAAATCTGCCTGACAATCTCTTATTCTAAGCACAGTTGCTGCCTTTCTTCAGAGCAGGAAGAGCTGGTTTGGTTGCTGTCCTTCAAATGATGGATCTTACCACATGGGAAAAAGAAGTTTAAAAAAGGCAAACCACCAGGAAAGAGCCACAGGACCGGCATAAAAAGAGGTAAAACTAACTGGATCTAAATGAGATAGTTCTTTTTTTTTCCCTCTATGCCATAGTCCAGTGATACCCAAGCACAGGGGCTGTGCTCTGAGGAACAGGAGCTGGCTGTTTTCTTTCTTTCTTTGCCTCTTCATTATATTGTTTCCTCCAAGAGATTTGTTTAATGCTTTGCAAATGGAACTGTGCAACTCTAGTGATGAGAGAATCCTGGAATGTTCCAACTTGGAAGGGATCCCCAAGGATCATCAGCCCAGCCCCTGGCCCTGCACAGACACCCCAACAATCCCACCCTGTGCCTCAGAGTGTTGTCCAAACCTTTCTGGAGCTCTGGCAGCCTTGGGGCCGTGCCCACTGCCCTGGGGGAGCCTGGTCAGTGCCCACCACCCTCTGGGGGGAAGGACCTTTCCCTGAGATCCAGCCTGACCCTCCTCTGACACAACTTCATGCTGTTCTCTGGCACTCCCAGTCCCAGAACTGGGAAGATGGTGGGACAATCTCTTCCTCCCTTGTTTTACACTGCCTCTTCTACTGCCTGTCCTCCCCATGCTGCCTCTCCCTGCTATTGCGGGGCTCCTTAATGCTTGCTGAATGCTGGGATCACGCCCCTCAGCTGCTTTCAGAACAGATGGAAGCCACTTTTTACAGTGACATTTAGATATTTGTGGTTTACCTGTGTGGCCAAGAAGGTCTGATCAGCAAACAGGCAGAGAGGATGCTTCCAGTCCTCTTCAGGACACACCTGGGTGGAAAATCAAGTCTTTTGTTTCAGATGTCCTGTCTCTCCTTGCTTTTCCATCAAAACCAGCCAGGCTCTTTAGGCTGTGGAGCATAGGGCTGAGGTTGTGTGTCCAAACACACACACACAAAAAAAAAAAAAAAAAAAAAAAAAAAAAAAAAAAAAAAAAAAAAAAAAAAAAAAAAAAAAAAAAAAAAAAAAAAANGTGTGTACACACACACCATATAAAAAAAAGAGAAAAGAAAAAAAAAGGAAAAAGAAAAAAGCTGATAGTAAGAATTGCTCTGAAGTGGGTGTTTCCCTTGTTTCCCTTGTTCTCTGTGAAACAGGACAAGACTAAGGACCAGCACTGGAAGGTGTGTGAGTGACAGCCCGAGCTTATTGCAAGATGGAGAAGCTTCCGACTCCACAATGCTGCTCCATGGGTGGGATTTCTGCTTGTCAGGACTTTACCTTTGGGCTCCTGCTGTTGTTAGGGCATCACGAGCAGGATTACCCAAAGCACTGCTCTTTGCTGCTGTTCACCTCCACCCTGCAGCCTGGCCTTCCCAGCCAGCTCCTCTTGAGCCTCAGGAGTAGAAGACAGGCCAAGGCAGTTCATCTCCTCTGGCTTCTGTGCTCCAGCAAGGCAGCTCAGGCTAGGCCTTGTTTCAAGTGGCTCTGCTGTGCTTCTCCTGTACCTGAGACGTGGAGGCATCAAATGTTTCAGTGTACCTGGCATTTTTCCTCCGCACTAAATTTACTTTTTAAAGCTAAATCAGTGTTGTACCCAGAGGCAATGGAGGAACAGATGCAGTCTGTGAAGTTCTGGCTTTAATTCACCTGCCTCATTTAGTTTCCTGCCCTGCCTTCTAATCAATGAGTCTGCACTAGCGGCCCTGGGAATATGAAGGTTTTTCCATATCCAGGAGAATTCCACACTGAGCTGAGCATCCAGAGCCTTGAGAAGGCTGTGTCACATCTCCTTTGAGGCTGCTTTCTTGTGGATTTCCCTCCCCAGAAGCACTTGCCCACACTCTCCAGCCCATTTCCTTGCAGGGCCCATTGCACAGGGCAGCTGTGCCACATTAGCCTCTCTTAGCCAGGCTGGCTGTGTGGCATTCCCTCCTGGAAGTGCTCTTCTTCCAGGATTTCAGCCACGTGGCTCATTTTTCAGGGCCACAGGGTGCTTTCTGGGGCTCTGTGCCCATGGCAGCTCTGCTGAGGCCACTGGGCTTTGGCACCTCCCAGGGCTCCCAGCCCATCCCAGCATCAGAGGTGCCTTCCAGGGCTCTTTTTCTCCCTCCCAGGACCCCCAGGCCAGGTCGTGGTGCTGTGCTGGTCTGGAGTGTGTCACTTTGCCAGTGTCCCTTCCCTGGGGACAGTGGCAGCATCTCAGGGGAGGTGTCAGGATTGCCTCAGACACTCAGGGCTGTGAGGAAGCCCTGATAAAAGGCTTTCCTGCCCTTCTGCCTTGGCTGAGCAGGCTCCCACTGTCCTGCTTCTTTTGGGCTCCTGTTGATTCCAGGCAGAGCTGCCCTGTTGCTCAGCCAGTGCCAGAGCCCTGGGACACGGGAGCCTTTGCCCAGTAGCACCTATTTTGTGACACTGCTGCTTTCCCTCAGGTATTACAATCTGTATCAGATTTCTCTTTGCCTGCTGAAATGGACAATTAGGATCAATTTTTAATGCAAATTGCACTGTGGAATAAACCCCCTGGCGGGGGCGAACAAAATCCCAGTCCAGGAGTTCTGTCAGTCTTTGCTGCTGTGTGATGGGTCCTGCTCTGCCTCTCATCCTGGGAAGGATCAGGCAGAGGAGAACCCAGTGAGCCTTTGTGTTTTTGAGGCATGAGCTGGATGTGAGGCTGCCTTTAGGCAGTGACAGCCCCGCTGTATGTGTGTGTGTGTGTGTGTGTGCAAATCTAACAGACAGATTCTGCCTACACTGGAAATTTGATGATTGCCTTGTTTTTTCAAGGCTCTGTTTCATACACTGCAGGCCAAACCCATGGGGTAATTGCCAGTCTCTCTGCACAGGGTTGAGCTGAGTGGTGAGAGAGGCAGAGAGATGCTGACATTTCAGTCTTCCACATAATGTGCTCCCAGTCCTGATGGCCTTGTATGTGTGGTGTTGTCACTGGTGCTGTTGTGGTTGCTCCTGTCATTGTTTTCCCATGTTTGGTGCTAAACATTGTCGATGAAGAGAAATATTTGAACTTGTAAAGGAACCTAAAGTTACTGTGGGATTAAACACATAGGAGCCCTGAAAGAAATGGAAAAGGTATTTATGTCTTCATTTCAAATAGCAACCTAAAGTGATATTTTGTTGATATAGCTGCTTTTACTGCAGCTCAGCTTTGCATTTCCCTGGGGCCATGGGTAGCAAGGAATTGAGCTACGTGTTTTCACAGCAAAGCTCATCTTTGAGGACTGAGGTGGAATGTCTGTGCTCATAAAATGCTACAAGTGGCATTGAGGAGGCCAGTGTTTAGCTGAGCTTGTACCGTACCTGTAAGATCTGGAGTGAGAACAATGCTTGTCCATATCCCACGGGAATGGTGGTTCCAGAGGACACAAGGAACAAGAGTGAGAGGTGGTGAAGCCAGATGGATAAGCTGAGTTCAAAGTCTTCCTAGAAGCTATGGCAACATAGCTTGTATATTTACTCAGAAAAGCCTTTGCAAGTACCATGAGTGACTCTAAATGGCCTTATTTTCCTGCTAGCAGTGAAATAAGCAGCTTCAGTGGGGAGGAGTAAATCCACTTGATTGCTCATGTTGCTGGGAATAAGCATCTTATTGGTTATTACTAATAACCCAATCTATTGCTGGCAGCCTTATCTGCCAGGGAATCACTGTGTTGCTCCTAAATTTCCAATTACAGTGGAACCAGGGGAGTTGGAAGGGCCTCAAGGGAGGAAACTGTAGGAAGCAAAAGGCAACATGGAGCCCTTGGGTTATAAACAACGTGTGTGACAACTGGAATATATCAGGGCCAGTTTATCTTTGGAGGAAGATTTCTGCTTTTTCTGTCCTGACTCCTTCCCAAGCTAATGGTGTTTGTGTGTCAGATCATGTGCTGGTGGAGGTGTTGGCTTGTTGGCTCATCTTCTGAAGCAAAGAGGGGCTTCTAGACCTTGGGTGTGCAAAGCTCAAGCTCTGGCCTCCAGACCAGGATTTAGATGAACATTCTCCGTTGAAATGAATGGCAAAACACCTGGTCCCCACAGCAGAGGTGTTCTGGTGCAGTGCCTTGGGAAACTCTCTCTTGGAATCAAGCAGATTCTGCTCTCATTTATGCAATTATAAACCCAGCCTAACTCCATTGGAAACAACTGTTTTCATCCAATGCAAATAAGATCAAGATCTGGCCCAGGCTGGTTTTGCACACAGTGGAACTGACTGAATTATGGAAAACAGGAAACAAATCTAATGTAAATCTGAATAGAAATATCATGCTCTCTGTTACATCAGAATAAATTGGAAGCAAGTCTGTTGGTTCTAATGGAATTCATCTGGATTTACACCAGACTGGGGCTCTGCATTTGCAGTTGGCTGCACACCGACATCCAAACGCAAACCAAGCCACCTCATCTGAATAGCTTTGAACAATTTCTCCCTTTTCCTTTACATTTAAGCTGTTGCCTCTGCATCCCGATGGCTGATTAGCCTTTTCAAACAAATAAACTCCTGCATCAACAAAGGAGCCCGGCTCTCCCTGGCATTTGCAGAGTCTAAATGATGAATATGAAGAACTTAGCTTGGCTTTGGAGTCACTTAAAGTTGCTCCTGCTCCTCTGTGTTCACACAAGCAGCAGGATTGAGCTCATGGGAAGGCAGACCTTGGCAGCAACCGTTCTGATTTCCCCAAAGCAGGGAAGTCCCAAAGGCAAATTCACTGCCTTCCCACCAGCTGGTTCCTGGGATGCACAGGAGGCCCTTCAGAGACCAGCAAAATACTGTCTTACTTCCACTCTTGCTGTCTGCAGTGAGATGACCAGGATGAAGCCAAACCCCTCCCTGATGGATCTCATAGGGAATTGTGTCATCCTCTTTTCTCACAGGCAAGTTGCTGTGCAGGGAAACATGGGCACTACTCATGGGAAAGTGAGAGGGTTAATTAATGCCTGAGCAACTAATTTGACTCCCTGAGTGAAAGTCACTGGAAAAACACAATATCTGAGCAAGAACACAAGCCGTGGCAGCCCTTCCTTTGAATCTCAGCTTTATAGTGAATTCAATTTTTAATCTGTGCTCATGTTTCTTCTCTTCAGATAATTAGTAAAATGTATCTTAATTAAAACAAGAGGAGGAGGAGGGGAAGGAACACAAACAAGCCCAAGCCCTAAGTCAGTGGGATTCAGGGAGGGGCAAAGCCATTATTCAAATACAAATCTTGAGGCAACATGGTAATAACAGTTACACAGAGTGTAGCAAAGGTAAAGAGTTTGCTGAAAGTTGGGTAACTGTTTGACTGTACACCCTTCTGAGAGAGGGAACTGGCTGGAGCCTGATGCCTGACCTGAAATTGGTCTCCTGGGGAGAAGAGCTGGGGGAGTTCCATAGTCAACAACCCTTGTTTTTCTATTTCTCTGTCACTGATTTCCTGTGGGATCCTCAGGAAACCAACTGGGCAAGCTGTTCTCAAGTGGCCCTACCTGTGGTTGCTTTGCTGTGTAGACGTTCAACCATGCACTGGACTGCAAAGTACCCCTAATCCTGGGGGAGCAGCTAAAGGCAATTTTTGGAGCTCCTCAGCACCATCCCTGCTCTTTACTCACTGCCTGTAAATGATGTGAGTGCCCCTGAGAATGGAGCTGATCCCGAGGTGGGTGTAACGGGGCCCCCAAGCAGAGTCAGGAGAGGATCACAATTGCAGAGGCATTTTCTGCTCCAGCAGTACAAGAAGATGGGGGGCAGTTATTTGCTTTCAGCGGAATAAAACTCTTCAGTCGAGGGCCTTAAAAGTGGGAATAATCACAATTTACTGTTCACACCGTGCAGTGGGGAATCAGGCCCAAGCTTGTAGCTACAAACTTTGGCTATAAATGCTGTGGACTGACTGTGCTGTGCAGAGCTTTACTGAGTCACACTGATTTCAGAACAGCTTTCCCCATGGAATGGCACTGCTTTATTCCAGTATGGATATGAGACCCTGCGCTTGATTCTGATCTTATAGTCAGAAAAATCGAGTGATTTTTGGTGGGTATGAGCCTGACTTACTTGCATATGCATGGAACATGCCTTCAAGAGCTGATACAACTTTGATAAGATCCTTATTTATGTTACTCTTCTAATTAAACCCTATTATGTCGGGCAGAATCTCCTCCCTTTCCTCACGGAGACTCTGTGAACACAGAGCTGGGCCTTGTGGCAGAAATCAAGTTTGCCCACAATGGCAATAGAACAAGTTATCCTGTAAGCCCAGAGCAAATTTGCAAACTCTGTCTGTTAAAGAGAAAAGCATTAATGGATTCTGTGACTGAGCTCCTGAAATGTCATTTGAATAGTTTTGACTGTGCATTTGTTTTATTCCTGGGAAATTTCACAGTCCAAAAAGACTTTTATTTCCCTTCTTCATTTGCCAAGAATCTCTTTGGAAGTTGTTTGTGATATAGACCGAGGCTTGGACCAGATCTGAAGCTCACATAAGCAGACCTATCTCTTTTGACTTCTGTAAAGAGATGCTGGTAGAGCTGAGGATCAAGGACAAGAAAATGAAAGCAAGAAACAGGTAGGAAAGAAGCTTTTTGACCAGGGGAGTAGTTACTTCAGAAACCTGTTATTTCCTAAAAAAAAAAGGTCACGGGAAGTTTTTTAAATATGAAATTTTTAAATATAAAATTTTCACTGATAGTGAATTGAAGAATGAGGTGATAAGGGAGAAGGAGAGGAGTATAAGGTAGATGTAAGGATCACTCAGAGTAAGAAGAACCACCCGTACACTAACGAGACACAAACACTGGGGACAAAAGGAGACGAAAATGAAGAGTGAGAAACTGGAGCCTTGGTTTAGCCCTGAGCACTGGTCCTTCCAGATCCTGCAGTGTGGCAGAGAGGCCTGGATGCACAGGGGTGCTCAGGAGGAGTCTGGATGTAATGTCACAAGGGAAGACTGCATGACAACTAAGAGGGCAAAAAACCCCCCCACAATTCAGAGTTTAAGCCAGGGCTAGCTTCAGCTCCGGATGCATTAGGCTAGACCTGCCCAGTTCTGGCTTCTTACAACTTTCTCTGAAGCTTTTAGTGCAGCAAAAGGATGCTGGAGGAGAGGAATCTCCTGCTGTCAAGGCTCCACCATCACTGGGGAGGTGACTCTTTTGTAATTTAATCGAGGGTTGTCAGTGATCAGGCGTGTCAGTGCAGTGGAGCTGCATTTCAGCCTGGAGTCATTTCAGCCTGGAGTTATTCCTGGTGTCTATGAAAGAGAAAAGAGCTGCTTTTTTTCTTTAAAGGGGAGAAGGAATACTCTTCCTGACAGGATCTCAGTGAAGGCACTGGGCTATCAAATGCTGGGAGAACTCCCTAAAATCATTAATTGTGATGATGCCAAAAGCAGCAAATGCTACACTGAGAGATGGCAGAAGGAGGGTGCCCTTGGTGAGATGTAGGTGCGGGCCATAGAACAGCTGCAGGTGGTAGAGGAAGCAACACAAGAGCAGGGGATATTTGGAAGTGGCCTCTCCTGCTCCAGCTTCTGCAGGCTCTGCCCAGCACCTCTTCTCCTTCCTGTTGCTGCCGACTGAATTTTGTTTCTATTTTCTGTCACTTTGAATATGGGGAAAGGAGAGAAAGCAGGCCTACAAGCAATTTCCAATGTGCTTCCCTATCTGTCTGTCTGCTCCCTACAAATAGTTGTTTTTCATAGGGCTAAAGGCAGAAGATAATTCCTTTAAGCAGCAATTAAGCTCCAGGTGGCTGCGGAAAGCTGCAGCTTTCTCCAGCTCCTGCAGAGACACAGCTTGAGCCCCAGGTTTCCCTACTTCCCTAAACCAGGACATTTTTTTCCTGGTTTTTTTGTGTGTCTGGTGCTGATTATGGCCCCAGTTCTCCAGGGTAGCCCAAAGTGATTGGTGCAGCAGGGAAAATGACAGTGCTCCATAAACTGGCTGTGCCCTCTTTCCAAAACACTGATTTCACAGAGTAGGCAAGAGATTCCTCTCTGTCCTGATTTCAGCTCCTCGTGCTTCACCTGCAACATCCCTGTTTTCCAAGCAGTGAGCCCAGCTCAGTCTCCTTTTACCCCTGCTGTGCTGCCCCAAGCGTTGGGAAGAGGCTTTGGATGGTGTTGGATGGAAAAGTGAGGGCTGGTGGAGCAGCACTGGTGCTCCAGGCGAGTCTCATCTGCAGACGTGTGTGATCGCCTTGGCTCATTAGTTAATGAGGTTAATGAGGACACCTGTGTGAGCCATCTGATACGAAGGGGGCTTGTGTCTGGCCGTGGTGATTGCTCAAGATGACGCAGCAAATCCCTGGCAGAGCTGGGAGCCAGCAGAGCACAGCAGGGCAGGGCTCCAGCTCCAGCTCCAAAGTCATCCCACCCACCCTTTGGTGGATGGCCATGGCCATGGGCTTGAGGTCACGGCTCAAATTCAGTCTGGTGCTGGTTTATGCAATGGCTTGGAAATGTTCTCCACTATCAGTGAGGCTCGTGAACCTTGAGAGCTCCAAAGCCTTCCCACACCTCCACCTGCAAAGAAATGGGAGGCAACTAATTCTGAGGATCTCCCTTTCCCAGGCAGCTTATTATCAGTGACATCAAATAGCAGAATGCTACCATTTCTACCTGGTTTTAATGATTTATCACCCCTGAATTATGCACGATTGGTGACAGTAATGTTCTCTGATGTGGACGGGTGGATGGAATCACGTCTCTCTCTGTTTGGTGTGCTAACAGAATCAGAATTAATATTTTGTCTTGCCTGGCTTATCTTAGCTAGGCAGTAGCTATTCTTTCACCTACTCTGTTTCTCTCCCCCCTCCCTGCCACAACTGAAGTAATTTGATTTTGAGCTGTACTTGAAGCAGGACTCACCTCAAATCAGATTTGGAATTCCTTGACCGGAGTGCGATCCCGACACTGTCCATGTGCACAGTGTCCGAGCCCCGTCAGTCACGTAATGGGGTGGGAGAGCACATTTCGTGGGTGACTGCAGACACCTGCACACAGACAACTGCACTCGGACATGCAAGTCAGCCCAGGGCAGGGTGGGGGAGAACAGCACAGCACATGGCCCTGTGTCCCACAGCACAGCCCTGGGGACATCAGCCCCTCCTGCAGGTCACGGTGACACCCCTGCAAACGTGTGTCCACTCCTGGGTGGCTCTGAGTGTGCCTGGGCACACCTGAGGGGATGCCAGGGCCAGGGAGGTGAAACAAGGAGGATTTGATTACTCAAAATGTGCTTTTCCTCTGCATTTTCTTTTTTGACGCCGTTCCCACTGGTGCTGAATTATGGTCCTTGCCTCCCCACGTGGAATGCTGTGTTGTGTTAGATTCCATACATATTGCATTGTTTGCCTTCTTTATTTCCCTTTCCCCTCCCTGCTCATGGTTGTTTGTTTTCTCTTCATGTGTGGCATCAAAAGACTGTTTGAAGAGAAACTACCCAGTCTGAATGAAAGGGGATGTTGCTTTTGGAAGATCCCGCTGAAGCCTGAGCAGAACTGATAGTAAATTATGAATTAGCTGGAGATTTTTCTCACCTCTTTTCCTTCTCTATACTTTTCCTCACTTTTTGTCCTCTCCCTGCCTATTTTCCTAACTGTAATTAAAATGTGCTGGGCACAAAACTGTAATGAAGAGCTGGACTCATTACTTTTGTTAATGGCAATATCCAAGTGGAACAGAACTCTAAATGGGCTCTGGTTGAGTCCCACCTCCCTCCATAAAGAGTGTAATAAATATCAACCACATTGATTTTCCTTCCCCTGAACCCTTCCTATTTGTTCTGGTCTAAGTGCACTGTGTTTTCCTCGGAGATTTCTTTTGCTCTAACTGTTCTATTATCTGTTGTTGTTGTTAATCTGTATTGAGTGTGTAATTGAGATCCTAAGAGGGAGGTTAAGAGAAACCCCCTCGAGAAGACATCTGACCTACATGAAGAAAGAGAAAAAAAAAGTAAAAAAATAAATAACCCAAGCCATTGAGGCCAACTGCTCCATTTACCTGGTGGGGCCATTTCCTTCAGCAAGGGCTTTCATCCACTCCAGCCTTAGCTCTCTTTCTGTAATTAGTTCTATGTGTGTGTTTTGAATTTTGCCCGGATTTCTTTGCCCTGGGGGAACACTTGCCCGTTGGTTCCCTACGTCTGATTTTCCCACTGCCTGCAGTCGTTGCTGAGCGGGTGCTGCAGGCAGGGGCAGGATGTGGCCCCTCTTCTCTCCCCATTTGTGTGCTCTGCTTTGAGCTGGTCCCAGTGACCCAGGTGCCTGCTGGTGGCTGATGTGAACGTGTCTCAAAGCCACCTAACTCCCCTTGTCGGGTTTGCCAGGGACTGAGCCACGGGCAGGACTTTCCATCCTCCTCCAGCCTCCTGGTCTGGGCAGTCTCTGTCCTGTGCTCTTGGGTTTCCCATGTCCCTTGTCGGGTCGCTGCCTCGGGGCTGGGTTCCAAGCACACGCAATGCATTATTCCCTGCTCGCTGCACCAGTTCCCCCATCTCAGCAGATAAAGAGCTCTCAGTGTTTTCTTAATGCCTCTTTGTAGTTTATTAGAGGCCTAGGAGGCAGGAGGGGGAAATGAGAATGTGACTCAGAAGTCCCTGTTGTCGGTCACGTGATTCCTTCGCTGTCTCATTTGTCACCAGAGCATTAAAAGTGAATTATCGGAGCCAAGGGGCAATGGTGAAATGAAGGACTGGGGGGAGGGAAGCCACTCTTCCCTCTGCTGCCTTTGGATCCCAGCAGCTCAGTTCAGCCACTCTGTCCCTTTCTGCTCAGGCTGTGTGTGGGTAGACTCCAGCTGGCCTGGGGTCTCTGTGGAATAGTTGGACTATGCTGGGAACCTTCTGCACACATCAGGGTGATGTGCCCGGAAGGAAAGGCTGTGACACCTGGAACAGATATCCGGTTTCTAAAGTGATGAGTAATGTTTTCTGACATGCGCTGTTTGTGTGTCCAATTAGGAATTATTTATGTGTAGAGAAACCAATGGTCCTTGGACATGTGTGCATACTCAGGTCTATAAGAATCGCAGCCTCTGTTACTACACACGCTCTCTCTGCATTATTCCACCAATGCAATAAAGTTCCTGTCCTATTTTTGGAACAATACGATGTCGTTTCTTTGACCTGCCTCGAACTTTACGACGACAAGGCTGGACTTCTGCTGTCCTTTCCTTGCGGGAGGGTTGTTGGCGCTGGCAGTCGTGGGCACGGAGCTGATGCCAATGTCCCTTTGGCTGCAGCGTGGGCACGTCCTCGTGCTCCTGGCATGGCACAGAGGCAGGACGAGCAGAGGGCAGTGCCCGTGTGGTGCCAGCCCTGCTGTCCCCGAGGAGCCCCTGGATGGAGAGACCCTGAGCAGAGAGCTCCACTCGCCATCACATTTCCATGGCAGTGCCATCACTGTTGCTTCCAGGGATGCCCCATAAACTGCAGGAAATGGGATGAGGGATTAGCAGGCATTAAACGGCGCTGCTGAGCCAAAGCTCCTGCTCCATTCACTGAGATGGATTCCTGTCTTCTCCCTGGGACTGACACCATCCCAAGGGGGAGGAGGAGCTGCTGTGTCTGGAGCTGGGGCTCCTCCAGGGCCTGGCTTGTCTCTCAGTGAAGGTGAACTCCTGCTTCTATTGAAGTCATTTCCTATCTCTCAGCTGGGGCTGGATCAAGCCTTTAAGGAATTAGATTCAGCTTCAGTTCAACCTCTCAAAAATTCCCTTTTGATCTCTCCTGTTCTCTTCAGGAATTTCTCTGAGTGGGTCTATTGACTTTCCATGGAAAGTGGACATACCCAAGTGAAAAACCTGCTGCTGAGGGTTTTATGGGAGTAATATTGACCTTCCTATAGACACTGAAGAGAACAGAAAGTCCTGCTTCTCTGTAGAACTAAACTAAAATTGTATTTGACGAGTTCTATAAAACGCTTATAGATTTTTAGTTTTTCCTACTTTGGCTGAAACATCTTTTTTTATCCCACAAAGGCTGGAGGCAGAATATTTACAGAGAAGGGGGGAAACCTTTTTCTTTGAAAAATATTTGTGCTGGCAAATTGCTGCAAATTGGTAAGTTCCCAGATGCATCTAAATAAATAATAGCAGAACTTTGGCTGCATTTGCAAAAAAAAAGGAGTACATTGGATTTATGGGCTTTTTTTTCAGGTATAATGGGGATCTCAGTCAGGCTTACTGAGTATTTACAGGTTTTATATAGTTTCCAATGGAAGCAGTACCTGTGCAATCTTTTGGGGAGTAAATCCAGGTCACACCTCCTCCAAAAGCAGCTCAAACCTTGTTTTTATTGGCAGTTTATTGCTGCACTTGTGCCCTGCCCTGGCCACAGGCTCACAGATCCTCCCAGAGGTGTTGCAGATTTTTGTGTGGTGACATCAGTTCCTTCCTTGGGTAAAAAGGTGGGTCTTTGCAACACTGGGAGGAAACAAGTGGGTCAGGGTTAGATTTGGTTTGGAGGGATGTGAGCTCCCAGGGGAATATTCACTTGCCACACTTCAGCTGGTGCTGAGCTGGACAAGGCTGAGCTGGGCAGGGAAAGTTCTGTCCTGTTTCTGGTACCCAGAGGGATCCCACGCCTCTTGTGCCTGCTTACAAAAGGGGCAGGAGAATGGTAATTCATCCTAAGGGCACTCAGATCTCCTGTTCTTGCTGCTTCTTGTCTCCTGGGGCTCATGTTCTGGCAGGAGCTCCTCACTTGTCAGCATCCCTTGCCCTGAGCCCTGTGACCATCCATCAAACCTCTTCCCTCCCTGGAGTGGGAGTCCCTCCAGCAATCAAAGCATGGCCCAAAACAAGAACTGGGTCTTTATTTGCTCTGTGGCTCCCAGCTTTATGTTTTCTAGGTTTTATGCCTTGGAGAGAATACAGAAATGTCCCTCTCATTTTTAAAGAAAACTGAGGTAATCTGTGTCACGGGAGACTGAACACTGCAAAAGTTTACAAAGAATTTTAAATACACTCTGGCCACAAGCAACCTGTTGTCTGAGATAGTCGAAACCAACTGATTATTACAATGTACTTCAATAACCATCAATTAAAAATGTATGTCTAAGCTTCATAAAGTACATGATCCCTGCTTTCCTCTGAAACCTCTTTCTTCCCACTGAGTCTTTTATTTTCCTATCAGCCCTCTAAGTCTTCTTTCTCTGTCTTTTCTCAGCCCCTGATGGCTTTGCTCAGTTCATCCTCTGTCATTTGTGTCTGGATCTGGAAACATTTCTCAGGACGTTTGACTCATCCATCATTTAGATAATCACAAGGAAAAAAAACCCCGGTTTCCAGCTATGAACATCCATAAAAAGCACCAAGGAAAAAAAAAAACAAACCTCACCTTGAACTTCCCTTCCTGCTTTTCTTTTCATTTAATTTGAGAATCTGACTTGACAGTCTTTGCTCTGGCAAAAGTCCCACAGAAGTTATTAAGGGCAAGAGCTTGTCAGGATTAAGAGGAAGGATTTGAAATATCTGTGAGTGATAGCAATAGCCCCAGTTCTATTAGGCTGGATGAGTATTCGCAAAGGACATTAACCCTGGAGCCTTGAGCCAGCTGCTGGACCCTGGGGGAAAGGAGATGAGGTTTCCAAGGGAGACACCACTCCACAGCTGCTCTAACAAGGTTGGCCATCCCTTCCCTGCAGAGCTGAGCTCAGGTGCCTCCTCTTGAAGTGCCCATTTGACTGTCAGGGACCAGGAGCTGCCAGAAGTGAATGGGCACTGAGGAGCCTAAGTGGGAATTAAGACTTCAAAGTTGGCGTTGGCAACTGAGCCTGGTGGCCACCAGAGCTGGTGACACAGCAGGGCAGCCCTGGCAGGTGGGCATTGGGTTTGGAGAGACCCCCCAAACTGCACCACAACCTGCGGGGACAAGTGTTTGGGAAGGGGAGGGGACAGGAGCCCCATGGCCACAGACGGCTGCAAACTGGGGCAATGGGGGTGTCTTCCAGCAGCTTCACAGCCCTCCCTACCGGTGGCAACCTCTGCTGCCTCCACCCACCTTTCGCAGGGGGTGAGTGTCACACCCATCAAACTTGGCCCACTCGTAGGGCAAACATGACTTGGAGAATCCCAGAACGGGTTGGGTTGGGAGGGACCTTAAAGACCATCTCATTGCACCCCCTGCCATGGACACCTCCCACCAGCCCAGGGTACTCCAGCCTGGCCTTGGGCACCCCCAGGGCTGGGGCAGCCACAGCTGCTCTGGGCACCCTGTGCCAGGGCCTGCCCACCCTCCCAGCCAGCAATTCCTTCCCAATATCTAATCTAACCCTGTCCATTTAAAGCCATCAGGACAAAAGCGAGCGGAGCAGGAAAGGAAACACCGGGATGGAATCGGTTAAAAAACCTTTTCTGACACCTTTTGACTCTTTCCTGAGCCTGCAGTGCTGGATGGATTTGGGGATCCTGTGCCTGTCCTGCTGGGCACAGGGGAGGGCAGTTTACACAGGCAGCCAACCCTGCATTGGTCAGTGCATGGAAGGGCTGACCCCACCAGTGCCACCTTCTCCTCCGTAACTCCTGCCCTGACACACGTGGCAGCTCCAGGAGGCAGCTCCAGGAGCCCCCTCCATGAGTCCCTCTCCCTGCTGTCAGGGGAGATCACGTTAATGCTGCTCTTCAAACCAAATAAACACTGAAGTAAATTTCAAACAAAAACAGAGTATCTGAGGCTCTTCCATCCCCACCACCCACCTCCATTTAAAACTAATTGGGGCTTTGTTATATTCCCTCACCCAGTGACAGATAAATACTAAACTCCACTGGTTAACAATAATCACCCTAATTATGCCAAGATGACATTTACAATACAGGCAATTGCTAATCCATTACCTCACTCTGCTGAATACTAGAACACTCAAATTAAAAGTTATTCACCCACAAAGAACAATGTTTTAGTAGCTGACACAGTTTAGTAAAGGAATTTATTAAGGTAATTTGCAGTTTTCCCATAAATAAAACATTTTAGAGTTCCCCCACCCTTCCCCCTCCCTTTCCCAAAACAATCTTTTGTGATAAATCTTTTTTTTTTTTCTCTCTTGTAGCACCATTAAAAAAATAATAATTGAAACTGTCAGGCGGAGTTACATATTTAAATTTGCTCACCTGAAAGACACCAGGAAGCTGCTCTTGCATCCCTTTGGGTTGCTTTGGGAGGGTGGGGGTGGTCCCTGGGCTCTGGGGTGTCGTGGGAGGTCACTGTGGTGGGACCTTCGCTGCTGGGGGGGTTCAGTGAGACCTTGTGATGGCTCGCAGTGGATCAGAAGCTGTGTCGGTGCTGAGTGTGTGCTGGTCCCTGTGCAAATCATGGCCCTCCTCGGGGGGATGCTGGCGGAGAAGCCAAAGGGCTGTGAGTCCCCTTGAGCACAGGCTTGAACTCACAGCGGGAAACGCGGGGGCTTTGCTGATGTGCTGACCCCAAACCAAGCCAAACAAGAGCGCCAGTGAAGCTGCCTTTGCATCCCAGCCTGCAGCAAACAGCAAGAAGGGAGGGACCTGCAGCTCCATTGCAGCACCTGGAGGCCTTTTGCTTTCAGGGCTTTCTTCCTGACTCATCTCCCATCATTAAAACACAAAATGGGAAAAGTCCTCCTCAGGCTGATTACCTGGGACGGGAGGGAGTCCTGCTGACAAGGATCAACAGAGGCAGGAGAGGGTTAAACAGACAAAAATTCAGAGCTGGGTTTCACTGCACCCCCCGAGCTGCCCCTTGCACCTGGTGCTGGCAAAGCCCCTGCCAGCAGCATCTCCAGCTAAAGGCTGGACCAGAAAGGGATTTTGGGGGGTTTGGTTTTTACTGTTATCACAACAGCTTGGGCCAAAGCTATTTGCAATAAATCAGCGCTCACAGCAAGCCAAGAGTCCCCCCCAGCACATCTCCTTCGTGCTGGCCACCTCCTGCAGCCAGGCCAGTGTCCCCGTGGGCTCCAGTGCCACCCCAGGGCACCCCCGTGGGCTCCAGTGCCACCCCAGGGCACCCCTGTGGGCTCCAGTGCCACCCCGGTGGGCTCCAGTGCCATCCCAGGGCACCCCAGTGGGCTCCAGTGCCACCCCAGGGCAACCCAGTGGGCTCCAGTGCCACCCCAGGGCACACTGGTGGGCTCCAGTGCCACCCCAGGGCACCCCGGTGGGCTCCAGTGCCACCCCAGGGCACACTGGTGGGCTCCAGTGCCACCCCAGGGCACCCCGGTGGGCTCCAGTGCCACCCCNCCAGTGGGCTCCAGTGCCACCCCAGGGCACCCCCGTGGGCTCCAGTGCCACCCCAGTGCCACCCCAGGGCACCACCATGGGCGCCAGTGCCACCCCAGGGCACCCCGGTGGGCGCCAGTGCCACCCCAGTGGGCTCCAGTGCTACCCCAGGGCACCACCGTGGGCACCAGTGCCACCCCAGTGCCACCCCAGTGGGCTCCAGTGCCACCCCAGGGCACCCCCGTGGGCTCCAGTGCCACCCCAGTGCCACCCCAGGGCACCACCATGGGCGCCAGTGCCACCCCAGGGCACCACCGTGGGCGCCAGTGCCACCCCAGTGGGCTCCAGTGCCACCCCAGAAAGACAAGCCTTTGAAAGGCACCCTGAACCTCATGTGGGGGTGCTCCTGTTTGGAGACAAAGTGGTGTTAATTTGGATGAACTTTATTCCTGCTCGGGGAAGGCAAACGCAGCCTGATTAAAGGCACTTGAATCCTGACTCAGAGGCTCTGCCCGGGGAGTTAATGGGCAGTAAGAGGCAGCAAACCAAGCCGGGTAATGCTGGTCACAGCAGGGTTCAAACTTCAGCACACAACTTCTCATGGGCTGAGAACTGTATTTCATCTCAGCATCTAAACTGACAAGCCCAATTTTTACAGACATAGCGAGACGGTAAAACGCTCCAGTGTGCTTGTTCCTGTGCAAGGGCACACAGGGCCCTGAGTGTGGGGCAGCCACAGAGCAGAGTCATTTCCACCCAGCGTGGAGGGATCAGTGACACCTCCACCTCAGCCCTGCTCACCCAGGTCTGTTCCACGTCATCCTGCAACTCCCAAAATCACATCTTCAGTAAATGCAGAAGTTTACTGAGCTCACTCGAGCCAGCTGGGACTCCTGTCCCTATTACCACTGTAATTCTCCACTCATTTTCCTCTTATTTTCCATCTCGTTGCCGTTGCTCTTGTTCTTGAAGTCATGGAAAGATGGAGCTTCCTTGTTCCTCACCAACCACAATTATTTCATGTCGTTTCCATTTTTGATCTGCATTTTCCTGCCCTGCCAAACTTCCACATCCATCAGAGAGTGCCTGGTCCTTATACTGAGGGTGCACAAAAGTGATGGGAAAGAAAGATGGAGAGAAAGAAAGAGGGAGGGAGAGAGGGAGGGAGGAGCAACATTAAAATCAACAGTTTCTCTTCTTCTCATTTTAGGTCAGGAGAAGTCTTCCCAACTTTATGAAAGGCATATTAAAAAAACCCCCCGTAAATTCATGAACATGCAGTTATTACTTAGCAGACAAATTGCATTTCTACCAAAATGTTCCAAAATGCATTCATTTTCAGAGTACATTACTTTCATAATACTGTGTGGAACATTAAATGAGAATTTCCCTGACTTGGCTATGGAGCACATTTTTATATCTCAGAGTCTGACACAGAGCCCAGGGTAACTAATGAAAATCTTTTCTAAAAGTGACAATCTTGTCTAGCAGCCTCGCCTGTTGAAGAGATTGCAACATAAAACAGATGAGTGCCCTGCTTGACAGCTAATTGTGTCGGGCTTAATTACAACAAGCAGAATTTAATCGGCTGTGCAGTGCAGTTTTTTAGGCAGGGGGAACCATCTGGAAGGTACCTTGCTCCTGGGCTGGTGGAGGGGCGGGCATCGCTGGGCTTCAAAGGCAGGGCAGCAACTGCGGGTGCATTGAAATGCACAAGTAGTTCCTTCCTCCGTGTATTTCGTTGGAACTGTTTGATGAATTTTAGAGATATTTATGCAAACCTGCACACTGTTGCCTCGTGGAGAGAAGGTTTTGGAAAGCTTCCTGGGCTCGTTGCCCTCCGTGCCCTGTGCTGTGGCCACAGCTCGAGGCAGAGCCCTCGGGTGTCCCATCTTGAGCCGCTCCCTTGGTCCCTCACCTGGTGGATCCACCACCTTTCCTCCCACCCTTCCCTGCCCCACCATCCTTGCGGTGGCTCTGTCAGGTGTGGCCAGTCCACGTGTCTGGGGGCAGGTTGGTGTCACCGGCCTGTCCTGCTCTGGGGACTCATNACAGGGCTCTGTCACAGCCAAGGAAAAGGGCTGCCAGTCCAGCTTTCTGGGGGCAGGTTGGTGTCACCAGCCTGTCCTGCTCTGGGGACTCATCTCCAGCTTGCCATCCACCAGGACCCCCAGGTGGCTCCCAGTGGTGCTGCTCTCCAGCCCCCCATCCACCAGGACCCCCAGGTGGCTCCCAGTGGTGCTGCTCTCCAGCCCCCCATTCCCCAGGACCCCCAGGTCCCTCCCAGTGGTGCTGCTCTCCAGCCCCCCATTCCCCAGGACCCCCAGGTCCCTCCCAGTGGTGCTGCTCTCCAGCCCCCCATCCACCAGGACCCCCAGGTCCCTCCCAGTGGTGCTGCTCTCCAGCCCCCCATTCCCCAGTGTGGGGTGTCCAGGCTTTCAGAGGGGGGGCTGTCACAGGAGGGGAGAGGCAGCCCCTTGCATGGCTGTACATCCTCCTCCGAGGCTGAACCTCGGCATCCAGGGAATCCAGGCTGGGAATACCCCAGCACTGCCCTGGGAGCCTGGCATCACCTCCTGCTGACCCCTGGTGCCACCAGGCCATTGGTGACAGCCCCGCTCCCTGCGGACTCCAGGCTGGAATGCTCCTTCATTTTGGCCCCAGGAAAAGACTGATACACTGGGATTGAAATAATCCTTTGTCATGTCAGAGAGAGAAGAATGAAACGTGCCTTTCAAAGTCTTCGAAACAGCGACAAAAGGCTCTTGCTCGCACAGGAATCCCTTGGTACCACGAGCCTGGCAGGAGCTGTGCCCACAGCCTGATCCCTGCAGGCAGGAGCAGGACTGCTGCCACCCCTGGCACCCTGCCACTGCTGCCACCCCTGGTACCCTGGCACTGCTGGGAGCCTGGCACTGCTGCCACCCCTGGCACCCTGGCACTGCTGCCACCCCTGGGAGCCTGGCACTGCTGTGCTCGCTCCATGGGCTCTCAGTGCTGGTACCAAGGGGGTTTGGCTACAACTGCCCCAGCCTGTGGCATGGAGCTGCTGCAGAGTCCAGAGGGGGCCACAGATCCTTGAACCCAACTCTTACCCCGGCACGGGACACCCCCAAAAGTCACCCCGTGTGCCTGAGATGTTGCCCAGGACAAAGTCAGTCCCAGCAGACTCCGCTGAGCCCCCTGTGCCCGCAGGATGCAGGTTCCTCACTTGAGGAGTGTTTTATGCAGCAGTTTCAGCTGCTGGGGGAGCAGCAGGACCTGCACTGAGCCCTGTGTCTATCCCCAGCTGCTTCCATGGGGAGCACGGCCTCTCTGGAGGGAGCCCCGGCAGGGAACTCCCAGGGTCTGACATCCCACAGCACATCCTCACATCCTCTCCCAGGCCAGTTTAACCCACTGCTCCCCTCACTGCTCCGTGCTGGGATCCATCCCTTTGTGCTGCCCATCAGCTTCTCCCCTTCAGCTGCTTGTTCTTCCTCGGCTCCACATGAACCCTCCTCTCCTCACGCTGAGTTTTTCTTGGTGTAATTGACTTGAGGCATCCTCCTTGTCTTTTTTTTTTAGCTCCCTTGTCCATTTTACCCAGGTTTGTGCTGTTGGATGGCAGAGAGGCTGCTGTGAGCATCCTGCTGGGCTGCCACTGCTCCCACACCTCCCACCTCCTCCGGTGCCTCTGGAGTCACTGTCCATCCCAGGGGGATGCCAGGGGGAGGACTGTGCTGCGTTTTGGCCCAGCAGAGTGGCCAGGGAATGGCTTTGGGCTCAGCAGGGTCTCATTCACACACTCCTGGCAGATCCAGGTGGGCTTCGGGCTGGGTTTTATGCCTGGGCTACTTGAGAGCATCCTTAGGGAGGTGAAGGGGCTGCACTGCTGAGCCTGGGGACATCCACAGTGACCCCAGGCTGCTGGCACTGCTCACACCCACCCCAGCAAACCTGCAGCCCACTCCCAGAGGCTGCCTTGGGTTCACTTGGAAGGAAGGTGGGAGGGGGATTTAGCCTTACACGGGATGTGCAACATCAGAGCCCTGTTCAGCATCTGAGACCTGTTCAGCATCACAGCCCAGTGCAGCATCACAGCCCTGTTCAGCATCAGAGCCCTGTGCAGCCTCTGAGCCCTCTGCAGCCCCTGTTGTCCCCCCCCAGTGCCACTCTGGGGACCCCCAGCTCTGCCCCAGGGCCAAGGGAAGCTCCTGGGGAGATGCTGGAGTGCCCTGCCAGCCCCTGCCACCCTCCCAGTGCCACTTGGGTTCTGCTGCAGGACCCCCAGCTCTGCCCCAGGGCCAAGGGAAGCTCCTGGGGCGATGTTGGTGTGCCCTGCCAGCCCCTCAGCAGCCCCTGCCAGCCCCCCAGTGCCACTCTGGGGACCCCCAGCTCTGCCCCAGGGCCAAGGGAAGCTCCTGGGGCGATGTTGGTGTGTCCTGCCAGTCCCTCTGAAGTCCATTTGGGAACCCTCTGGTCGCAGCGCTGGGGGCCATTCCAGACTTCTCCTATGACCTTGGGCAAATCACTTGACTTCTGTTTCTTGCCCCTTTGTTCAAATGAAGGGAACGAGACCATATGTAGGAAACAGCTCTGAGGTCTCTGGAGAAGGAGCTCCTTCATCCCACACTCGTTGCAAAACCTTCCTTCTGTTTCTTTCACCCTCTTCCCTGTAATTTTCTAGCCAATAACCATTAGCCATCCCCCAACGAGCTCCCCACCCCAGCAATTAGCATTTTTATGCCCATTTTACAGCCGCAAAAACCAAGTGGCAAGGTCAGCCACTGGCAGACTAGAAGTCAGAGGCAGGAGGATTGTGAGAACAGCCCATTTTCCATACCAGCGTCCCTGCTTTGACCACTAGACCTTGCTACACTCAGAAACCATATCAGGGAAAGCCAGACAACGAGCATTGTCCACAGTGCTAATCTTCAGAGGACCATATTAGTGCAATTTGATGTCAAGACGCCTTATCTATCACGCAGCAAAGAGTAAGATTAAAGGACTGGAGTTACAAGTGCCTTTTTGTTTGCACTAACTGGCTGAGTGTCTGTCTGGAAAGCAGGGGCTTTCAATCTAAATTGCTGTCACGTTTGCCATACAGGAGTAGATTAGTCTCAGCACCCTTATTAAAAATACTACTGGCATTCTCCAGCAGCTGCTCCCAACGCTGAAGCTTTCGGTAACGAGGTTGCAAAGTGGATGTCGAACGTCCCGTCCTGCTCGCTGCCTTCCTGGGGTGAATCTGAAGCAGCTTTCCTGGCACCAGTGGAATAACTCCTGGATTTACACCAGAATCCTGCGCTGGGGACCTGCTCGTGTTCCCACCCTCTTTGCACCAACCCAGCTGCAAAGTCCTCTGCTGTCCCGGGCTGGCAGAGCTGCTGTGGACATGGACACGGCTGCACAGGTTGGCTCTGGGAGAGGCCTCCAGGTTGTCCCACTAAACCTGATGCTCACACTGGGGTAGGGACAGCCAGAACCAGGCCCGTCCACTGCATCGTATCTTGGTCAGGTGTTGCTTCAGAACATCCCTGGAATGACTGGGGAGAAAAAGGGAGGAGGGTGGAAAAAGATTAGATTAAAAAAAAAAAAAAGAGAGAAAAAGAAAGAGGATGGGGCAGGAGAAATGCAAAAAGGAAAGGCAAGGAGGAGCCCAGGGCAGAGTGTTATCAAAGGCTTTCGTTGTGCGCTAATGATGCTTTAATCCCGTAATGACATGGAGGCGCACGAACATGAATATGGAAGGCAGGTACAGGCAGGATCAAACACGCTCGGGGTTTTTTTGTCTTTCCACCTGAAATGCATCCAAACCTCACTGTCAAACAGCGTTTGCTACTCTTGTCCCTGCTGCTGCTCCTCTGCCTGGCAGCTGCACCCACAGCGCTCCAGCAACAAAGGGGCTGCGAACTCCATCGGGGAGGAGGATAACAACCATAGCAGAGATCAGGATCCTCCCGAGACCGCCAGGCTCTGCCACTGGCACCGCCAGCCCCGCAGATGGCAGTGGCAGGTCACAATCCAGCTCAGCTCAGCGCCTGAGCCCCCCGGCACACGCAGCTCCTCCAGCACCGTCCAAGCCACCGCTCCTCCCTGGCCCACGCTGGGTGTCTTCCAGCCTCAAGGGAATGGCCTTCTGGCCCTTTTGTCCCCTCCCTGGGCTTGCTGTCGAGATGAGCTGAGGCTCTTCACGGGGCAGTGCCGGGAGGAGAAGGGTGGCAGTGGAAGGATGGAACACAGGGCTGTGGAAAGTGGGACACCGGAGACGGAAAGGGAACACTGGGGGAGCAAGGAGGAGAACAGCGAGGGACAAAGGGGACCAGATGGACAAGGATGCTTCCTAGCAGGAAAAAGGGGAACCTACTGGCACAGGGTGCCCAGAGGGGTTGTGGATTCCCCATCCCTGTAAGTGTCCAAGGCCAGCTTGGATGGGGCTTGGAGCAACCTGGTCTAGTGGAAGGTGTCCCTGCCCACAGCAAGGAACTAGATGAGCTTTAAGGTCTCTTCCAACCCGAGCCATTCTGTGGTTCTGTACCTTCTCCTTGGCACTCCTGCAAGCTCTGGGGTGACCCTCCAGCTCCCTGGCCCTGGGAGCAGTGTGGAGGGGAGGACACTGCTCATTACCATGTATTTATTTGTGTGGTGCCACGAGAGCACAGGGGACTTCATAAGAGCAAGAGAACGGAGCCCTTGCCTTTAAGCACTTTGCAACTCAGCAATGAGAGAGAAGATTAATATGAGCTGGTGCTTTGGAGGGCAGCAGGGAGACAAAGTGCAGGAGGGGGACTTATATCATCAAGGCCTGGAACCAGGAGGTGAGCAAAGGGAACTCAGAGGTGCAGGAACTACATATCCAGGCTTTAAGCTGATTGTGGCATTGCAGTATCCTTTCCACCCGCTCTTGGGTGGAATTTCTAGCAGGAAGGAAAAAAGACAATTCCCGAGTCCTCCTGCAAGTTCAATGGGAAAGGCAGAAATATGTATTCTTTTATTTGAATAATTTAATTATGAGACAACCAAGACACTAAAAAGTGGTTTATCTTCTCCAGAGCTCTCAGTTCACAGCAGAAAAATGGGACTCTGTGGCATTGTGGATTTCCTTGCCCTGTACCCTCCAGGACACGTGGCGACACCAAGTTACTCAAGAGCTGAATGCAGATCCTTGCCCTAAGTTTAAACTTCTCAGGGTGGTTGTGTATCTTGCTGGAGCTGCACCACGGCACAGAGTCAGGGCAAGCTGCAGCTCCCCCAAATGCTCATGCCAGACCCCACAACACAGGAGAGAAAACTTCTCCAATTTGTTCTGAAGCTGCCAGCAAGGTCACAACACCCCAAAGTGCCCCAACCTCACCTGGAGCCCAGTGTACGTTTCATTTCTGGCTCCCTGCAAGAGCAGCACGAACATGCAGAGCCCAGTCCCTCCCCTATCCTTCTGTGTCTTGTGCCCACGGTCACTTTTTCCCGTATGGGGTGTTGCAGGTTCTTCTGTGGCTGCTTGGACAAGAATAACCCACTGCCTTTCTCGCAAAGCCAATTAAGCAGGAGATGTAAAGTCCTTCCTGACTTTAATCAGGTGAATTGCCTTGATGGCCTCATGGGCTCCCTGTGAAAGGGAGGTGGCTTCCAAGTGGTATCTCTGGATTCCTCCTGTTCCCATCCCCAGTACCAGGGCACGTGCTCTTGTCCTGCGGCTTGGCCATTTCCTCCCGGAGCAGCTCTTTGACCTTTGGGCGTGCTCTGCATACTCAACACCCTTGGGTTAAATGAGGTAAAAGATTAAGGATGTAAAGCATGAGCTGACTCCAGGCTGCCCGAGCTGGGAAGGGAGCAAGCAGATAATTAACATTAATCCATCACCCGTTGCTTTATTGTCAAAGTTGAGCAAAATTGCTCTGGCGAGTCGGCTGCTACAGGAGATCCGAAGAAGTGCTGGCAAATCCTGAGCACTGGAGGCAGCCTGAGCATTCCCTGCTCCCAGCCTTGAGGCTGCAGGTCAAGACGGCTCCTCCGAAAGGCCTTTTTACTCCCTTGGTCCTCCCCCCCCTACACTTTTTGTCATGTACTTCTCTCTCATCCTCTCCCTCTTGCCGATGAGCGATGCGTTTGTCGTCTTCATGTTTCCAGGGTAACGAAAAGAAGTTTCCCCGCAGCCCAGAGGTGGAGCAAACCCCTTCTGCTGGAAAATTCAAAGCGAGGATTAAAATTTATAAACCAGCACATGGCCCTAGTGCAGCATCTCCCATTCCTGCCAATTTATCCAAATTACCGCCTCTACGCGGCAAAGCCGGTGCCACCTGCGCCGGATTCCCCGGCGGCTCCCTCGTGGCAGTGGAGAGCCAGCCCTTGGCTGCATGGACAGAGGTTTGTTTGTGGAGCCTGATAGCCACCAGCAGGTCCCATGGCTCCCTTGAAATCAGCCCACGTCCCTTGGAGAAATGAAGCTGGTGGGTCCTGGAGAGCAGGCGAAAGAGTGGCTTTATTTGTGACGATGACTTTGGATCTCCCAGTTGACCTGCTTGGTCCTGTCCTTCCAGACAAGGAAGAATTACCAGAATAACTTAGGCCGAAGTAAGATGGGCCTTAAGCAGGATGTGGTTGGGGTCAATCAGTTCCCCAAGAACCCCGAGCAACAAAGGCAATGATTTTCTGAGGCACCAGCTGGAGAGATGATGGTCTGGAGCAAACGACTTCACAAGGCTTAAAGGGTAACAATTTATGCATTTAATATTTCAGGCCATTGAATATATTTCTTCCTGAATGAAACCTCTGGGAGTTAAATACCCGAGTTCCTCTATGGAACTGATTCCAAGGCGTCCCAGTCTTTAAACACCTAAATTTCTCGGGCACTTTTGTTCTGCCTCTCACCAAACCACCCTCCCTGCCCGTGAAGGGTTTACATCCCAGCGATAAGGCAAGAGCCAATAGTTTGATGCCAACAGATGGAAGCAATAAGCAAGTACAGCGACTGCAACAGAAATAATAAACAACCACACGTAGAACATTTTCTCCTACACTGGCCAAGGAAAGTCCATTAATTCTCATCTGGAAATCCCTGTAACATTTGCAGTGAGGATCAGGCATGGTTGTTCCTGCTGCTGCCCTGCAGCACACGTTTGCCTTGGTAACGTGGGCCATCACCCAGGAAATTCTGCTCTTTCCTCCCACCAGCTCCTCTCCCAATGCACTGAGTGGTCAGAGCTGAGCCAGACGCCAGCGAGGGCTGGGCAGGGTGGGAGGGAAGGAGCCTCACACCTTGCACAAGGGTCTTTCTTACCCTGTGAACTGGACTGGTGAAACATGGGGGCAAGGTGTCATATTTACAACACCAGGAATTATGCATGAGATGATGCCGCAGCATAATTATTAATAAACGTTTAATTAATAGCTTATGAATGTGTTGATAAGTTCATTAAAATGATGCATGAGCGCATGAATATTCCAGAGCAGGCAAGAGCCTGGGAAGTTACTGCTGGGAGGTGTGTTAACAAGGTGATGACATGGATTGTGTGTGGAGCCTGCCAGGGCTCAGGTCCCTCCTGTCACACCAGCAGTCCCTGCCTCGCCCAGCCTGAAGGGTCTCGCTGCCACCTCCCCTCTGCAGATCCCTCACTTGCCTCTTGAATACGAACAAATGGATGACGTTTTCCAGTTAATGGCATGAACCAAAGCAAATGAGTTAATTGCTCTAAGAAGCTTTAGCTGCATTTCCATCCATTGGAATTATTGCTTCTGGAAAAACAAACATTAAAAACCTCCAGCAACCATAAGCAAGATACCCAAAGGGTCAACTCCAGCAACTGCTGGTGTGCAGCAGAGATGTAAAAACACCCAAGCATTGAATGATTTTGTGTGCCTGAGCTCTTCCTCTCTTTTTTAGCTCCAGAGGGCTAAATTTGAGCTCGCCAGGGGTTACCCATTGCACCCCAGATCCAGAAAAGAGTTTGTGCCCCAACTTTTCTTCGTTTGTGTTCCTTTTTCATCTCAGAAGAGACAGGCACGCTGGGGTGGGGGCAGAGTTCTAGACACATTCAATTGCTGGTGGGTTTTGAAGGCTGGAGGAAGCATCCTTTGGGTTCTGGCATTGTTGCTCAAGCTGCTTTTGGCTGTGAGACTGAACAGGAAAGCCAGGGTGGCAGAAGAGCTGTTCTATCTAATCTCATCTTCTTCAACTAATAATCTCCCTAGCTGTTCATGCTTTTAGATCTGTTCTGTACTCTAACTAATCTATTTTATCAGTGCCTTAGCCATTCTGGATCCCTCCTCATCTGTTCTAATGATTTATAATCCATGTCGGATTCCAAGAACAAGTTTTAAAAGGCTTTTGTGAGCAGACTAAGCTTTGCTGTGAGCTTCTGCCTGAGTTTGGTGCCTAAACAGGAGTCGAAAGTATTGCAGCTACTCCTAAAGTGCTTAGGAAATGTCACTTTTTGATCACTGCACCCTGAGACTGGATCCATTCTTGCTAGATTTGGGTAGGTTTCCATCCAAGTGGCACCTGGGAGCCTTGCTCAGAGTGGCAGCGCCAGGGACTCAGGACACAGGGCCATCAACAGAAGAGGAGAGATGCAAGACAGTGTTTATGGCACTTGCAAAGACTACAGCTGTGGCTTTCTGGTCCTAACACAGCACAAGTAAAAGTGGGAGGCACAAATAGGATGAGCTTTAAGATCCCTTCCAACCCAAAGCAAGCTGTGATTCTTTTTAACAGCCGTATCTTGAATTACTCTACTCCCATTGCTCAGGACAGAGAGCTGGTGATGTTCTGCTCACATGAGCACCCAGAGACACCTGAATGTGGTGCAGGGTCTGCCCCACGCTGTCTGCCCAGTGCCAGACTCAGCTCTGCCACAGCCAGGCAGGAGCACCCTGAGCATCCTCGGGGGCCTCCCCAGCTCCCAAGGTGCAGCCACCCTCCCTTCCTGTGCCTCTCTTGGTGCCTCCCACCTTCCTGTGCTATTGCTGTCTGTGATCACAACTTCCCAGCACCAGAGTAATGGCCCTGCCCAGGAAAACGTGCTCTCCATGACCAACACACCCGTCAGCTGAACTCTCACTCTGACCATGTGCTGCCTTTCAGGTGTTTGGAGTATGAAAAGCATCTCAGCACTGAGCACCTTTCCTCTTTATGTGATGCATCTCGTCCTGCAAAGGGTGCTTTGGTTCACATGTTGTGCAGAAATACAGGGCAAAAGAAGTCAGTCTTATTGTTAAATAAATAAAACCAGTGATTGACTTGGGAAAAGCCTCTAATGAGGTCATAAGGGGAGAAATGCCACCACTACAACTGGTGACCTTTTCTCATCTCCAAATCAACATTTGCTAGACACAGACACATTCCACTGGTTGTTTACAAAGTGATTGAGGGGTTTTGCTTACAGAGAGATCTGAATTTCTGACTTTTGCTGCCGCTTACAACCTCATTCCAGCAGTGCCTCGCAGATAATGACTCAGCCTTGCTCTCTCTGAAAGTTTGTGAGAAAGAGGAGTCTCTTCTGAAGCCAGAGAACTGGACAGGAGGTTGGAAACTTTTCATTTTCTAGCAGCCAGCAGCAAGCAAGGAGGGTTTGCAACTTGGTAAACAAGTAATAAAAAGCCCATAGCCAAACCTGCCTTCCTTCAAGAAAAGGGAGAGGGGCAACAGGTGAAATATTGCCAAGGAGCAGACAGGGGGGACCAAATGGCCCCACACCTCCCACCACCCCAGGCCCAGCCCCAGCACGTGTCCAGCCCCACTGGGCACTGCAGCCACCGACTGTGGCCTCCTTACTCTGAGAGATGGACAGAAACACTGCCCTTACTGGTGTGTCAGTGCCAGCACCAACAACCACCGAGCCCAAACAACAAACAAACTCAGCTTGATAGGTCTGACCAACTCCTTCTAAGGGCTATAATGAACAAACTCGACTTGATAGGTCTGACCAGCTCCTTCTAAGGGCTATAATGAACAAACTCAGCTTGATAGGTCTGACCAGCTCCTCCTAAGGGCTATTGCTCCCCAACTTGTGTTCCTCCCCCAGGGGCTGGTCCTTCCCCTCCCTTGGCTGTGCTGGTGTGGAGTGTTGGCTCCGTGGGTGCTCCACGCTCCGTGGTGCCTCGGTGCTGTCCCCTGGTGCACCCACACCCACGCCTGTCCCCACAGCTCTTTGCCTCTCACCTGGGTCCCGCTGTCAATGAGAAGGAGATTGAGGCACCAGTCATCAGTGAAACAGCAACATCCTTCTCCTTGACATTCAGGGGATTGAAAAGCTCCTTGTAGGGTCAAGCACGGTGGCTTTTAAATAATGCATCTTGTTTGTTGGTGTGCTGGCATTTCAATGCTGGCTGAGAGAGGAAAAGGGACTGGGGTCCCAATGCTCTGTGTTCTCTATAATGGGGCCACTGGAAGCCCTTGTGCAGACACAGCACCAGCACAGTCACCTGTCCCTGTGCTCACGTGTCTCCTCTCATCCCCCTGCAGCCCATCACACCTCCCACACGGGCTCTGGCTCCTCAGGCATGGTCATGGACATGCTGCCACCCTCCCTTGCACATCCCATCCCTCTCCGAGCTCACACCAGCACACCTGTGTGCTCGGAGCTCATGTGGCTGGGCTGGGTGGATGCAGAGGTGACCACCTGGCCCTCTGATGTCCCTGCATCCCCCTGGCACAGTGGCTGCAACCCACCAGGAACCCGATGGCCATGGTTACCTGGGCATCTCTTATTGCCCTGGAGAAGGGGCGGAAAAGGGGGGGAGGAAGAAGTGGGTTCATGCAGCAGATCAGGGCTATGACACAGCTCCTTTCAGAGGGGCAGCCTTCTGTGACAGAGGGACCTTCCCCAAAACCCCACGGCCACGACCATGTTCCCTCCTAGGGCAAGAGACACCACAGGGTGTTGAGCTCTGTTCTTCCCCATCACTGCTCTGCCGAAGAGGAGAGAGGGGCAGCAGCCAGAATCCACCTCACTGACTCTGAGCTGAATGTTTTGGAGGACCTGGGTTGAATTTTCAGGCTTGTGATGTGTTGCCAAGAGCTGTCACTTCTAGTTGGATCCCTCACCTTGAGTGGTGTGTTAGCAGGTGGTGTCACACCTCTGCCTGGGATCACTGAGCAGAGATGGGGAAAGGAGCTGGAAACACATGTGACCTTCTGCCAGTGCCTCTCCTGCTGCTGTTTGTCACTGTGGAGCATTTTATTGCTGAGCTCACCCTCCACTGCCTTGTTTTAAAGCTGCTGGCAGGGGAGGGTGAGTTGGGGTGAAGTCGGGATCCACCAGCCTGGTGTGGGGCCAGCCCCCTTCTCGAGCTCCAGCACAGTCTGGAGGCACCAGGCAAGGTTGGTATCACTTCTGGTATGGCTTCTGCCCTTTGAGGATATCACCATCCACCCTATTTATGCCTTATTTACTTATCTTACTTACAGCTTTTTGATTATGATTTTATTTATCCCAGCCCCCCAGAGTCCTTGCCCCCCAAACTAAACCCCTTTCCACCCCTGAGATCACTCGCAGCTTCTTGCACAGACCCAACCCTGTACTTCAGTGCAGCGTCACCAAAGAGACTAAACAGCACAACTCAGGGGAGCAGGGAGGAAAACCAACTGCTAAAAAACAGGAGGAGAAAACCTGGAGCTGGTTTGCATCCTCCCAGCTGGAGCGACAGCCCTGGGAGCTGGGGACATCTGTACCACAGCCAGCCACTGCCTCGTGGGGCTGCCCCACACCCAAACTCTGCAATCAGAGTGTGCAGCGATAAAGAGAAGCTGATTTTTGAGGAAACTGCTCTTCTGCAACACACACCTTGGCCTGAAAAACCACCCTCAACGTGCTCGCCAGGGCTTTGTCATGTACAGTGGGTAACTGTGCCAACACCAGGGGATCTGCTCCAGATTTACACCGTGGCAGGAAGGGAATTGTTGCCCAGATCATTTGTGTGCAGGTTTTCTTTCCTCCCCATATCCTCCCTCCCCCCACCTCCAGAAGCAATTAATTAGCCTTGGTTTCCAGCAACTTGCCTTCCAGCAAAAGTCAGGCCTTGCTGCACCAGCAGCCCTAATTGCCATGCCAAATATTTCCTAGCCTCATTCATTCCCCAGCGCCATCAGCTATTGTTATAAATTAATAAAGCCTGGACACATCCCGTATTTAAGAATGAAAGCACAGAGAGAGGGATGTGACAGGGCATTAAAGGCACAGGAGATCTGAGGGCTCCTGACAGGACCCCAAGACTCTGATCTCTTTGCCTCTTTTCCAAAAACAACAACAAAATGTGGGTCTGGAGGTATTTCTAAAGGCAGCTGCCTAAAAACACATCCATTCAGAATTACAGGGTATTTTTAGCCTGTAAAAGAGAGCAGATATAAATATGTCTTCATTCCTGCTGCAATCCCATTGGCTTAATCAGTGACATCACTGATAGGTTTGATCCATGATATCCCAACAGAGCTCCCATTACAGAGGGAGCTCACAGAGCACGGGCGTGTGTGTGTGTGTGCGTGTGCCTGGACAATATATGTATTTTTAGATATTTGTACACAATGTCTGTCCTTCTATACAGGCACAGCCACACGTAGCCCTCCCTTTTCTATTTAAAAAAACCCGCTGCCTGGATCATTTTCACAAATAAGACAAACCCTGCATTTTGCTGGCAGAACGATTACGACTGTCAGCTCTGATGGACGCAGAGCCTGCCATGAATTATGCATGGAGGCTAATTATAAGCTGGCAGATTTCTGGCACAAGCAGGCTGGAGATCCCAGTTATCTGTGACTGATCCACTCCTCCTGAGCCCCCCCAGGCACCAGAGCAGGGGGACGAGCGGGTGCCATTCACTGGTGCCCAAAGTGACTCACCCCACATGGGATGAGTTGGGAGGGGGCTCAGCCCTGCTGCTAAAGAAGTTCTGCATCACCCCAAAAGTGACCTCAGGGCCACCGAGGTTGTGTGCTCCAAAGTGCCACCTCTGAGGATTCGGGGAGGATAACTTTGGGTGGCACAACTACAAGGGGTGTGTGCCCTCTGCTCCATAAATCTATTCCAGTGGTGGGACACAGGTGGTTTCCAAGGAACAGAAATAAAATAGGGGATAAATGCTCAAAGGCAGAGCCCCTTCCAACCAGCACTGCCCAAAGGCAGAGGCAGAGCCCCTTCCAACCAGCACTGCTCAAAGGCAAAGGCAGAGCCCCTTCCAACCAGCACTGCTCAAAGGCAGAGCCCCTTCCAACCATCACTGCTCGAAGGCAGAGCCCCTTCCAACCATCACTGCTCGAAGGCAGAGCCCCTTCCAACCAGCACTGCTCAAAGGCAGAGCCCCTTCCAACCAGCACTGCCCAAAGGCAGAGCCCCTTCCAACCAGCACTGCCCAAAGGCAGAGCCCCTTCCAACCAGCACTGCTTCCTGCATCTCCTGTGCCTCTCCCTGTTATGATTCCCATCAGCAAGAAGTGTCGTGTCTCCTCCCTTTGCCTCCGCTCGCCCCTGTGGCTGGTGACAAGGAGTCTCCCATGTGGAGTGGCAAAGATTGGCTTTTTTTCAGAGGGTCAGTGGATGAGCTTGAGGGGTTTGAGAGGCCCTGACCCAGCCTTGCTGACCCACTGCTGCTTGGGCAGCTCCCGAGGCACGCGCTGAGCCCCTGCCAAAGCCCACGGGCACGAGCGGGGCTGCAAACGCTGCGCTGAGCCAGTGCTGGGGGTGATGGTGAGGAAGAGGAGGGCGAGGAAGGCTGGTGCAGTGACCGGTGCCATCTCCTGGCTGGGCAGCAGGGGTGGTCACGCTGGGTGTGGGAGATGCATTCCCTGCTCCCAGGCAGGTGTCCCTCCCATCCTTCCTCAGCACCTTCCCGACACTCCGCTCGGAGGGTTTGTAGCTCTGGTTTAAAGCTCCTCCATTTCTTTGAGGCTTTGGGCACTTTCCAGGACTTTCATTCACCCATCAGTCACTGGGTGGAGAACAAAGCTCTGCAGGCACCACCAAAGGTCAGGAGAAGTTCCCCATTCAAAGCCTTCTCCTCGGCAGGAGTTAAACACTGCCCCGGACTGCACTGCCGAGCACGACGCGCCTCCAAGGTTTTGTTTCCGTGGCTGGAGCCCAACTCTGGGCAATCCAGAGGCTGAAACTCCCAGGCTTTGACTGCGGGTTTCAAAGCAAGTGCCAGGCTGTGCCCCACACCAGGACACCTGGGCTGAGGATGGCAGAGAACGGAGAGCAGAAAATCCATGACCACCAAGTCCTTGTCGGAGGGAAACAGCCAAGGCAGGTTTCTCCAGGCTTCTCCAAGCCATGCCTCTTCTGCCCACCAATACAAGGCTCAATGCTGTTAGCACTGGGCACCTAAAGGGAGGAATTCAAGGCTTATTGGTTCAAATAGTCCCACCAGTTTCCAACTACAGTGGATATTTCATTAGTGCCCAATGAGGTCAGTTACTAGTGGTGTCTTTAGGACTCACCTAAAGAAAATGAACACCCTGTGTGGCCCCTGAGTCGCCCTGGCCTCCCTGACAGCCCCGATTCCCGCTGGAATCAGAACTCCCCTGGGGGATTGTCAGTACCTGAGACACAGCTTGCACTTGCCACTGGTTGCTGGGTCCCACACTGCTGTCCTGGCCATGTGTGCAGCCACCAGCCCTGGGCACCAAGAGCAGGTCCCCAAAGCCCCCGTGGGCTGAGAACACCCGAGGCACTGCAAATAATCTCGTTGCACATCTGTCCCTGTCCCAGCTCCCTCCAAAATAAAGGGGGAGGTTAAAAGCCAAGGAATGAATGTCCCTAATAAGGACAGGGCTGGTAAATAACATTATTGCCCACGGTTGGCCTGAACCATTCCTATCCTTCCAAGCAGAAAGGTAAGAAGAATTCTGCAGCACTAACAGATCATCAGCTGTTGGGAGCTTTCAAACTTTGTCTCTTCTTTCAGTGCGTGCTATAAAAATTACCCCGCAGAGACTTTTCTTTCCTTTTCTTTTCCTCTTGACATAACTGTAGACATAAACTCTCCCTGCGAGGGGATCTCTTCTCCCATGCCTTCCAAGCTCAGTGACATTCTTCACGGTGCCCCGGAGCACAGGAGCCCTGTGTGCATCTGTCTCTTTGGTGTGAACTTAAAGATCAGAAGTCATTCATTTACAAAAATAGTGAGGACGCTTTTTTCCCTTCGTGGCCGAGTCTGTTCCTAAAGCTCCAGGAAGGAGGAGCTTCCCAGATGCCAAGGGAAGGGAGCAGCATGCCCAGGATGGGGACCTTGTGCACGTCAGGATAATTGGGATGCAGAGAAGACAGACCCAGCTGACGATGTGCACAAATCCCCCTTTTCTACACTCTGCCTTCCCCACCCTGTGCTCCCTCTGCAGTTTTAATGCTTTGTTTCAACCTTTGGATTGTATTAAAATATTAATGCGGACATTTTATTATAATTTTATATTACATGGTTAATATTTTAATACAATAAAAGCCCAAATGAAATCTTTCAGCGTTATCGGGTGAAATGATTATGCGCAATTGAAACAAAACAACCCGACAGAGCCAGGAAGAGGTTTTCCTGGAATTTTCTTTCCTGGGTATTTTCCAAATGCCATTCTTTTGTTCCGGTGGATGCACAGCCCTCCTCCCTTTCCAAATGGTAGGAATTCAGTTGGATTGTGCATTGAGGTACCTCGAATTGAACCAAACACCCCTAAATGGGGCTCCACCTTGGACTTCTTGCAGTGAGTCCTGATGTAGCTCTGAGGCCTGAGGGGAGCAGGGATGGCCCAGAAGGTTCTAAATGAAGACCCGAGGATGCCCAGCCCTGCTGCCTCTCACCACGAGCCATCCCAGCACAGCAGCCCATGGGGCTGAATTTGCTGTTGTGCTCCCCAAAGGGCCGTGGTGACAAAGTGAAGGCCACCACGTTGTTCTGCAACAGCAGTGAAGGGCAGCAGGTGAATCCCTGGGGAACGTGACCTTGGCTAGTCAGTTTGAACGCTCTGGAGACACCCACTGGGTGCCCCAGGCCTGTGGAACCTCCTCTGGTTTACGGCATGAGAAGGCTGTTAACACTTCCAAACAATTTTTCAATTTAAGGCAGATTAAGGGCAAAATTCTAGTGGGACTAATAGTGTGTAATCTCCTTTCCATTCCTCCTCCTGCATTATGGAGAACAGTTCCCTGCAATGGCGTATTTCACACTCCGATGCTGATATTTCAATTTCCTGCTTAAGTTACAATAAAAACTGCCCACACTGCTGATGCTCCCATGAAGAATAATTTATGTTGATTGACGTTCTTTAATTCCCCTTGGATGCAGCTAATGATTAGGAGATGCCAGGAAATTTAAAAGCATGTCCTACCTGCGGACTCCTCTAAGCTCCTTTGGAAGGCTTTGAAAAGCTTCCAATTTCAAGCACAAGACACAGCTACTGATCTTTAAGCACTTTCCTTGCCTTCCCTCCCTTCCTCCCCTACTTCTTCCCCGCCCCACAGGACGATGGAATTAAATTCCTGAGCTCAATCAAGGTCCAGGGCATGGAATTCCTGGCAGCTGCTGGGGGACACCTTCCCAAAGCTCAGGGCAGGGCAGCTGGTTGCAGGTTACCCTGCCTGCCTTCCCAAACAGGTCTGTAGCACAGCCAACAGTCTGAGGAAGCTGAAAAACCCATCATGGGAGTTTGTGTTGCTTTTGAGGACCACTGGGACAGATTTCAAGACCCTGGTGGGCAACTCCATCTTGGTGGATTGGACAACAGAGTGGCACGAGTCAGGTGCTGACAGGTGGGATGGGAAGCACCAAAGCTCAGGGGGCAGCACTTCTGCAAAGATGTGCCCTGGAGTTGTCCCCCAGTTCTGCCAGACAACCTCACCTACTGGGGCAAAACTCCTGTAGAGGAAATTAGAGAGAATCAGGCACCTGGGTATGAAATCAGCCTGCAAACCTGCTCCAAAACACTCTCAAGCCAACTTTGCTGGCATCCTTATGTTGATCAGACCCGAGAAAACATCTCCTTCCCCTCCCTCCACTCACACACACCTTTCCCAGCATCCCCCTTGCCCCTCACTCATCTTTGCCCCTGCCATGAAGGAAATGTTTATGTTGTGTCCTTTTGCCAAGGTTGTAAATGTTTTCCTTGTATTTGGTGAAGGAACTGTCTTGAGATCCTCCGTGGTCAGGAACTGTCTCTCCACGAGGAGGATTCACCTCTATGGCAAGGATTGACCACTCCAATCAAAAGTCAGCTCCATAGGCTGCTAATCCAGCCTATCTACAGCATAATAATCCACCCAGCACAAGCACAGGAGGGAATTTCCCTGCGTGGACAAACTCTTGTGGGCCCTTTGCAGGCTGGTAAGTGAAGAGCAAAAGGGAATTGGTCCCTGGAGCTCCCCAGGTTTCAGCAGATTCCCTCAGGAGCAGCAAGGAGTTAAAAAGCAAGCCCCAAGGCAGGGAAGCTGAACATCCTTTCGAAAGGCTGAGAAATCTTCTCATCAAAATAATGTCAGAGCCTGTCACGGCGGAGGGAAAACAAACGCGCGGCACTTGATGGTTCTGCAGGAAATGTAAAACGCTGTTTAGTTAAAACAAAACTCTTCCAAAGCACTCAGGTGGGGAAGGGGAGGGAGGGAAGAGGCAAAGGCACGAAGCGCGTCACTTTGTGAGCCTAAAAAGGTATTTAAAGGGAGGGAGGTGTTGAGGCGTGCGCAGGGTCCTGGAGCACAGCGAGAGGCAATTACTGTCACTCAGGGAGGTGGAACCTCTTCCCCCAGAGCTCATCAGGCTCCTGCTCACTTCAGAGCCCCCTCTTCCTCTGCCAGAGCCACCGGGGGATAACGGCAGTGGAGGGGAAGGACCTGTTTGAAATGCCCAGAAGAAGAAAGCCAGAAGAGGCAGTGCTGACCAGGACCACGCAGAACAGTGCCCAGTGAGGTGCTGGATCCCCGCAGATTTAATTCCTACACTCAGATATTTCACTGCTTCCCATGGGCCCTATTTCTCAGGCCGGGAAACAAAATTCTGTTGGCAGGGATGCTCTGCCATTGCTGCAGAAAGCCAGGGCCTGGAACATGGATTTCAGGGTGGCAGTGCCCTGCTGTCCCCTCGACACAACACTGCTCCTGCCCTGCCTCCTGCTCTCCAGCAATCCTTTGGCAGAGAGTTGGTAGAAATCCCTGCTTTGGTTGGTAGGGCTGGCTCTGAACCCCAGGAGGGCTGGACAGAGGGGATGGAGGCAATGGCACTGCAGTCAGTAGAAAGGCTGTTGGGGCTCTGCCAGTCCCTCCTGTTTGCTGCTGTGAGGACAACAGGACTCGTGAAGGTGTCTCTTAGCCCACCTATAGACACGAATCAATTTAATCTCCCCCTTCCCTGCCTGTCTATGAAACAGATCCTTTTGACATGTAATAGTTAACAACAACAGCCAAAAAGGACACCAACTTAGAAGACAATGACAGAAATGAACGGCAAAGGAGAGAAAAGAGCTCCACTCAGAATTGTGGAAGATCAGCAAACCTGCCGAGAGAGACTTTCCTGGACATGTCTTTAATCTTTCCTGCTTCTAACCCTTAATAGCAGAACCTGCTCCGAAGACTTGGTGATTGATTTCCAGCCCAGACGCAAAGTGACAGGCTCATTTTGGAGTATTGCACTGCTATAATTCCGTGTTTTATTTGTTGTTATTGTAACCTGCTGATGGAGTGGGGCTGCATTCAAGGGAGCCCGTAACAACTCTGGCTCCAGGCATTATTTAGAGTTGGGTGTTTAATGCCAGAGCCTCGTGCCTCTTGATATTTATGAAGAAGATCTTGTAGCTGCAGCGCTCATATCTTATTTGTTTGTTGTTCAAACAAAGGATCAGGAAATTGGATGCTGTTTCTGGCGAGTGATATCATCTCAACAGTTAAGGGAAGGCCACTGGTTTTCACATGTTTCTCCAGCACAGCGACGAGAGGAGCTGCCTCCAATTCAAGGGGAGCGAGTCACCTTGGAAAGTGCTTTGTCTCCATAGACAGGAAAAGGCCCCACTCCATAAACCCAGGGGACAGACCAGAACCTCAGCTAGGGCTGAGCAGCACTCTGGAGGTGGTGGGTTCCAGCCCCACTGCCTATCTCTGAGGTTTCTCTTCTGGTTTGCCAGTTTTCCCCCATTTCTTGCCTTAATTTCTCCCTCTTCTAATTCAAAACCTTGCCTTGGAGAACAGCATTTTCCTCACTCGGAATAACGTCCCAAAACCCTTCCAGTCAGATTCATCAAGAGCTCTCTCCCCACTGGGCACCAGGATGGAAAATCCTGCTGGGTCCCTCTGGGCTTTGGTGGGATTAGGGCACATTTGTGTAGCCAGAGCAAAGGGTTGTGCTGGGTGCCCACTTTTCCTGGCCAGGTTGGTGCTTTGGCCCTGCCCTGGCTGCTCGTAAGCTGTGCCTGGCCTGGTGAAACCCCAGCCAACCCCCCTTGCCTTGCAGCTTGGCTGCCCAAAGGAGACGGTGCCCAACTCCCTGCACTCCATGAACTGACCTGCGAGCTCCTAAATCTCTTTGGCAGCCCGGAAAAGTTCAGCCAGCCTGAGAACCTGAGGCTGCTGCAGCAGCAGAAGCCAAGGAAGGGACTTGGTGCCCAAGCTCTGAAGTTTAACCTTTGCTGTGCTGTGCAGGAGCGAGCTGTGACCTTCGTGCTCTCAGCACAGGAGCTGCTGGTGGAGCTTCTGGATGCTCTGCAGATGCCCCTCAAACAGGACAAACCACAATTTCTTCACACACTGACAGTCTGTGCTGGTATGTTCAATGTCCCTATCAAGTGTTTGGTGCTGTTATTCCAGTTTCTCGTTGACTGGGGAGAAGACCAACTGCTGCCTCCTCGTGAAAGGCCGTGAGCTCTGCAGGGCTGTGCTGTGAGAACCAGCAGACTTTGTCCCAGTGCATTAAGTGAGGGCCATTTGGAGACCATCCAGTGTTATCTGGTTCTTCAAGTTCTCTTATTTTCTAGGCTTTCTCACTACACCCTGGTCAGCAAGGCACTTTTGTTCAAAAAACCAGCGGATAAAGCACTTTGTGATATGGTTTAGTGGCCGTGGTGGCATTAGGTCAAAGCTTGGAACTGATGATCTTGGAGGTGTTTTCCAGTCTTAATGATTCCATACGTGTCTGCCACATCAGCAGCCCACACCAGTGTGATACAGAGACCCTGTCCCTGTCCCTGTGCCAGCTGGGGACATGCAGAGCACAGGGGCACAGCTTGGCCATGTGCTGGGCACCCTGGTGTGACCCACAGCGTGAGATGGGCACTGCTCTGCCCCTGCCAGTGTGCCCAGCCAAGAAGGAGAGGGGATGGATGACACACACATCCCACCCAAAGTGCCACCGGTTCTACCTCGCCAGGGTGTTATTCATAAAAACAACCTCTGGTGCCAGCTCTGGTTCCCAGCCAGGGCTGCAAACAAATGAAATTGCCTTTTGTACTGAGCATGCGAAGGAGCCTCCTCGGAGCCCAGGAGAGGGTCACCCTGCTCACTGCCATCGTGCTGGGGGTCACCCTCCTCACTGTCATCATGCTGGGGGTCACCCTGCTCACTGCCATCATGCTGGGGGTCACCCTCCTCACTGCCATCGTGCTGGGAGTCACCCTCCTCACTGCCATCGTGCTGGTGGTCACCCTGCTCACTGCCATCGTGCTGGTGGTCACCCTCCTCACTGCCATCGTGCTGGGGGTGGTGGCAGCCACCTCCTTATGGCCTTGTCAGCAAATGGGGCATGGGAATGAGGGCAGAGCTAAAATTGCTGGAGCAGCTCTGGACCTCCCCCCAAAAAGAGGAGACTGCAGCAGTGAGGATGGTGGGGGAGCCTCTGCTCTTCCCCCAGAGGGTGGTGGGCACTGCCCAGGCTCCCCAGGGCAGTGGGCACAGCCCCGAGCTCCAGGAGCCTTTGGATGACCCTCTGGGGCACAGGGAGTGACTCTTGGGGACTTGCTGATCCTTGTGGGTCCCTCCCAGCTCGGTGTATTCAGTGAGTCTGTGGTTTTGCTCCAAGGGTTTCAGACGTGTTTTCCCCTCCGTGGGTTTCTCCAGCTCTCAGCCCCACTCCTCAGCAGCACCACAGGGTGCAGCCACAGCCACCCAACACCACACACGTGGTGTGTGTGTGTGCAGGGGAACCTATTGCGAGGGAAACTTATGGACACCACGAACTGACCAATATGATCAAGGTAATGCCGTTTATTGTTGTGAAAACACCCCTTAAATAACCCAGATAGCACACACACTGCAAACCACCCTGTGACTGGTTAACACGAATAACACACAACTCTATTGGTGTAAAATAAAGTCCTTGTGACTTCTCTCTGTGCCGTTGTTTTTCAGTTCTTCTGCTGCAGTTTCTGTAAGTTTACATTCTTGTCCCTGTTGATCTCCACAGAGGCTTCTTACAAGCAGCTTCTCGCTGCAGTCTTAGAGGCCCTGCAGCATCACTGCATCCAAAACCGCAGGGTCGCTCACATGGCCATTCTCTGCAAGAAATTTCCCAACAGGAACCTCTGCTACCCCCTGTGATAGCCCTGCCCAGTGACACGTACAGGGGAGCAGAAAGCACCCCAGAAGGCACGTGGAATCAGATTTAACAAACCCAAGGGTCCCCAGCAGTCAGTGCTGTGCCGAGTAACCTCCGTCCCTGCTAGGAGCAGGCAGGGATTTAACAGGGAGGAGAGGGTGGCAGGGCCACCCGAGGCTGCTGCTGCTGCTCGTGGTGACACGTGTGGAGGTGGCAGCACAGCTGCCTTCCCGCAGGGTGCCTGCAGCTGGCCCTGCTGCCAGAGCCCATCTGCCACCTTCTCCCAGCCTGCTGAACATCCCTGTGGGTGGGAGGAGAGCCCAGATCCATCCCGGCTCTCCCCAGCCTGGAGAACACGCAGGTACCTGCAAGGAGCAGAGATTTTCCTGGAACAGAGAGGAAAAGCCTCCCAGGGCACACTCAGGGGAGCTGAGGCACCTCAGTCCTGTTGGGGGACCACCATCCCCAACTCGGCTGCTTAAAACCCACGTGCTAAGGCTAATTTTGTGTCCTGTAGTGGGTCAGAACTGCAACCTGCCTCAGTTTGCCACTGCAGAGAAAGGAAATGACAGCGCTGAGTACGGAGAGGACAAATACGTTAAATCCATGTTCATCTCTCCCAGTGGTGGGACTAACAGGGGCAGAGCAGCAGAAGGGATTCAGGGACTGATGGGGATGTGCCTGGGATGCTGCTAATCATGAGTCAGGCACTGCATCCTGCCCCAGCCAACAATCTCCAACCTACACACAATTAAACTCGATGCTTCTTCCCCTCAGCCTCCCTCTTTTCCTTTCCCAAAGCAACTGGCAGCCTTTTTTTTTTCTTTCCTTTTTTTTCCCCCCACCAGACATGACCCTCTTGTGTTCACAAGAGAAACAGGGGGAAAGCTGTAACAGCAGCTCAGGAAGATGAGAGAATTATCAGAAAAATGGTTTTCCACACATTAAACTCCTTTCAGATGGCTCCGGGAGCCACGAGCAGCATCCCACGGGCTTCTGTGAGCGAGTGGAACGTCAGCTCGAGCATCGCGGAGTTTTCTGCCTTCCCTCCCACTGCCGCCTCCCTTGGCTTTGGAAACAAGGATTCCTCAGGGGTCTGCACATCTCACCGCGCAGCGCTGGGAGGGAAGAAACCCCAGGGGCTGCTTTCGGAAGGGTGGGCAGGAAGAGCAGCAGAGCGGGGGGGGGTGTGTGCACACGTGTGTGCGTGCACATATATGTGGGTGCGCATGTGTGTGTGCACGTGTGTGTGTGCGCGCATGTGGGTGTGTTCACATGTGTGTGCACATGTGTGTGCACATATGTGTGTGTGCACATGTGTGTGTGCATCTGTGTGTCCATGTGTGCATATGTGTGTGTGCACATATGTGTGTGTGCACGTGTGTGTGCGTGCACATATGTGTGTGTGCACGTGTGTGTGTGCAGGTGTGTGTGCATGTGTGTGTGTGCACATGTGTGCGCGCACATATGTGTGTGTGGGCATGTGTGTGCACATGTGTGTGTGTGCACGTGTGTGTGTGCACATGTCTGTGTGCACATATGTGTGTGTGCACATGTGTGTGCACATATGTGTGCGTGTGCACGTGTGTGTGTGCATCTGTGTGTGTCCACGTGTGTACATGTGTGTGTGCACGTGTGTGTGCGTCTGTGTGTGTCCACATGTGCATGTGTGTGTGCACGTGTGCGTGCACATATGTGTGTACGCATATGTGTGTGCACGCGTGTGCACACACATATGTGCGTACACATATGTGTGTGCACGTGTGTGCGCACGTGTGTGCGCACATGTGTGTGTGCACGCGTGTGTGTGCGTGTGTGTGCACATGTGTGTGCATGTGTGTGCACATGTGTGTACACATGTGTGTGTGTGCACGTGTGTGTGTGCACATGTGTGTGTGTGTGCACGTGTGTGCATGGCCACACGCACATGCTGCCACACGGCTCGGGCGTCCTGAAATGAAAGGAGCAGTCGTTTGTACGAAGGTTTCCATAGAGACCAAGTTTGGAAAGAATTAAGGTGGAACGATTATGTATGTTCTGAAGGGCTTGAGATAAAAATAACCTTGCTAAGCGATGCATGGACTAATTAGTGCTGCTCCTTGACTTCCAGCTCTCCTTGGTGTTGCAGTGGCTGGGCTCCTGGGCTTGCCCACCCGTGCAGGGGGGAATGAAGCCCCCGAAAGCGCAGCAGTGATCCCCAGCCTCGCTGCCTCTGTCCCTGGCAGGCTGAGGTGCTCTCCAAAGGCTCCTCTCTCGCTGCCACTCTGCCAGCTGGAGCACCAGCAACGTGTGCTCCAACCCTTCTGCTGTCAGACCTGCAGTCACCAGCACCCAGCGGAACCCTCGGGGCCACAGCAGTGAGAGAAAGAAAGAAAGAAAGAAGCAGAAAGGTAAGGGGTGAGGATCACTGTTGGTTTGCCACCAGCCATGGCAAGCAGAGTCTGCCCCAGAGGGAACCCAATTCCCTGGCACCAGCCCAAAAGCATCTCCTCCAAGGCAACCTGTGCCCTCCAGCCTCAGACAAGGCTGTGTGACCTCCCAGGACCTCCAGGATCTCCAGGGAGCAGCAGGAAATGTCACATCCAGGGCAGGAGGGATGACTGGTGGGGACAGGCTTGGTTGGCTCCTTCCTCTGTGCCCTGACACTGGTCTGGCACTGCCTCCACACCCAGGTACAAACAAGACAACAAAACACAAAAAGCCAAAGAACTGGGACGATCTTTGCCAGCATCTCCCACCCTGTGTTGCAATGGAACAATTGCTCAGTCTTGGCCAAACATTTAATCCCTTAGAGACTTTGGGGTTTTTTTGCCCTACTTACTGAAAAAAATGGGGGTTTGGGTGGCAGCTCAGCAAGAGCTGCTTTTGCACCTGGGTCAAAATGGCACTGTGGGAAAACTCTTTTGAAGCAGCCAGAACAAAATCTTCTCAATGCTTCTCTTTGAAAAAAGGGCATTTTGTTTGGAACTGCAATAACAAGGTAAATGCATCCAAGAAAGCAAGAGAAACTTTCGCTTTGGTGTGCAACAAACATAACTCTGCGAGGCCAATTATTTCTACTTCAGGAAGGGATAGCAGAAAAAACTTTGTTTCAGGTGTCCTCCCCCCAAACACTTCACCCTCCACTTTCCTCCAGTTAAAGCCATGAAACAAATGAGAGGTTTCTCTCTCAGCTGCAGTCTTTAGCCAGAAGAGCAATTTCCGTGCTGCCCTCAGCCCAGCTGTCTCACAGTCTGCTATCTAACAAGCCACACTGACTCCCAGTATAATTTTCCTAAAGCAAATTCCTAATGATGGTTATGAAAATGTCCTTATGGTTTCCCAGCTGATGCAAAACTAACATACAGTAACAGGCTCTGATTCACACATGAACATTTCTAAAAGCAGCCTCTGATCTTTGGGGCCGTGTGTGGGTCACAGAATCATATCCTGAGCTGGAAGGGACCCCCAAGGATGGTCAGTGGGACCCCTGGCCCTGCACAGACACCCCAACAATCCCCCCTGTCCCTGTCCTGTTGTCCAAAGGCTTCTGGAGCTCTGGCAGCCTTGGGGCCGTGAGTGTCCCCTCAGTGTCCTCTGCTGCAGCTGGACCAGCCAAGTGCCCTCAGCTGCTCCTCAGACCCTTCCCCATCTCCATGTCCCTCCTTTGGACACTCCCCAACAGCTTTAGATCCTTCTGGCATTGTGGCCCCCAAACTGCCCCAGGACTTCAAGTGAGGCCACCCCAGTGCAGAGCAGAGTGGGACAATCCCCTCCCTCAATTGTGACCCCAGGAGTTCCGTAGGGACCAGGAATGCAGCACCTTCAGCCCCAAATTCCCTTTCCCACCTGAGCCCGGCTTCCCTCCTGAGCTCTGCGTCCCACCTGAGCTCTGCTTCCCACCTGAGCTCTATGTCCCACCTGAGCTCTGCGTTCCACCTGAGCTCTGCTTCCCACCTGAGCCCTGCTTCCCACCTGAGCTCTGCTTCCCACCTGAGCCCTGCTTCCCACCTGAGCTCTGCGTCCCACCTGAGCTCTGCTTCCCACCTGAGCCCTGCTTCCCACCTGAGCCCTGCTTCCCACCTGAGCTCTGCGTCCCACCTGAGCCCTGCTTCCCACCTGAGCTCTGCTGCCACGTGCACTGAGCAGGTGGTGGCACCTTCTGTGTCACCAGCTCTGCCTCCCCTGCTTTGTGATGGCTCTCACCCGAAGGCCCAGGGGAGAAAAAGAAACCCTTTTTCTCTTCAGCCTCCGAAGCCTGACAGACAGTGGCAAGTGATAATAAAACTGAAGGGCTCCAGATCTGCCGCACTTTAAGAAAAGGGGAAACAAATAAAGACCGTCTTTGATTTCCAGGATTGCTCCTCCAGGAACTCTTCAGACAGGATGGAGATTTCTGCCTTGACATCCACTGTAAAAGCTCAAGAAGTGAGTTATTAGAGGAATATTTTCCCTTGTGCCCAGAATAATCCCCTTCAATCACTCCTCTCTGCCTGAAAGACCACAGTATCTCCTTCAGGAATGTCTTTAGCACAGAGGCCAGTGAGTGTTCTTGGCTGTGGCAGTGTCAGTTGGGTGACAATGTCAGCTCTGCTGATCTCGGAGTGTGGCTCCTGCTTTCCTCAGGTGGAAATGGTGAGAGAGCAGCATCTATTTCTGCCTCCCACAGCATCCCCATGTAAAGATCAATCCTGTCTGAGTGCAACAGAGACCTGCAAGGGCTGGAATTAATTCAGGCAGACAGCAGGTTCCTCTCTGTAAACAGTGCCACAGCTCTGGCCCCTGCAAAGGTTCCGTGTGACGCAGGAATCCTGAGTCAGGCCTGGGCAGACGAGGTGGGTGAGGGCAGGGACAGGGAGCAGGACGTGTCCCCAGACAGCCCAGTCCAGCCCAGCAGTGCCCTGTGCTGCTCCCATGCCAGTCCAGCCCAGCAGTGCCCTGTGCTGCTCCCATGCCAGTCCAGCCCAGCAGTGCCCTGTGCTGCTCCCATGCCAGTCCAGCCCAGCAGTGCCCTGTGCTGCTCCCATGCCAGTCCAGCCCAGCAGTGCCCTGTGCTGCTCCCATGCCAGTCCAGCCCAGCAGTGCCCTGTGCTGCTCCCATGCCAGTCCAGCCCAGCAGTGCCCTGTGCTGCTCCCATGCCAGTCCAGCCCAGCAGTGCCCTGTGCTGCTCCCATGCCAGTCCAGCCCAGCAGTGCCCTGTGCTGCTCCCATGCCAGTCCAGCCCAGCAGTGCCCTGTGCTGCTCCCATGCCAGCCCAGCCCAGGTGGGTTTTTTGGTTGTTTGTTTTTTTTTTGTTGTTGTTGTTTTTTTGTTTTTTTGTTTTTTTAAATTTTCTTTGCAAAAAGACCCATGAAAGGAATCGTTTTTTGTTTCAGGAACATTTGATTTTAGGATCTTTCTGAATGCCCCAAACAAAAATTGAGTGCTCTGGACACAACTTCTCAATACTTTGAAATGAGAATTTCCCCCAACCTTCATTCTCCTTGTCATAAAAGGTCTATTTCATGGCCCATTTGGAAATCACTACTCTTTTAGTCTGGTTTTTTGTTGTTTTTTTGGTTTTTTTGGTGGTTTTTTTTCCACATTCAGAATAAACCCCACCTTTCTACAGCCTCAATATTCCCTCTTCTGTGCTGAGACCTCCTTGTGTCCCTGCAAGGCACCTCCTCATCAGCATCGGGCATGGATGGAGCCTCCAGCACAACAGTTAACATGGTAATTCTCCAAGGATTTTGTTTAGAGTTTTATAGCATTACACACCAGCCTTATTGGATTTAAATGGCTTAAATTAACTGGGTTGTTTAATGGATTGTCCAGATTAGGGGAGAATCTGCAAAGGCTGTTACTTCAAGAAGAACAGCTGCATGGGAAGAAAAGTTCTCCAAGTAACATTAATATCCTGGAGGCTCCCAAGTCCTGACAGGCCACTCCTGTCCTTTATTGACATTCTCTCATATGCATTTAGCCAGGTTTGTGTTTAGTTTAATAATCTCCTGAAAGTTTAATTGTTGCTTTATTCATCCATGACCTTTTCTTCTCATCTGGAGACATATTATTGCTAATCTACAAATTTCAAGAACCAGATTTATTTGCAAAACCAATTATTCTGCTATGCAAATCTCCTCTCTTCCTGCAGCCTGCCTGAGCAGGGCTTTCTTACAGCCACCATAATATATAGACACTATTCAAATATTTAAATGTAAAATTTATCTATATTTCTTTTCAAGCACGCCCAGGTTCTATGCGGTGCAAAGTTAATTAAAATCTTTCGAATCAAAGGCAGGTTTCCTGACCTTGATCCAGACCTGACAGACTTTAACCTCCAAAGTCCTCACTTAACCCCAGGGGCAGTGGAACTCCCAGGAGGGCAGAAATCCTTTGGCTCTCGGTGGATTCCTGGTGGAGCAACACATCCCCTCCACGGGTGCCAGACAGGCTCCCACCAGTGCAGCCCCAGAGGCACAGGCAGAGTTTCCCTGAGCTGTCTGAGAGGGCCTGACCTGCAGGAGGTGCAGGGAAAGGCTCACAACGAGGGTCTTGGCTGCAGATCTTTGCCCAAAAACGGTCTCGGTGGCACCTTCCTTGTGTGTCCCCAGGGTGGTGCTTCCTCTGAGCCCCAGGGTTTGCTGGCACAGGGCGGGAGGCAGAACCTGCCAGAGAATCCCAGAACAGTTTGGGTTGGAAGGGATCTGAAATATCCTCTTATTCCAACCCCCCTGCCGTGGGCAGGGACACCTTCCACCGGTCAGGTTGCTCAGAGCACCATCCAACCTGGCCTTGGACACTGCCCGGGGCTGGGCAGACCCTGCCAGGGATGGGGGAACCTTCATGTGACGTGGGACTGCCCTGCCCCTCTGCAGATCAGGGGCTCCAGCCCCCTTCCCGAATAATCAGCACTTCCCATTAACTTCTGCTGTTTCCTGCCTCAGTTCCCCACCTCTGGCAGGGGCCTGGTTGTGTTCACTCAGGGTCTGAAGTGCCACCTGCCCCAACTGCCCTTTCCAAAGGCCACCCAGTGCCACCCGTGGCTACAGAGCATCATTTAGTTCCACAATTGCAGGCAACCAGGAAATGAACATTTTCTCCCAAGCCTTATGTCATTGACTGGCATTATCAGGGAAGCTCACACAATTAAACCCTAATGCGGTGGATGGATGTCAAGGACTTGCTGATGAGCAAATTAAGGAAGCATTAGCCATGGGATTCCAGGGAGAGCCAACGTGGGTGCCTGCCCGAGAGGGGAGATGTTGTGCTTGTGCTCCCAGCGCTTACCTTGGCACACCCAGGATCTCCCCCAGCTCCCCCCATCCCACTGCAGGGATATGGGGGGCTCTGGACCCTCCAGGACAGCCAGAGTTGATGGTTCAGCTTCATCAGGTGGCCTGGAAAAACCAGCAGGAGCTACAGGTGGACAAGGAAAGCCCTCCAGGCTGCCAGGAGGGGCTCACTCGACTGTGTCCCCACTCAGACCTGACACACAAACAGCTCCTGAGTGTTTTGCTCCCAGCTGATAAGACACAAATAGTTGTGTATCTCACCAATAAATCACCACTATCAGATTGATGCTCAGGGAATGACTCTGGCACTGACATGGGATTCCTGGTGCACACGAATAAAAGCCCGAGAACGTGTGTTGGTGGATCAGCCCCTCCTGTCCCACGGGCTGAAGGAGGGAAGGAGGCAGGATGAGGAGAGTTTGGCTCATCAGATGGGATGGAGTGGGAGCTCTGCTCAGACCCACAGCCACGCGTGGGTCTTACACCCCCGTGTCTGGAGCAGCCCCTTTCCCTGGGCACCTGCAGAGCACCCCGGTGGGCACCGGCCCTCTCCTGGCAGCCAAACCCCCAAAGCTTGGCATGCCCTTGGCCTCAGTAAACGCTGGCTCATGCCATAGATTTCAGCCGTATATTTCAGATCTGAGTGGCTTTAAGCTGTTTTTCACAGTCTGTGTATTGTTTCTCTGGCTCAGATAATTTAGCTTTAACCTGAGGCTGTGGGCTCAATCCTGGCTGTCAGAGCCCAGTGTGTAGCTTTGCATGCAGCTCCTGAGGGGATGGGGCAGCACAACATGAATCTCCCGGCTCCCTCAAAGCCTTGCAGAGCTGCTTTATGTGTGTGCAAACCGACATAAATAAAAATAAATCTGACAGGCTTTGGTCTGTCACTATATCCTTGTCGGCACTGGATTTACCTGGGTTGGTTTGTATCCAACAGCATCACTGAGGGTGTGTTTACAGCGAGACAGACCCCAGTAAATACCAACAAATGCCCTCCTCCCAAACCCTTCCAAGCGAAGGGACATACAATGTGCAGCCTACGGGCATGGGCGCGAGTGGGGAACCCCCAGAAATGGCAGGCTGGGGGTGCCAGCTCCTTCCTGTGCCTGGGCACACACGACCTGCCTGGGGCACCTCTGCTCCACCTGCATGGCAGGGCAGGCTGCTCTGATCAGCACGGCACACGGCAGCGTCCGTGCAAAGTGCTTTGTGTCACTGCTGGTTTAGCTGCAGGGAAGGGCCACTTTTTGTTCTTCTTAGTAAAGGCGAAGCAAAACTCCCAGACCCCTGCAAGAGCATCCAATCCCTCTTGGAGCTGGAAACTTCAGAGGCTCTGGGGAGAGAGGAGGCTGCACTCCCTGCTGCTGCCTGTGCCCTGGCGTGGCCCCAAATGACACCACTCTTACCAGGGCAAACGACCACAGAGGGGCTGCAATGCAGGGGAAGCTGAGCCTTCAGCAGGTTTATTTTAAGCCCAGATGCCATTAAATATGACAGAGCCATGAAAGAAACTTTCTCTCAGTGACACCTGGATGAAAATGCGACTGATTCTAAATGGTTCTGTGATTTCCTGGTGCCCTGCATCTGGACCCTGGCACCTGTGCTGCTCTGGCCACAGGCACCCAGTGCTGGGATAATGTCCCCAGGAGGCTTTGCACTAACAGGCCATCCTCACTTTGCAGGAGTTGGTTGATATATTTTAGTTTTTCTTCTCAATCTGCCTCTTATCTTGTGAGGCACAACTCCTCTGAGCCCCAGCTTCTGATCTGAATGCAGATCTAATCCATCAGCACTGAACGCACTGGAAAGAGCCCTCTGCCCTAATGCCTGTTCAGCCGAGTTCAAGGCAATGAGAGGACTGGGCTGTGGCTCTGCTGGATGAACCCTCGGGGCCGAGCGTGTCCCCCCTTCCCTCCATCCCTGTCCCTGTGCCATCCTGCACAGCCCCTGCTCTGTGCTGACCCAGGGCTGTGGATGGGCTGAGGATGGGCTGGGAAAGCGGAGCAGCTGAAAAGAAAAGCAAACTTTCTTTTTTTTTTTTGCTGGGTTGATGTTGAGCCAGCTGAGCCCCACGGTGCACGCACAGAGCCACGTCACAGCGTGCCCTTGGGGCTCAGGTGGAAAAGCAAGGAGCAGGGACACCCCGAGCCTGTTCTTGTCACCACGGACTTTGTTGCAAGATGCCACATGCTTCAGACCTGTCTTTCCAAAATAGATGTCAGCCCTCATCACTTCCCAAAGCCACAACGAGCAACATCAGCCTTTGAAATGACATCAGCACTCGGCAACTCTGCCAAGGTCCTGGGCTGTGAGAGCCTTTGTCTCCAGATGACACTCATCTTTTCCACTTCTTCAAATAAGATGAATCTGATAATTTGTCACATAGCTGGTGGCTTCCAAACATCATTTACCCAGTGGAGGGTGGGGGCGGGGAGAAAGTTATTCTTCAGGTCAATTTGTGAGTCATTTGGCTTGCCAGTCAACCAAGTCTCACTCACTTGGACACAATATACCTGAGCTATAAAACCTCAGCCTCGGAACATAACTCACCAGATTTAGTGAGTAGCCTGTCATCATTGAGAGCAACGATCCTTAACCCCTTATCTAGCTCTGGGGAATCATTATCTGCAGTTGTTAATTTAAGCTTGTTTTAAGTAATAAAGAAGTATTTCTTTCTGCTAAAAAAATTCTGATTCTACCACTGCTTCATTATTCGCTTTCATACTAAGGGTTATTATTTTTACTGATTTCTGTTCAAATTGACATTCAAATAAATACCCTACATTCTGGCAAATTAACACAGTTACTGGCCAACTTCCCATGTATTTTTGCCTGCCAGGCAAAGGCTGCAGAAGACTCTGGAAACAGCAATGCAGAGTTTAATCCAGCATTGTTGAGCTGTGCAGATGACAACTGTCAGCCCAGCCCTTGCAGAGAGTACCAGCCAGGGATTTCCAGGAATGCACAGGACACAGGTCGGGCTCTGGGATGGCCTCACCTCACCTCTTCTCACCTTCCTCCTTTCAGCACAGTGTCTCAGGCTTAATCCTTCCAACTTACCTTGCGTGCCACCAATCTCTGGACATTCAGGCGCAAAATAAAACTGTCAGAAGCAATGGTGCAGGGCCTGGGAGGTTCCAGCTCCTGTCCAGGCTTCCATTCCTCACTGGCATACAGGGAAGGCTGGGGGCAGGTTCTCACCCTAAGTAATATCAACCAGGAAGGGGCCCCAAAAGTGGGACTCAACTCACAGACAGGCGTAGCATTGGCTCTCAGCTGGGGCTCCAGAGGGATGGGAACAGTCAGGCTGAAGGCTGGACACCAGTCACAAATATTTAGAGTGGGAAGAGAAACATCCCAGCAACAACAAAAGCAAGCTGACCTGGCTGGGAATATAATTATCCCCAGGTTTCTAAGGGTGGCACAACAACCACAGACCCCTCGAGTGATCCATCTGTCAGCTGGGAAGGTGTAACTCAGACAGTGAACGGAGTCACACTGGTGGACAGCTCTGTGGGAACCAACTGACTTGAAGAAGGAAGAGACTTTAATCAGTCAGGGTTCAAAAGCCTTGTAACTCATGTCAGAGGAGAGCAAAACTGATTGTACACTCATCACAGGTGAACAAAAGATCAGCGAAGACAAAACAATTACAAGCAGATAATGAACTGGGTAGTCAGCAGCACAGAACCTCTGTGGAGTAAATCCAAGGTGGACGTGTTTGGAACAGCGAGGAGTGCAGGGAAAAGGAGAGCCAAGGTCTCAGTGGGCAGCAGGACTGGCCTCTACCCCTGGGTGCTGGAGTGCCCTGTCCCCTCTGAAAGAGTGTCCCCTCTGAAAGAGGGGACAGCCCTGATTCAACACTGCCCCGGAGATGCTGTGGTTTGGGAGCCAGGGCCTTTTCAACGCCTCTCCTTTGTGGTTTGTGCTACAACCACCAAAACGTGGAGGGAGATTGAACCCGTTCCCAGTTGCCCAGCTGCAGCCATTTGAGGCTGGTGCTCCTGCCCATCCTGCTCTGCTGGAGCCCTGGCCCTTGTTCTGCAGGGCACGAACGACTGGTCACCAAAACATCCGCTCGGAAGGAATAATTGCCCCGGGGAGCCCCGAGCTGTGGTCGTGGGGAGAGGCAGATTAGAGGAATCAGTCTCATTTCCCACTGGAACAGCTGGGAATGTGCACACACTGTGGGCGACTGGCTCAGCCGAGGCAGGTTATGAGCAGCTGAGAGGGAGCAATGTCTCCAACCATCGCCAGCTCCGTGTGCCAGGACACTGACATCCACAGGGCTGTTTGCTCTGCTCCTCCAGCCTTCTGGGGAGCAGGGAGAAAGAAAAGGAGGATGGAAAATCCGCCTCTGTCAGTGAGGCTGGAGATGGTGAGTGTCCTCCACACGAGCAGGGTGGTCTCCAGCCCCAGGTGGCACTTGGGTGATGGAGGCAGAGGCTGCAGGGGCTGGGCAGACACCCCCAGAGAGGAGATCCAGGCAGGAGCTGCCCCTGTGCTGCCCTGCTGGGACAGGGCAATGGGAGGATGGCAGCAGGAGCTCCAAGGGCCCCTGGGATGGGGAACTGTGCGAGCAGAGCTCAGCAGAGAGGAGCAGATCATTATTCCTTTGGAAGGAACTCGGGCAGTTTCTTAGAGAACAATGCTTATCTTTCCATCTCTCCTGATGATCCCTTATCGTTGCCCAATCCTCCGGGGCTTTGCAGACATTAGCTAATCTGGTGATAAGAGATTAAGAGAAAAGCCAAGACACACTCCCAGCCGTTAATGGCAGTTCCCCCAAAGCCTGGGTGTGTGATGCAGGGACCCCGCGCTGCCTTACAGGCCTTGCTGTGTGTGAAACAGGCAGAAACCTGATTATTCCCAACTGACCTGCTGGCTACTTAGTCATGGTTGTTTGAGTTGTTTTAAGATGAGAAAAATATTATCATTAGGAGGAGCTGTGCTAGATGGTACAGCAATGATAGCTTGTGCTTTGATGATGCCCATGGAGAGGCAAACATGCCAGAGGGTAACTCAGCATTTTGGGAACATCTCTTGCATGCAAAGCAGAGCCATCTCTGGAGGGAAAGTCAGGCTTTTGCTATAGGTTGGGATAAAGCCCACTGACACTGGTGGGTTTTAACTGTTACTCCTCAACAAAATAAATAGCAGTACTTAAGCACATGCACCCACTCAAACCAGAAGGGAAATGCAGAGCTGCCCCTGAGTGTGAATACTTTGAGGAGGACAAGTCCTGGTTTAATTTGGAGAGGGAGTGAAAAAAGGAGCAGCAAACAAAGCCAAACACAATCGTGTGTGTCTTGTGGGGAGGCAGAGACACAGAACAGGTTTCTGGGTTGTGTTTATGTACGGAAGGTTTGGAGCTGTTGCTTTAGGCTGTGAGGTTCCTCCCCTGCTCTGAAAACCAGACCTTTGTACATCCATGCAAAGGAGAACTGCCTCAAGGCTCCTGCCTTCAGCATCAGCCTCCTCCTAAGGAGAGCAGTCTACAGTATCTCCTGCTGTGGTCCAGAAGCCCCAGCCCCGAGGAGCCAAATGCAGAATCCCCCAGCCTGGGGTGTCCCCTGGCTCGTTTATGGGGAGGACGGGGACCAAGTGTCACAGCACAGCTGCCTGTCGTGGGAACTGCCTTTGGGAAACTGCTCCACGCCCAGACCTTGCTGTGTTACACCTGCAGGAATAGAGGACATCAACAACTGCTGAATTTTCCAACTCTTCCAGTGTCGTGCACTTTTCCTGCACACAAACAGCACGTTCCATTAGTCCAAACTACTTTTGCTTTCAAAAAGACACACACCAAGGAAGAAAGAGCAAAAATAACATCGCTTGCCCAGGACAACACAATGTATGTGTTTTCTGGCTCACTTTCTGCAGTGGCAACAGTTTTGGAAGGCAAAAATATCCCAGAAATGGTCTATGGTGCACTGAGCAACATTTGATACACGGACCACAAACCAGCTGATGCCTTTGCTGCAGGACCAGAGGGCATTAGTGAGAGCAGCATTCTGAGGCACATCCTGCTCCACGGACAGCAAAAATAGCAAAGAAAACCTCTGTCCTAGAACACATTTCATCCTGCATTAAATGTTACGGTTTCTGAGAGCTGCTCCCGTGCAAAACCAACACCATTACTTATGAAACAATGCATCAAACCCACAGAGGGGAATTGGCTCTCCCGGCAGCGCAGCCAAAGGAACCCCCCACTTTCTCTCTTTCCCCTCTCGTAACAAATGGCCTCTTTCCCCAGTCATCTGCGTAACATTTAAAGATTAATGCCTTATGTGGCACGACACAGAGTCTTTTGCTTCCTTTTAAGAAAGCTTAAAGCTCTTCAGAGACCTGGTTCTACTTTCAGAGTTATCTGTCTACAGGACAAACACATTTCAGATGTTCAGCCAGTTTCTTTAAGGAGCAGCCTGAATGGAGGGTTACCAAGGATGATGGTAATGGACTTTGCTTAGCTTCTCATTGGCTTTAATCTAGTTTCTCTTCTTTATATTTGCAAATGCCTTGGCCTGCAAGCAGAGCCTTGGACAACGTGCAGGCAGCAAGGAGGGCTGTGCTGTTCCATGGTCAAGGAGCAGGAGGGGCACTGGAGGAGCCAGATGTGCACTGGAGGAGCCAGATGTGCACTGGAGGAACCAGGTGTGCACTGGAGGAGCCAGATGTGCACTGGAGGAGCCAGGTGTGCACTGGAGGAGCCAGATGTGCACTGGAGGAAGCAGATGTGCACTGGAGGAGCCAGATGTGCACTGGAGCTCTACCCCTCCTGAATCCACTGCCTGTCCCTTCTCTAGTTGTCTTACACTCCTAAAATGAGGGGAAAGATGCACTTCCCAGGAAGCCCCCATAGCAAATCGCTTGGGATGAGCAGCATCAACCTTTTGCTTTAACCAAGTCCAGGAATCCACTTGCTCTCAGGTGCACAAACCACTCTTCACCCCCAACAACGAGGACATCCCTGCTCTGGGAGTTTGTGTCTCTCACCCTCGTTGGGAAGGAAAAAGCAGACTAGCATTTTAGGTTAAAATTCTTTACTTTCAGCTCACTTCTGAGCCCCTTCAGCACCTGCCCTTCCTGGGGCTCCCTTGTCTTGCCAACACAGGGCACAGCTGCCAATGGCATGGGGGAGGTTCCTGCAGGAGCCCTGGGCAGAAGTTCCTGCGGGGAGATAGGAAGGATTCCTTGGATTTTTCAGGATGACGGGATGGGCACAGAGTGACAGTCGGGCCACACATCGGTGCTCTGGGCAGACCTGTGGCAAAGCAGAACAAATGCAGCAGCAAATTCCTCAGAGACATCTGGATGTTAAACAAGACTGGAAAATAACAGAGGAGGCTGCCAGGCTCGGGTTGGTTTTAAACGAAACAATCTGAGGGCTTCAAAACACTTTTTTTCTGTTTGGGGCTGGTATTTTCCCTTCCATGGGATGCTTTGAAATTTATACCTTTGTTTTGAAAGGGACCCCTTGGGATCCCCCATGGAGTGGAGGTTCCTGCAGCCATCCAAGGCTTGTGCCAGCCCTGTGTGAGCTCTCTGGAGCTCTCTGCAGCGAGGGCAGCTGGCAGGGCACATTCCCCAAGCCTTCCAAGACCTTTGTAGGCTGCCAGAGGGATCTTGGGGTAATGGAAACCCTGTCCCCAGAGAGGAAATGTGAACAGAATCCTGCCCTGTCCTGAGGCCCTGGGCTTTTTTTGGGGGAAAAGGTGACTTATTCTGTTTGTACAGTTGCAGTTACTGGAACAGCTTAGCACAAGAATAAAATAAAAGCAAAGGCACTTCCCATCACAGCTCCCTCTTTGTCTTGCAGGTCTTATTTGCTGACACAAAGGAGTTGTGCTGATGTTTGCACAGGGAAGGGGCTGCAGTTCCTGGCGGGGGCTGATGTGTGTTATATGGGGACAGGGACGTGCTGGGGACAGGGATGTGCTGGGGACAGGGATGTGCTGGGGACAGGGACGTGCTGGGGACAGGGACGTGCTGGAGACAGGGATGTGCTGGGGCAGGGATGTGCTGGGGACAGGGATGTGCTGGGGACAGGGATGTGCTGGGGACAGGGACATGCTGGGGACAGGGATGTGCTGGGGACAAGGACATGCTGGGGACAGGGATGTGCTGGGGTAGGGATGTGCTGGGGACAGGGATGTGCTGGGGACAGGGACGTGCTGGGGACAGGGACATGCTGGGAACAGCCGAGCACAGCCCCTGCTCTGCACAAACCACCACCTGCCCGGGTCAATCCTCACCTGGTGTTGTGTCTCAGTCTAATTCCACTCCTTCCAGGGGGCTCTCTCTGACTGACACCAACAGAGTATAACCCTTCTGCCACAGCAGAGGCAGGACCAGGCCCTGAGCAGAGCAGAATTAGCCCTTCTTAGGCTCTGTCCTGATGCTTTGCCCTTTTTGCCACCACCTGGGCCAGTGGTGTAGCTTGCTTTGATTTTTCCCCCCCTCCCATTGCTTCTTGCCAGCCACGAGAATCCCACTTTGGCGAGTCAATGATAAAACAGTTTAATGCAATAAACATGGATCTGTCAGACTCAAGTGCCCTAAAATATTCCAGGCTGCAAATGCAGGACCAACAGTGAGCTTGTTGATACAGCCTCAAGCCAGAACTAATCAGACATAGACACCATTTACTTTCAATAGAAATTATATTCAAGAGGGCTGTTTCCTGCTTGCAGGGAAAGATGGGAAGCAAAACCCAAGCAATGTGGCCCATCGAAAGGAGAGACTTCTCTGCCATCAGGCTCAGCATCAGGGCTTTCAGTGTCTTGCAGGGAAGGAGGCTCATTGTTTGACTGGAGATCCTGCTGACTCAGCTCGCAGCTGAAGATCTTCCCGGGAAGCAAAAAACACACAGATAAATAAAAGAGACCTTTTTGCGTGCAGGGTTGTAAATAACAGGTAATGGAAGCAGAATCAGCAGCCAGCAGGCTGGGGCTGTAAAACTGCACATGTTGGTGCTGCATCAGGACAAGAAAATAGTCCTTTACCTCCTTGATCTGGCAGAGGGATAACATTAATTAGCCTTTCAAGTGGCCCCGTGATGCCCAGGAGGGCCAATGTCACTTGGTTCTGGAGGCTCTGCAGGGAGACTTGGCAAAGAGCTGGCAGGAATTCAGTGCAGATGCTTTCCAACCTCTGTTGCACTGGGTGTAAATCCAACCCAGCTCTGCTGACAGGAGAGCCGTGATTTACATCCATGAAAATGAGAGCAAAAATTGGAATTAGCCCTCTGAGATAGTTTGATCTGATCATTAGGATGGATAATTAGAAGCACATGAGCCTGTAGCCTCCCACCCTGCCCCCACTCCAGGAACTATCCCCGAGATAAGAAGAACTCTAATTTTAGCTCACCATTTTCATAGCATTATTATTTCCCAGTTCTACTTTGCTGGGCTCCTTCCAGGACCCCTTTCCTCCCTCTCCAAGCAACACACACATTATAGCACTTTTCCTTTGAGGACTGGAGGTCCTGGGAGTATTAAACTCCAAGACCTGTTCTGACGAGATCAGCAGCTTTGCTTTGCAAACTCAAGGACTTCAGAAAACTTGGAGCCGATCCAGGTCCAAGGGAACTTAACACAGATGTGACAAGGGCTCCCTGGTGCTAGAGTAATAAATAATAATTAATAATAATTAATCACTTAATGACAAGGTTCCCTGATCAGTCATGATCACAATTTCATGGCTGATATCACCATGCTTTGAGACAGATATGGCAGGCTTGACCTTTCCTCCTCACCAGCTTTATGCCGTTATAATTTTGCTAAGCCAAACCCTCAGCTTGTGTAAATCAGCTCAGCCAGAGTGACTTCTGATTTATGCCCCTACAGGAAGGGAATCACATCCCCTACATATTTTACCAGCCTAACAATCTCACGCATAGCAAGGCAGAGAGTCAGAGCAGGGCTCTTTTTTCCTTAAACTGCTGTCTCTCACCTGCAGAGAGGAAAATAAAATCAGCTTTCAGGCTTCTAGGTGTGATTGCTTCAGGGTCAGGAAGGGGAAACTCATTCTGTCTCCCCTCCCATGCAGTTCGTTTTCTCCTCCTTCAATGTATCACATGGCGGCTGAATTAGCGTTATGCTGCCTAATTACATTTGATCACCTCTGGAACATCAGATTTCAGGCAGTGAGTGGAAGAGGGACTACGTATTTGTAGCTGCATCTCAAATCCTGCCCGGCTTCCTAGGGGTAAAAGAATAGGAGGCAAACGCTCCTTCCACCCCCAGAAGAGCTTCTAATATTCCTTTCTTCCTCCTCCTGTGGCTCTTTTCACTTTTCCAGGGGCTGCATCAAACTGCCTCCCCGACTGACGTGAACTCCCTCTCGAGGCTTTATCTCTTGGACAGACTGGAGACGTTCTGGCCCAGTGCTCTGCTGTGTGGGCACCCTCCCCACTCCTGATGTTCTTATTATCCTCATTGTCATTGGCCTGAGTCATTGCGGGCCCTTTTGTTGCGCTCCCTGGAACGGCCTCTGATAAAGACACTGCCACGTTATTGTGGCTGTCGCGAAGTTCTTTTTATTTCTTCTACGGCCAAACAATAATCTAAGGAGCCATATTGGAAGGAACGCATTAGGAAGTGCCTGCTTTATTATCAGCACAATATGGACCTGTAATCTGATAATGATAAAAATCTGCCCCTTTGCTTTGGCTCTTATCATTTAATTGGAGCGAAGGAGCACATTCATTTGTTAATAATTTCATAATTGGTGCTATCTGCTGAGACCCATCAAAGGAACTGTGCGCGACAACTGCTGCCAGTACACGCCAGCTCCCTGATAAAAATTATCTTTACGGCGTTTAAGTGCTCCTGTTCTTGTTTGCAGTGCCCCTGCAGGGCACAGAGCCCACCTCCAGCGCCCGCAGCTCGCTGCCAGCCCCACACCTGCTGCTACCAGGGGACATGGTGGCTCTTGCAGTCCCTTCTGTTCCGCTTTAACGAGGCAGCCCAATATTGTGACAATGCAAGGCTGTGTCTCTTCACAGCCGTGTCTCCCAGCCCCACTCACCTGAGGCATCTCAGCTCTGGCTCTGCCATCTGCTCCCGAGCGGAGGCGGCTGGATCGGCGCGGGGTGTGAAGGGAGGCACACGCCAAGGGGTTTGTTTCCCCCAGCAATGAACACACCGGGATGTGTCTGCGCTGACAGCCAGGGAAGAGCCAAGCCTGGCGCTCAGCCCGGGCTCAGCCCCACGGCCGGGCACCGGGGAGGTGACACACGGCCAGGCACCCAGGAGGTGACACACGGCCAGGCACCCAGGAGGTGACACACGGCCGGGCACCCAGGAGGTGACACATGGCCGGGCACCGGGGAGGTGACATGTGGCCAGGCACCCGGGGGGTGACATGTGGCTGGGCACCCAGGAGGGGACACACGGCCAGGCACCCAGGAGGTGACACACGGCTGGGCATCCAGGAGGTGACACATGGCCCGGGTGCCAGGGAGGTGACATGTGGCCGGGCCCCAAGGAGGTGACACGCGGCTGGGGGCCAGGGAGGAAACACGTGGCCGGGCGCCCAGGAGGTGACACGTGGCCGGGCACCGGGGAGGTGACACACGGCCAGGCACCCGGGAGGTGACACACGGCCAGGCACCCGGGAGGTGACACACGGCCAGGCACCCGGGAGGTGACACACGGCCAGGCACCCAGGAGGTGACACACGGCTGGGCATCCAGGAGGTGACACATGGCCCGGGTGCCAGGGAGGTGACATGTGGCCGGGCCCCAAGGAGGTGACACGCGGCTGGGTGCCAGGGAGGAAACACGTGGCCGGGCACCCAGGAGGTGACACGTGGCCGGGCACCGGGGAGGTGACATGTGGCCGGGCACCAAGGAGGTGACACGCGGCCAGGCACCCAGGAGGTGACACACAGCCGGGCACCAGGGAGGTGACACGCAGCCGGGCGCCGGGGAGGTGACACGTGGCCGGGGCTGCTCTGTGAGAAAGAAACATACGGTCTTATTACAAGCAAATGAATTGAACAGGAGTCACTAACCTAGGGGTTTACATTTTAGGTGGTTTTTTTTCCCTACTAACCTATAAGGCGTATGGCGGAGTTGTAAGGTGCCTGATCCTGCCTGGAGCTGGTACCAGGGAACCACACGGTCGGGGATAGGGGAACTGGAAAATGCACATGGGTAGGGAAACCCCTCTGGCCACGTGGGTAGGGAAACCCCTCTGGCCACGTGGGTAGGGAAACCCCTCTGGCCACAAGGGTGGGGAAACCCCTCTGGCCACATGGGTGGGGAAACCCCTCTGGCCACATGGCCAGCCATGGGGGCTGCCATGTTGCTCAGGGCCTCCCCTCCCAGCATGGCACAGCCAAGCAGGCAGGGGGGCTGCCTCTTCTCGTACGGAATTGGGGTGGGGTTTTGGAGACCTTAAAAGAGCGAAATCTGAACGCAGAGCTGTGCTTTTGGACCTACGTGGCCCAAGCACCCAACACGTGTTGTAAGTAAAACTCCCTACTTGTTATATGTCTTTGCTTCGTGGACTCGATTGTGTTTTTTTCTAAATTCAATAAGAAGAGAGATTTTCTCACATGTCCCCTCCCTGCCAAGAGGGCACAGGGCATGAGCCCCGAGGCTGCCACAGCTCGACCCACCGCGCGCTGCCCGGCGCTTGGCAGCTCTTCCCACCACACGGCCNTGGGGTGGCACATCTGGAGCTCTGTGCCCACATCTGGGCTCCTGGGGACAGGAGGGACACGGAGCTCCTGGGGCACAGCGAGGGCTGCAGGGGTGGTTGAGGGATGGAAGTTCTCTCTCAGGAGGATGGGCTGAGCGAGCTGGGGTTGTTCAGCCTCCAGGCGCCAAGAGGGAACCTCACCCATAGAGTCATGGAGTTCATTGGGTTGGAAAAGACCTCCAAGATCATCAAGTCCAACCCTTGGTCCAACTCCAGCCCATTTACCAGATCATGGCACTCAGTGCCACGTCCAATCTCAGTTTAAAAACCTCCAGGGATGGTGAATCCACCCCCTCTCTGGGCAGGCCATTCCAATGCCTGGGCACTCTCTCTGTAAAGAATTTCTTCCTAATATCCAGCCTAAATTTCCCCTGGCAGTGCCTGCAGGGAGGGGGCAGAGCAGGGACCAGGCTCTGCTCGGGGTGCCCAGCCATGGGGCAAGAGGGATGGGCAGGAACTGATGCCCAGAAAGTTCCACCCGAACACGGGGAAGGAGTCCCTGACTGTGCAGTGACTGGGCACTGAACAGATTGCCCAGAGAGGGTGTGGAGTCTCCTCCCTGGAGATATTCCAGAACCATCCGGACACAATCCCATGCCATGTGCTCTGGGATGGCCCTTCTGGAGCAGGGAGGTGGGTCCCTGCAGGTGACCCATTGTGGTGCCTCCCACCCTGACCTGTCCTGTGGTTCTGTGAGCCCCTGTACCCAATCCATGTGTCAATGGTGTCCCAGCCACCCCAAACCGTGGCAATGAGGTCCCCTGGGCACCCTGCAGTGGCCACAGCCAGGACAGCCCCAGCTCAGCTGGAGATGCAGGTCCCTCTGAGAAACACCCCCCCTTCAGAGGGCAGCCACGGAGCCAAGGGCACAACACAGCAACCTTTGAGGAGAGGCTCTTTTCAGACCTATTTTAGGGCAAAATCTGGCGCTGTGCAGTTGGAAATTTGTAGGAATTTTTGGGTGATTTCCAGGAATCCTTGAGTCTAAAAGCTCTCGAGGATTTCCCAGCTGGGAATTTTCCCAGGACCTCCTCTGAATTTTTATAGGAATTTCTTGATTAAGACGTGTTCCATGACCAGGATTTCCTGGAAATCTCTGGAACCCCACAGTTCGGCAACCTGTCATTAAAATGATTTGGACAGAAGCTGAGAGGAAAGTTATCAGAGGCACCCCCACTGCCAGCTTCTTCCCAACACTCTGCTCTGTTTATGCATCACCCAGGAATTAAAATAAAAAATTAACAAAACTGATTAAATTTACATTTGACCTTATCACATCTGGATAGATCTATTCAGGCATCAATCAAAGGGAAAGGAAAAAAAACCACCACAACCCCTCGATCTTTAATAAACCTTGAAACCAGCTCCGTATCTGCCATCTGTGCATGCCTGGATGGCAGCATGAAGGGAAAAGAGATAAAAACCCCAAAGCTTTGTCTGCCAGATGCTGAGGGGCTGGGGCAGGGTCTGGAGGGGACATCAGGAGCCTCGGCTGGGACCTGCCACACAGCTCTGCTCTGCGGGCCACGTCTGCCCCAGGCACAGAGATGTCCCCAGTCCTGCTCTGCTCCCTGAGCTCCGGGTGCAAGTCCTTTCCTGGAGCTCCCTGCCCTGTTCTCCTGCTCCAGGTGCAGCAACCTGGGACAATGGAAGGTGTCCCTGCCCATGGCAGGAGGTGAAACGAGCTGAGCTTTAAGGTCCCTCCCAGCCCAAACTGCTCTGTGATCCTGTGATAACTCACATGCCAATAAAATCTGCTTTTCCTACTGCGAGGGCTGTGCTAAGCATGGCTTTTGGGACTGGCCCTGTTTACCCCTGGGGTGATGTAACACACCAGGTGCCTCCAGAGGCAGCTCTACAGCTGGTTTGCATCGTGGGGATGCGCTGAAGAATCCCTGTTGGGGATGCAGGAGTGTGAGCCCCTGTGCCCCGTGTGTGAGCACTGCAGGGAGCAGCTCATGGGCCATCCCATGAAGCAGTTCAGGGCAGTGCTCTCAGTGGGGCTCCCTCTGTGCTCAGGGGGGCTCCCTCTGTGCTCAGGGGGGCTCCCTCTGTGGTCAGTGGGGCTCCCTCTGTGGTCAGGGGGGCTCCCTCTGTGGTCAGGGGGGCTCCCTCTGTGGTCAGGGGGCAGGACCAGCCACTTTGAAGGGGAGCAAACTTGCCCCAGGGTCCGTGTTTGGGGTGGCAGGACATTCACTGAGCACCCTCCACCCACACTGGAGGGACCTCGATGGGATGCCTTGCTTGCAGAGAAGTGATACCATTTTATCCTGCTTTCTGTCAGAGACCAGTTCAAAAAAAATAAAAAAACCCCCTTTGCTTGGCAGTTCTGCTGTACAGTTCCTGTTGCTACAAGCTAGAAATAGGAAAAAGTAAAACTGTGTGAGGTGCCAGACTGGTGAGGGAGGAACTGGGACCTATTTACCCCACTTCCCCCTGCAATAAGACGGAACAAGCTGACTTTCCCTGGCTATAGATAGACCAAGGCATGTCCTATATCCTGCCTGCGGAGCCAAGTGATGCTGGCTCAGCATTAGCCTGGCCATCCTCCAGAATTGGATTTCCAATTAATAGCGTCGACTCATCACAGGGAAGAGCCAGCTCAGGTCTTAGTTGAAGGTCAAGGAACTTCTGGCAGCGTGGGCCAGATTTCCACACCACCCGACTTCCACATTCCACCAGGGCCAGGCCAGGCCCAGCACATGAGCCTTTTGTCCAGGTGGACAGAGGGTTTTGGGTGAGCTGAAGGTGGCTGGTCATAAACCTGGTGGCACTGCAGAGAGTGGCAGAGGGAGGAAAACACACAGAGCTCTTCCCCCACGCTGGCAGCCACAGGATGGAACAGTATTTTCACCCTCAGCCAGCAAAAGCACAAAACCCCTCCTGGACTGGGGGTTAAAAGAGCCTCAGCAGCATTTAGGGAATCTTTGGGAGGCTCAGCTCACTCCAAGCCTTCCCTCTCTCCAGGCTGAAGGATTCACACCAGCCAGATGTCCCCAGGCTGTCCCCTGCATGGGATGAGCCCGCTGGAATCAGGGGCACTGCACAAACCTCACCTTCCAGCCACCGTTTGCATTCGGATGCAATTCCCCTTCTCCTGCTCAGGCAGAGGCTCAAGAGTTGAGGTTGGACAGGAGAGAGAAGGGGGAGGAGAAGATATTTTATTTATAACCGCACGTTCATTTGATTAAGGGCTGTTTCTGGAAGGTTTGCCTGAAACAGTCTGGAGGGAAGGGCTGGGGGAGCAGCACAGCTGAATCCAGGGAGCTCCACAGGGTTTGGGAAGGGCTGGGACACTCCACAGGGACCCTCTGGAAGGAGCTGAGCAGGGTTTGGGAAGGGCTGGGACACTCCACACAGACCCTCTGGAAGGATCTGAGCAGAATTTGGGAAGGACTGGGACTCTCCACCCACTGGAAGGATCTGAGCAGGGTTTGGGAAGGGCTGGAACACTCCACACTGACCCTCTGGAAGGATCTGAGCAGGGTTTGGGAAGGGCTGGGACTCTCCACAGAGCCTCTGGAAGGATCTGACCAGGGTTTGGGAAGGACTGGCACTCTCCACCCTCTGGAAGGATCCGAGCAGAATTTGGGAAGGACTGGGACTCTCCACCCACTGGAAGGATCTGAGCAGGGTTTGGGAAGGGCTGGAACACTCCACCCTCTGGAAGCAGCAGAGCAGGGTTTGGGAAGGGCTGGGACACTCCACCCTCTGGAAGCAGCAGAGCAGGGTTTGGGAAGGGCTGGGACTCTCCACAGAGCCTCTGGAAGGATCTGACCAGGGTTTGGGAAGGACTGGCACTCTCCACCCTCTGGAAGCAGCAGAGCAGAGCTCCCATCCAGCCGAAGGGGACAGCAGCTCCTGGAAGATGCTTCTCTCCACATACCCTTGGAGGAAGGAGTCTATTCTGGACAGATGGGATCCCTTAAATACCAGTGTCATCCCAGGGATGGAGAGGGGTTAAATTCCCAAGGAAAGGACCAAAATCCATCTGCTGAGGCTCACGGGACCCCCTCCTCCCCTCCCTGAGGGTGCTGTGGCCTGGCAGGACAATATAAGCACCTGATCAGTATTTCCCTGTCATATAAACTCACACACACACAAAAATCAATTAACCACCCGTGTTGTTGATTATAAATCAACTATTTACATAATTAATTGCTATATATTTAATAAATGGTGTGCAGGAAAGGAAGCTGGCAAAATATAGCTATTCTTTTGGTGCCATCAATTATTTGGAAGGGAAGAAAATTACACTAAATCTTTCTTCCACCTAACTCTCTTGTCAAGGGAAATTCCTCCCCCTTCTTCAGAAAATTCAGAGCCTGGAACTGGGCCTCCAACATCACATTACTAAATTGCTTAAGCAGCATTTTAAATAACAAAAAGAGATATCATTTAATTTTTCTGAAACATGAAAATCAATAAGCTGTCCTTCAGCTTCCCTGAGTGATTGGCTAGGGCTGTCTCTCTCCGAGCTAATTCAATTTTTAGTCTTATTTGGAGCAACCAAGGTTTCAAAAAATAATCAGGCTGATCTTATGGGGCCGTCTGGGACTTCAGCGAGGAATTCCTTTCATTGAATTAGGCATCTTGTCCTTTTGGAAAGGAGATGCATTCCTGTCATTATTTGGAGGCAGACCCTGATCAATAATCCTTACTGATATTTATGGCTGCTCCACAGGTCGCAATTCCTTGCGTGTACATGTACAGTCCCATGGGAATCAGCAATGGAATGGGAATCATGGATGGGAAGCCTGTTGACATGGATTTCAGGGGTGAGGGTCTCTCCAAGGCTGGATGCCCCAAAGGTGTTGGTAGATGGCTCCTGCTTGGAAATTCTTGACCCCGGGATGCATGGGAGGGGAGATTCACAGTGCTGGGCACCTTCCATCGAGGACAAGGGTCCAGCCCAGGGGCCTGGGGTCCTGCAGGCCAGGAAGGTCAGCCCTTGGTGGGAGCTGGGACTGCATCCTGCTCTGCTGAGGGCCATTTCCTGCAGGATGCTTAGGCTGGAGAGTTGCCTTCTCCTTGATGCAGCTGTGGAGGTGAAGTCGCCAACCACTGCCCATCTGCAGAGAGTTTCAGTGCCAACAGAAGGGGCTGCTTGAGTCCCCCTCACAGCAGAGAGCTCATGTCACCTTGGTCAGCACATCAGGCAGGGCACTGAGCTCTGACCAGGGGCAGCACAGGACCCTCCTTGGCTTTTGAGAGCAGTCCTGGCACCATCTGTAAAACTGGTCGGGCTCACCTGCAGGCTACTCTGACTCCTCTCAGCCTGTGATTGCATTGCCCCGTGCCTGGGAAGCACCTTGCACAGCTCTGAACGCCTCTGTGCCTTCAAAGATTCATCCTCCCTCGTGAAAAACCCAATGAAAAAGGGAAGCACCGACCGTTCTCCACCATCCACAGCCACTACATTGTGAAAGCACGGCAGGAATTCAGAGCCAGCGTCCCTCCAGCCTGTCTCCAGGAGTGGCCAGCAGAGGATGCTTAGGGAAAGAAGAAGAAACAAATGTAGCATGAATTTATACCTTCCCAGCAATCAGTGAAATGAGGGCTGAGCCAGCCCTTGCATCTGGAACACCCTTTCTAATAGCTATGCTCCAGGAATTTTTCTGATGCAGAACTATCATTGTTTGAGGAGTGCATCTCCCTACCCCCGGGACTGGTGCAAGGGGCCAGACGTGACAGGAATGGGGCTTACGACAGGATCAGAGCAGGGAAGACAGAAAACAGGTCATTTCTTTACAACCGATTATCAGATTCAGTGGGAAATGACACTCATTAGAGGTTTCACAGGAAAATGCAGCAGAAGTATAAATCTGCTCTGGAAATCTTGACGTCAGCTCCAGCATTAGGTCATCCAGCACAGAGGGAGATCCCTGTTCAATTCCCTGAGATTATAGACTCATTCATCAGAATCCTACCAGTTTCATCTCGTTCCAGTCACTCACCCCAGAGCACCAAAGACGCTGCAGCCGTTACCTGGGTCGCTGGCACTGCCCCATTCCACAGATAAACTGGGAGGGAAGGGAAAGTGAAGGTGACCTGCCCAAGGGCAGGTGCTGGGAACAGAAAAGCAGTCGCCCACTTCACCCACAGAAAGGTTTCTCCCTACACACACACTCACACACACAGACACACACAGAGACACACACACAGACACACAGAGACACACACACACACAGAGACACACACACAGACACACAGAGACACACAGACACACACAGAGACACACACACAGACACACACAGAGACACAGACACAGACACACACACAGACACACACACACACATATGGGCAGCACTCTGCAAACCGTGCGGGGCTCACAGACACACACA
>VWZG01011077.1:251915-262483 GCA_013396735.1 Grallaria varia
ACACACACAGACACACACACAGACATACACACACACACACACAGATGCAGACACACTCACACACACACACAGAGACACATACACACACAGACACAGACACACACACACAGATACAGACACACACACACACAGACACACACACACAGATACAGACACACACGCGCACACGCACGCAGGTAACTGTGTTTCCCTAAACATGTGTGTTTACATGGAGCCCAGTCACAACAGAGCAAATCTGAACATCCACCATAAACAACACTTGGTTTGAAACATTTTCTCCATCTTTCAAGATTATTGCAGCATCTGTTGATCACATTAAGTTGTAAGTGTGCTGTCTCCATGGAGACTGCAGAGTCTCCCCGGGTTTCCAGTCACTGGATGTGGTTTCAACTGCGAGCAGAGTCACCCAGTGAGTCAATCACTATTCCCTGTAAGGCAAGGGAAGGATGTCACCGGGCTAATTGTTGGATATGCTGGATAATGAAGCTGAATTTATCATTCCACTTTCTTAAAGAGATGTTGGTATGGAAGCCACACCTCAAAGGGGGGTTTGTGTAAGGTTTTGTTACAAGACACCCCTTAAAGCAGTGGGCATCCCTCTTCCTTGAAGAGATCTCCATTCACCCATAGGGAAGCGCCCCCTGTGAATTTGCACAAAAACCATGAAATATCCATAACTCTCTTGTGAAACAAGCAGCCACAGATAAAATCCACCCTTCAAGGGGAAAAAGACCACAATTAAAACCCCTTTTGTTTTTAATCAACTCGGGGGCCCCTTGCAAGGAAGGTAAGGAGAGTGTTTTTGGTAATGGATCAAGGCTGAACTTGAGAGCATTCTGCCAGCATGTGAAGTGACACCAGTAATGAGGAAGCTCAGTTAATTTGGCTCCCAAACGTCATTCTGTCAAATGATTGGAAGCCTTGGAATTCTGTCTTTTAACTGTGCATTTGCTTTTGATTCCTGTAAAGGGAAAAAACCGCATCATAACATCTGAGTTCAAATCCTATAGGAGGCAAATTAAACACCAAAGCAAGCAAAGACAAGAAACGAACCACCTTTTATTGCAGATGTCTTATAAATGCAAAAGCCCAAAGAGTCTCTTTTTTTACCCTGTTCTCCCAAGCTATGAAGGCAACAGAGGCTGACCAGTCTCCACAGCCTTTGCACAGAGAAGTTTGATTCAAGAGGCTTCCTGCAGGAACAGGAGAATCTGTGCTGATGAAATAAGAATATTGCGTGCAGGACCCTGGTTCCTTCCTGTAATCATGTGCTCAGCCAGTGCATCATAATTTTCCCCTTCTTTTCCCTCCCTGTACAGCTCTTTCTCTGCACCTTCCACCTGCAGCCCCTGCATGAACTGGGCAATTCTCCTCTGTCCGAGAGGAACCCAAGTCCCAGGAGCTCTCCCACTCCTGGCTCCCGGCTGCTGCAGAGCTCTCCTGCTCTGTGGGGTGACATGGGGAGGGTGCAGAGGGCAGGGGCTGCTCAGGAGCAACATCAGGGCCACTGGCTCCCTGGCAATCCTGCCTTGGGGAACGCCAGCTCTTGGAGGAAGCCAGCGAGCTCTGGGAGCTGGAACCTCACGTGCCACCATCCTCATTCCCATCCCTCCGTATGGGCGCAGCACCCAGCTTGAAATTCCCTTTTCCAAAGGCAGGGATGCCCCTCGCTCACCCCTCCTCTCTGCAGGCAGGGAGACTGAGGCACGGAGGTGCCCTGGCTGGTGCCAGCAGATGTGACACTGCCCTGCCTCCTTGATTGTCATTTCCAACTGAGCACAGCAGCTCTGGGACTCCTCGGGCTGAGACATCCTGCCCTTGGACTCCTCTTGTGAGTGACTGGCAAGGGCTGGTCTGGAGCCACAGGCTCAGCCAGAGCAGCATTCCATGCTTTCCCCCTTCTTTCTACCCATCTCTTCCCAAAAGAACACCACACCAAAACACTCGAGAGCACCTCTTGCCCCAGGATGGGGGGCCCTTCCAGGGCTTTGCTGTGGTCACAGGCTCTGCACGGGCAGAGCAAAGCCCGGGGGTGATGGAGAGTGGCATCCCAAAGGCAGGGGAGGGAACACAAATAAACAAACTGCTCTGCTCTAAATGAAAGAGCTGCTGGATTTAATGTGACAGGGCCTGGGATGCTTCATTTGACACAGACTGGCAGCAGTCTGGTGATTGGCAAGGGCTTGGAATAATGGCTCTCTGGACTGTCATAACATGGCAGGATCATCGACAGAGCAGCCCCGCCAGCCCCAAGCAAAGTGTGGGATCTGCTGGGCTGTGGTTAAAGAGGAAATAAGCTCAGTGGCTCGGGGCTCTCTGTTGCCAGGACCTGGAAGGAGGAAACCTGCAGGGTCCAGGAGCACACACACCTTCTGGAGCTCTCTGGGTGTTTGTACCCATGGAAAGAGCAGCTCCCGGGCCATTCAGAACTGCACACTTGTTGCTTTGTGTGTTTCTCCATGAACAGAAAACCTTGGAGGAGGCAAGAGGGAGCAAAGTTTAATGGAACCCCCTTCAGCAGTGCACTGCAGAGTATTGACTCCTCCAGCACCCGAAGGGCAGCTTTATTCTTGCTCCAGGACCAGTCACCACCAGCCTGTGCCCAACTGCACAGAAGGTCCTGCAGGAAGGTGGAGGCCACAGAGCCAGCCCAGGTCTTCTCAGTGGTGCCCACAGAGCCAGCTCAGGTCCTCTCAGTTCTGCCCAAAGAGCCAGCCCAGGCCTTCTCAGTGCTGGAGAGAGGATTTGGATTTATTTTTAAGACAGGAGCAAGAGGAGCCGAGGGAATTCCCAAATGTGGGCTCTCTTGGACACTGCTGCTGTCACACCATGAGCTGTGCCTTTTAACAAAAGAGGAGAGCAGGAGCATGGCAAGGACAAATGTTCCCCCCAATGCCACTATTCAAACCCAGCAATACCCCAGGGATCTGATAAGGCTTGGAGGCAGGGCAGAGATTTCTCTGGGAACAGTGACTTGCTGCCTTCTAAACCAGTCTGCAATCAGGCTGCTCTAAATAGCTTCAATTACTACAAAAAATGCCACCCTTCCAGAGTCCTGGAGTACAGAGCGATGGTGACACTGTCACAGTGAGGCTGCTGGGCTTCAAGCAGGGTGTGCAAACGCATGGGCAGAGTCCTGTGCCCATTGTGCCAGCAGTGCCATGGCCAGCAGGACCAGGGAAGGGATCAGCTCCTGGGGAGACCCCACCTGAGATCCTGGGCTTAGTTCTGGGTCCCCCATGACATGAAAGACATTGAGATGCTGGAGCATGTCCAGAGGAGACAATGGAGCTGGGGAAGGGGCTGGGGCAGCAGGAGCAGCTGAGGGAGCTGGAGGGGCTCAACCTGGAGAAAAGGAGGCTCAGGGGGGACCTTCTCACTCTCCACAACTCCCTGACAGGAGGAGGGAGCCAGGGGAAAAGTCAGTCTTTTCTTTCCCAGGTAAGAAGAAACAGGACAGGAGAAAATGGCCTTAAGTTACACCAGAGGAGGTTTAGGTTGGATATTAGGGAACATTTCTTCAGCAAAAGGGTTATGCAGCCCTGGCACAGGCTGCCCAGGGCAGGCGTGGAGTCACCATCCCTGGAGGGATTCAAAAGACCTATAGATGTGACACTTGGGGACAAGGTTTAGTGGTGGCCTTGGGAGAGCCGGGTGGATGGCTGGGCTTGATGACCTCGGAGGCCTTTTCCAGCCTCTCCAGTGCTGTGATTCTGCTGCTGAAGCTCGCATTGCCTGGGTGCAAAGCCCCTTCCCCTGTCCCCCTGGGCTGCCCTGCATCCCCTGGGCTGGGCTCAGGTGGGGAGGGAGATGCTGGCGCTGTTTTGAGCCTGGGTGCAGCTTCCCCTGCAGCCCCACAGCTCCAGCTCCTCCAGGTGTCCCTTCTCCTCTGGCTCGGCTGTGCCAGCAGAGCAGCTGTTTGGGTGGCAAAGCCCCCGTGTGTGATCAGTGGAGGGGCTCAGTTGGTGCCCAAGCTGTATTTATGGTTCTCAAGGCTCGAAGCTGGCAGGGTCTGCCTCGACAGGCTGCTTCAGAAAGCTGTGCCTGCTTCCACAGCCACATTCAGTTTGCAGTGGTGGAACACGATGTTTCAAAACAAGCCAGGCTTCCTCCTCGGTTAATCCACGCAGCTCCTGCCTCGTGGGTTTTGGAATATTAGCAATGCCCACAGCTGCAATGCACTGCAGCAGCTGCAAACCCTTCCTGCTAAACACTGGGGTGCAAGGGACATAAATAATCCTGCTAAACGCTGGGGTGCAAGGGAAATAATCCTGCTAAACGCTGGGGTGCAAGGGAAATAATCCTGCTGAATGCTGGGGTGCAAGGGAAATAATCCTGCTAAATGCTGGGGTGCAAGGGAAATAAATAATCCTGCTGAATGCTGGGGTGCAAGGGAAATAATCCTGCTGAATGCTGGGGTGCAAGGGAAATACTCCTGCTGAATGCTGGGGTGCAAGGGAAATAATCCTGCTGAATGCTGGGGTGCAAGGGAAATAATCCTGCTAAACGCTGGGGTGCAAGGGAAATAAATAATCCTGCTGAATGCTGGGGTGCAAGGGAAATAATCCTGCTGAATGCTGGAGGGCAAGGGAAATAAACCTGCTAAACTTTGGAGGGCAAGGGAAATAATCAGACCCTTTTGCATTTTGGTAACCTCTGGTTACACCAGCCCTGCACCTTGCTCAGATTTAAAGGGTAGAAAAACACAACCCCATCACACTGAGGGCCAACAGACCCAGCAGATGACTCAGTGGGCTGCTTCCCTTCTCTGTGAGATGCCATCACTTCCTCTGACCAAAGTCTTCCAAGTCAATGGGTGTTAAAAGCATTAGGAAAAACATTACTTAAAGATAAATAATTTTTTTTTAAAAGGGCAGCTGGTGAAACCTACAACCCCAGTTGCTAAAATCAGCATCATCTGTTATTTCCCATATCGTCGCAAAATGTTCCATTTTATCTGAGCTAAAAACAGCTTTTCTCTGCTGGAAACATGCAAATATCATTCCTTCATAAAGAAGCCACCAGATGGGAACTTAATAACTGTAGACTCTAATTCGCATTGCCTGGAGTCGCAAAAACCACCAAACTTTGAAAATTCTTGTTTATACCCTGCTTATTCAATGGTTTAAATATGTTTCCATGCACAGGCATCTGGCCCACAGCCAAGCTGTGTTAATACCAAGGCTATTTCTCCATCCAAGGCACAAGCTGAAGTGACTGGCGCTGGTTTTGGCTCCTCTTTCTGAAAAAGAAAAGGGAGATTTCCGTGGTGTAATAGCTCTGAAGGTGAGCTGGTGGGAGCACGTCAGCCCTGCCCAAGCTGCCCTTTTTCTCCGTGCTTGTTATTTTGCTCACTGCTCATTTTTTTAATACAAAGTCTGCTCCCCTCCCATCAAAATGTCTGGGAAGTGAGGCAGACATTTTTCTGCTCCCGCAGAAGTTGTGGGAGAGAAAATTTTATGGGAGTTTTATGGATGCCTAAATGGCTGTGCTGTAGGAGGGGAAGAAAAAGTGCCCAGGAAGGAGATGGACAGCAGAACACAAAGCAAGAGCGATGTCCCTCCGTGCCCTAAAACACAAGCAGAGGAACACAGAACCCAGACACAGCAAAAGGAATCAATTCCTCCTGGATCCATTTATAACCAGAACAAGTGTTTGCAGTGCAGGGCATAAAAGCAGGCAGGGGCAGGGCAGCTTGCACGGGTTGACTCCCACCATCCTCCTGCTCTGGGGACACAGCTCAGGGCCAGCGCTGGTGCTGCCATTGGTGCCACCCAACAGGGCTGCTCGGGGGGGGCAAAAGGGGCCCTTGCCAGAGCTGGGAGAAAATAGAGTTTCTGCAATTGCAAGCACTGGGCTGAGAGCTGAGAGCTCAGAGCACTCGGCTCCTCTTCCCTCCCCCAGTGACACTCCTGCTGCAGCCACGTCACCGTCGGGGTCCCACGCGGGAATCTTCACGTCTCTCTGCATATTCTGCACTCTTGGAAGACAAGCACAGGGGAAGCAACACATAAATCCAGGTTCTCAATCCGTAACCAAACACAAATCCAGCTATTCAAAGGAGGCTCATCGTCCCTCCAACACTGAAGTGGCAGCTCAGGAAGAATGAGAGAAACCCACAACTTCTGTTGGAAAAGACACGTCTCGACCACCCACTCACCTCAAGCAGGTAATGAGAAGTTAAGACTCATTCTTTGGAGATTAACCCAGGAAGAGGGGCCTGAGACTTCACCAAGGCAGTAAATGGTAATTGAAACCTGCTAAATCTACCATCAACTTTTCTCTCTGGGTGTACAGAGAGGAAAGAAGGGAGTAGCAGGGAGGGAAGGAGGCATTTCATACTTGCATCTAACCTGTTTTCCAGATGAGTTTTTCAATGATCAGATTCAATCTACTGTAAATACTTCCCAGGGAGAGAAACCCTCAGCACATGAACCAAAAATGTAATGATCTGAGAAATGTATTTCTCTTTAGGGGGAAGAAAACTGGTTTCACCTTTGTGCTCCCACTTTTATTGTTCACAAACTATGAAGATTTCTTTGCTACAGCAGGGAGAGGCACAGTGACAGAGCTGTGACCCCGAGCCAGCTAAAGACACCAGGAGATCAGGTCCTTGTCAAACACGCTGCCCCTTGGAGGGGCTGCCAGACTGCATCAGCTCCAATGTCTGTCTGCTCATTCTCCTTCTCACATTCAGCACCATCCTGGACTCTGCCAGGAAGAGACTGGTCTAAACATGAGGTTTAATAAACCTGCAGCAAAACTGAACATCATATTCTTACATGTCTTTGCCATCTGTAGCAGTGCCCACCCCTTTGGTGACTCTTGTTAAGTGCCTGGCCTCAGTGGCTTCCCGTGGCAATGAGTTTCACAGTAATTATGCAGTGTGTAAAAGTGCTTTTTACATCAGTTAATGCAGTTCTGGCTACATCTGTGCTGCCAACTTCTGCTGAAAGCTCTGGTCCCTCCTCGGTGCTGCTGTGCCACCAAGAATGCCTTGTGACCAGCAGCAGAGGACTTCCCAGGGGTGACAGGGCTCAGCTCCCAGCGCAGAGGGAGGTGGTGCCACTGGAGGTCCGTGTGGACCCCAGGGAATGGGACCTTCCACTGGATGGCTCTGGAGCAGCAGCGAGTGGGCTCAGAAGTGCCCCTTTCCCAGGAGCTCTGGGAGCAGTGGCTGGTCCTGCCCCGTGCCCTGGACCTTGGGACTCTGCTTTGCTAAACCCAAGAGAGTGTGAAATGCTCCCAGCTCAGACTGGGGGGTTTTCTGGGCGCGTGGGCAGCCACGCAAGTGGAAGAGCAGCAGAGAAGGAGGGCTGATAGCCCAGCCAGCCCCTGGGGTGAGGGCTGGTGCTTCAAAACTAATGGCACGACTGTGTTTGTCAGTTCTAAACATCACTCAAAAAAAGGACTCCTTCAGAAGTTACAACGAGGCATAGCAAGAAGATTTATAATCACGGGTGCAACACGATTTAAGGTAAGAAAAACGTGTCAGACTGGCTGAGGTCTCCACCAGAGCCAGGCAGAACAGCAGCTAAGGAGAGCTGTCACCCTCATTGCATTGCATGTTCTCTGCAGGACAGTGCAGGGCACCAGGAGGCACCTCCAGCCTCCCCCACGAGGGTTTGGAAAGGGCAGGCAGGGAGGTGAGTGGTTCCTGCATCGTTCCCAGCAAAACCTAAAGCTGGTCCTGCCCCTGCTCATTCGTAGCCCCTGTCGCTCTTTGCTTACCTGGTCCCAAAGGTGACGTTCATCTCACCTCACACAGTGCTTGACATCCAAGTGACCCAGTCCAGGGCCACCTGAACCCAACCAGGGCTGCAGGAGGTCCTGTGCCATCCCAAGAGTGTGGCATGGCAGGAACTGGGGCTCCAGAGCTGGATCCCACTTTGGCTCAGTCCTCTCCCAGCACACACCTGACCCACTTCATAAAGCGCTGCTCTCCTCCTCCAGCATCCAAAGGCCACTGTGTCACTGAGCACTACCCAGGGACTCATTTTCTCCCTCAGGGAAGGTAGATTAGATCCCACAATTTCTCCCCCCCCCCCGAGTTTTCAAAAGGTCTTTCAAGTGTAATAAACTCAGGTATTTATGTATCAATCTGCGTTACCTGAGGCACATATTACAGAGGCCTGGGTCACAGCAACATCATTACGGTGAGTTTTAAGGGGAGCAATGGGAATAAGAGAGATAAGTGATTCTCCCTCTGTAGTGCCCTTTCTATTTGTATGCTGAAGCTTAGAGCAGCTCCCTGCCTTGGACACGCCCTCAGAAATACAACATTTCACACCAGAGCTGAAAAAAATCAAGGTAAGCAGCAAGCAAACCTCCAGAGCTAAGAAACCAGCCTTTCCCCCTTTAAATGACATGCACTTACACATCACTTTGGCTCCCGTCTTCTGCTGCTCCCTCTCACTTGTGAAGCCCTTGAAGCTGTTGCACATCTGCAGTCACTGCTTTTCAGAGCATTTCTGCTGCATTTTCACACTGCCAGGACATCAGAATGGGGGAAAAGGAGGTCATGGCTTGGCTGCCTTGGGGAGCAGCATCGACCCCTCTCCACGGCAGCTTGTCTTCAAGCGACCTGTTCAGTCACAGACCCTAAGGCAGATTCCTCTGTTTAAGCATTTGCTTAATATTTTGTTGGACAGGAGGCTTAAGCTGGGCCAAGAAAAGGCCCCTGAACACCTGCAGAGCTCCTTGGTACAACACTTCTCTGATATCAGTTCACCCAGTTCCTAAAGAATGTAGTACACAATTCTGACTGCAGAAAAACCCACATCACACAAAAGGGCTGCAGGAGGGTTGTAAGAGCTCTTGCTTACTCAGTGCCTGTCACAAGCAGGTCAGATCACTCCAATATCTGCAGTTTATTGTTATATTCACCGGCCAAATGAAAATCGGGTTCCTCTCATCCCACGAGATGGACAAAACCACTGCAAAAGGTTTCTGAGAGCTCGAGGATATGAAGAGGAGGACAAACACCTGAAGTCACCCAGCACACACCGGGGACTAAGGAGTGTGACCCCTGGCCCAGGGCCCTGGCCACGCTTTCCCAGGGGGCTGACCAGCCCTCACCCCTAAATTGCTGCTCACCAGAGGCTTCATTCAGCTTTATAAAGGCATTTTAATGCATTGACTCGCCTCTGAGGAAGAAAGTGCCTGGCCCTTGTTTAAGTCTTTATTAGACCTGAAACAAATACTGCATCATTTAAGTGAGGCTTTTGTTGCTGGTATCAGTCGTGTTCTGCAAATCACAGACTCAAGACTGCGTCTAACCCCTAATAAGCAAGCAAACTGCTATTCGGCCACCTCGCAGCCTTCCCCCAGCTGCTGTTATCTCTGTGTGAGACTGGGAATTGGAGGCAAGAATGACCCAGCGATTGTCTAAATCAGCCCAGCTCTAATTTACTGGAATACGGTTTGAGCAGCTAATGTAACACCTACTGTGAGCAAGATGGAGCTATCTCCAGGACTTCTGGAGGCCAGGAATAGTCACTTAAATGGCATTGTCTGGCTGCACTCACTGGAGGCTTGCTGTACCACAGAGAGCAGTTAACCCTTGGAGTGTGAAATTAGGTCAAAAGAACCAAGCTTTCAGTGCAATCGGAAAAGTTAACTTTCCACAGAAAACTGGGTGTCCTGTTTGTCACTTTGTCAACTCCTCGGGCAGCAAATGGCTCAGGCAATTACAGTGCTGGGGTAAACAGATACCAGCGAGGTGTCCTCTGGCAGGAGCTTTGCCCAGCCCTCTCCGAAGCACTTCCACACCATGGATTAAGCAGCTGGTCTCTCCCCACATGGAAAGGACGGAGTGTTTTTATTCTTTAAAACACTGGCCTGAGCCACACAGACATCAGTGCCTTCCCTGACCCTGCTGCAGTATCACAGCTCCCCAGAAAATTCCCTTTCCCTTGTCCTTCAGCTCCTCACAATGCGGTGAAAGGAATAATTCCTCTTTTGCTTATTGCCTGTGAGGGTTTTGAGGCAGACACTGAATTTTGGCCCGAGCACGTAAAGCACTGGGGACCCCACAAGGGCAGAACTGGAGGGGGCAGGAAGATGCTCAACCCATGAACAGCTCCAGGTTCAACTGCAGGGTCACCCCAAACTGTTGTTAAATCGACACTCACAACCAATTCTGTGAGCACGAGACAGAAATCCTCTTTTAGCCAGGTTTGGTAGAAAATATATTTAATTTAACCTGGAGACAAACTGTAGGAGTTTTAAAGGCTGTTGTTCCTGCTGCTGAAGGATCAACATTAATGAGGGCAGCAGCACCTCTGGAAACAAGAAGGGACAAAGCAAGATTAAAGTCCAGGGGGCACGTGAGAGGTCAGCTTAGAGACTGAGCAACTCCAGAGAGAGAGCCCAGAGCCAGCCCTGCCCTTGGTGGCCCAGGTGTCCTGCAGCCCACGCTGACCCCACCACAAACCCCACAGCCCACACTGACCACCCCACAAACCCCACGCTGACCACCCCACAAACCCCATGCTGACCACCTCAAACCCCACAGCCCACGCTGACCACCCCACAAACTCCACGCTGACCACCCCACAAACCCCACA
>VWZG01011077.1:263290-295370 GCA_013396735.1 Grallaria varia
CCATCCCACAAACCCCACACTGACCACCCCACAAACCCCACAGTGACCACCACCAACCCCACACTGACCATCCCCACACTGACCATCCCACAAACCCCACACTGACCATCCCCACAAACCCCACAGTGACCACCACAAACCCCACAGTGACCACCCCACAAACCCCCCAGCCCAGGCACCTGCAGCTGAACCCCCCCTGCTCCTGCCAAGCCCCCCCAAGGGAGCCCCAAACCCAAGTGGGGGCTGTGCCAGGACCCTCCCGGGGGGCTTTGGGGACGCTCTGCCAGTGCCTTGGGTGCCCCCTCTCCCTCTGCCTGGGTCACCCTCACAGCCCACGAGCTGCTGTGCCCTCCCCAGGTACCTGCACCACATTAAGCTCAAGAGTTGTAATTGCTGGGAGGGGCTGAAACATCCCCCCCCCGCCTTGTCTTGCTCTGAAATCTGATTTTTAGTTACCATAAACCAAACAAAAACCACGTAACCCTCCCCAACATGCTTTATCCTATTCTCCCGGGAAATAATGACTTTCTGTTATTAAATAACGTAAAATGATTGAGGTGAGTCATAAAGCATTTGTATTAACACTAATGGATCCATGATTAATTTTTTCTTTATTTTATTATTATAAAACTTGCCTGTGTCTTCCCCTCCCCCTTTCTCTGTCCTCCCCATCACGTTTTGTTCTCAGGGGAGGTAATCAAGACTTCACTTGAATTTCTCATTACTTGAAAGGTTCCACATCACAATATGATAATGGGACAGTTTCATAATTACAATTAAAAAAATACCAGAGCAAGAGAAAACTGGAGAGGTTTTCAAATGCTTTTGTCTTTGTCACCCAGAAATTAAAGGCTTGCTTTAAAACGTGCTTAAAAAACAAGAGGAGAGGGCAGTTTCCACTTACTGCTGTGCAGAAACCATTGTGCCTGAGCTTCATTTTGGAAAGTCCACCCTCCTTTTTTATTTCCTTATATCACCTCTCTCCTCCTATTTTTTTCTTTTCTTTTTTTCCCTTTTGATAAAGTCCTAGGCAACATTTACTCCAGCGAGACACAAAACTTGGGCTGGTAACTCTTTCACTTTACCACTAATTTCCTTAAAGCCAAATTACTCCCTTCGTGCCCCAGTTTCCCATTTGCAATGGAAGACACTGCAGGAGCTCAGGTTATTTTGTCATTTTTTTTCCAGAGTTCTACAGGCTTATACAAAGTATTTTAAACCCTGCCTTTAGGAGCAGGGCGCAGGTGGCAGAGATGAGCAGAATTAGCCCTGTGCTCTGCTAACAAGCTTTAAAATCCCCCAGGATATAAGGTTGGATTAGATGTGACAAATAATAATGATTACTCTTATTATTCCTCCTAGAACTGGCCTAAGACATCGTCAGCTGGAGATGTGTCAAAGCAGCAAGACATTGTGGCTTGCGTGGGACTCTGAAATTCAAAGAGGGAATTCCTGGCTGAAAATTGGAGTCCTTTGCTGGGCAGAACCCCCCCATTTTCTGCTGGGAGTGTTGGTCCCTCAGCCCCCAATCCCAGTTCCAGGGGTCCCTCGGGCAGAACTCCCAGCAGCGCACCTAGGGCTTGGAAAGGCTGGAAGGGCATCCAGGGCTTGGAGAGGCTGGAAGGAGGATTCCACATCCCTGGAACCTGCAGCCACATCTCTGGAACCTGCAGCCACATCCATGGAACCTGCAGCCACATCTCTGGAACATGCAGCCACATGCCTAGAACATACAGCCACATCCATGGAACCTGCAGCCACATCCATGGAACCTGCAGCTACATCTCTAGAATCTGCAGCCACATCCCTGGAACATACAGCCACATCCATGGAACATACAGCCACATCCATGGAACCTGCAGCCACATCCATGGAACGTGCAGCCACATGCCTGGAACATGCAGCCACATGCCTAGAACATGCAGCCACATCCCTGGAATCTCAGCCACATCTCTAGAACCTGCAGCCACATCCCTGGAACATGCAGCCACATCTCTGGAACCTGCAGCCACATGCCTAGAACATGCAGCCACATCCCTGGACCATGCATCTCTCTGCCTTGCCCTGCCCCTGTGGTGAGAAGCAGCCTGGCTCTGGGGCACAGCTCAGGGAGGCAGGACCAGCTCCCTGGGCATCAGCACAGCTTCGGGTCCTGGCCTCTGGCAGGGTCCCATTAGAGGCTCCTCTAAAGCAAATAATGCCAAACGCAAACAGCAGCAGCAGCAAATTCTTGATTAAATATGAACAAGCGCAGAGAATTGCTTATGTCACTCACCCCACTCCTCTCTGTCCTCCATCTGGCTGCTTCCCTCCTCTTCCACCATCTCTCCCCCAGCCATCTGTTGGGAGCTCTCACTCCTTCCCTCCCCTCCCTGTCCTCACACTCGCAGGGCTCCCCAGCCCGCTGTGCCTCTCCAAGGGTTGTACATGGCTGGTTTCAGCTCCGTGGGCTGAGTCTGGGGGGCACTGGGGGTGTTGTGTCAGCACTGGAAAGCTGAAGGCAGATGATTCCCCTTCCTCTGCATCCCCCTGGAATGTGTCCCTGGCATCCTGCTGGAAGGAGCTGCCGGTGGGGAGGGAAGTGGGAAGGAGGGTTTTTAAACTGGGTTAGCAACACCAGCTGCCCTGCTTGTGCAAGGAGATAGTTCTGAAGGGCAGTCACGTCAGAATGGGCCCCGGGGCAGGAGAGTTTGATAGCCCTTGCCTGTTAACCATGGTCCCAGAACTCCATCTGGGCCAAGGGCAACATAAAACTAAAATAATTGCCCTGGGGCTATTTACGTAGGTAGTTAAAATATTCAGTGGTCATCACGGAAACAATCAACCCCATCCCAGGAGCCTGTTGGCCATCTTGTAACACCATTTGCAGCAGAACAGTGTTTGCACAAACTGCTTTGGAATCAGAATAATGGCCTTTTAGCCACCTTGATGGGATTTATTTGCTTTCCTCTGGAGTAAACAATGGCACAAGGCAAAGGCACTGGATCGATGGGCATTAAAATCTACAGAAAGGACATAAACCTCATGGCTCCTGCACATCACCTGCATTTTCCCCAGGTGGAAGGATGCCCTGCTGCCTGGCTGGGATGCCACCAGAGCTCTGGCTGCAGGGGCTGTGTGTGCTGCCATGGAAGCAACAAAAGTGGCTGCTGTCAGAGACAGAGACTGGGTTTGATCCAGCCTGGCAAATCCAGGGTTCCTATAAAAGAGCTGAATAAGGGCACTGTGCCTGACAAGAAGGAAATAAAACTATTGGATTGTTGGCTTTGATAAATCCTTTCCCTGACATATTCCTCAGACTTTGTTTCAGCAAAGGATAATGGGAGAGAAAGAGAGAGAGAGACAGTGTCCTTTTTTTCTGATAATTTAAATGCAGTGAAACAACGACTTGATAACAACATAGAACTGGTAGAGGAATAACCTGACTGTGCACCTTTTTTCTGGAGTCTCCAGAGTGGAATCAGTTTAGATTGATGCACGATAAAGGAGCGAACCTGTTGCCTGAGCAGGGCAGCTCTCGGTGCCATAGGCAGAGCTGTTATCAGGCCTGTCCAACTAATAAAGCTGTGAAGAGCAGACACATTGTCTGCAGTGCACGCTCAGCTTGCCAGGCATGAGATCTTCTTAAGGAATCCTTGATAAAGGAACAAGGCTCCTCCACTTCACAGCCATCCTCGGGTGATGCTTGGAGAGGATGCCAAGCCAATGGGGATCTGTGTGGGTAGACTCCAGCTGGCCCTGGGCTCTCTGAGGAATAGTTGGACTATGCTGGGAACCTTCTGCACACATCAGGGTGATGTGCACGGAAGGAAAGGCTGTGACACCTGGAACAGATATCTGGTTTCTAAAGTGATGAGTAATGTTTTCTGACATGCGTGGTTTGTGTGTCCAATTAGGAATTATTTATGTGTAGAGAAACCAATGGTCCTTGGACATGTGTGCATACTCAGGTCTATAAGAATCGCAGCCTCTGTTACTACACACGCTCTCTCTGCATTATTCCACCATTGCAATAAAGTTCCTGTCCTATTTTTGGAACAATACGATGTCGTTTCTTTGACCTGCCTCGAACTTTATGACGACAGGGATCTTTGCTGTGGCTCCAGAGGTGCTGCCCTGCCCTGCCCAAACACAGCCAGAGGCAGCCAAGGGGGTGTTGCTGCTCAGGGGGGCAGCAGAGGAGTTTTTGAGCTGTTCCACTGGCCCTTTGCTCATGGGCTGCGTTCCTGGAAGAGCTCACGGAGCAAGGAACAAGGTGGAGGGGTCGTGGCTCGGGGTCCCACCTCCAGTGGCCACGTTGCTTGGAGGAGGGAGAAGAGGAGTTTGCCCCCACCCTGCCCGTGTCCTGCAGCTGAGCGTCTTTCAGGAACACGTTCAGTTTGAGGCTCTCCAGACTGTCCCACTGAACAGCTCCATCCTGAACCCACAAAGAAGGGCCTTGACCTTGAGATCTTCCATCTGGGAGTAGGAACCCAATGCCAAAGTCACCTTTCACTCCTCCTGCCTGTCACAACCATCTTTGGACTTTGTCCTGATTTACCTCCACTTGGGTGAGAACAACACGGGGCTCCCTTCAGCTGGGCTCCCTTCAGCTGGGCTCCCCTCTGGCAACCAGAAGAGAACAGTAATTTCCCTGCAATGTTTTTCCTAAGGGAAAAAAACCCCACAATTTGTTTGCCTACCTGTGACAGGGGAAATTTTTCATGTTACCATCAGCCCTGGAGTTCCTTCACCCATTGGAAAGATGTCCAGCTTTGAAGGATATTTAATCTTATTCGAAAGGAGATAATTAGGAAAACACACACAAACACATGTGACACACAGTCCCGGTCTCATCAGAGCTTGTTTCCTCTTTCAGCTGAGGAAAAGGGTTTGTTTTGATGGTGGGAAGGAATGTTTTCGTGCCTGGTGAAGGTGTGTGTGCACGTGTGTGCATCCATGTGAAAATGTAGGTGCCTGTTTACGTCGCTGAGGGGGAGAGGGCTTTTACTTGTTGAAACCTGTGAAATTCCTCATCCTCGTTCCATTTCTGGAAGTAGATTTTGATGAGATCTCTCCCGTCACCGCACGGAGAGCATCTAATCATGCTGTACAAAGACAGCCACAACTGACAATGCATCTCCCTCTTCCAGGAGAAAGGAAGAGGGGAACAAAATGAATAATTCAAATGATAATTAGCAGTGTAATTATTCCTGTTTTTAGAGTAACCTAAAGGACAGAACATCAGCGTATGAGTCACTGGCGAAGTATAAACAGAAATCATTTGGAATAATGCTGTCCTGATGCTTTAGAAAGGGACTTGTCAGAGACTTTCTCTTTTGATCTCACATTGGCGTCAGGAGTCCCCTCCAACTGTTCCCTGTAAGGGCAAAGCTGGCATCAGGCACCCCAGACCCAGCTGAGGGAGGGGCAGCTCCAAAGGCAGTGCCAGGCAGTGCCAGGCAGTGAGGGTGGGCAGGGTGGGCACAGGCAGGGAGGGCAGGGCTGACACCCACCAGCTGAACAGCACTGAGAGCACCAGGCAGGGTTTGCACTTGCCCAAGGAACAGTGTTTTTCTGTGTGTCTGCAGAGCCTGGGGGAGCAGATCCCCGCTGTACACCTGGCTTTGATGTGCTCCAGCCCTGCAGGTAACGATGCCCAGAGCTCAGCGCCCCTGCAGGCACCAGGAGTTGAGACCTGCAGGGGCTGAAGCATCGGGAAGAAAGGGGTGGTGGTGACCATTTTAGGCTGAACTGGGAAGGGGAGAAGGTAAAATCTCAAAGTGTCCAACACTGTGCTTGGGAAGAGCCAAACCCTCTGCCCAAGGGAGAGCTGCCACGTGCCTGATGCAGCATTTACCCTTAGGGACTCATGCAGTCAGGCTGGATTTCAGCTACAGGTCAGCCTTTACAGTCTTCCAAACTTACAGTCACTTTTGGTTTTTTTAAAACCTGGGACATCTCTTTTTTAACAGGAAACATGAAACCCCTGTGGCTGGAGCAGCTCCTGTGCAAGGAGACACTGAGGCAGCAGGAGGTGCCTGCAAAAGCGAGCAGCGGGATGTCCCCTGGCACTGAAACACAGGAGGAAGAGAAGAAAGATGTCTTTAATTTGCCTAGTAATGATCAATACAGAATCAAATCCAACCTTGAATTTTAATGGCTCTGTACTGATGGGAAGCAGCTCACAGATGGATGGAGGAGGAGCAGAAGAGCCTGGGGGAGGGAGGGCTGGGTGGTCCAAGGCTCAGCAGGCTCAGCACTCGGGGTGGCCACCCCTTGCCACCAGGACTGTGCTTTTGGGGAGCTGGCAGAGGAAAATTGCCCCGGGGTGGCAGTGGCTGGGGCTGGGCTGTTGTGGGCACAGGAATCAGAGTGACCCAAGGCTTCCTGGGCTCCCGCAAATGCTGTTTGATCCAGCAATTTCCAAGCACTGTTTTAAAAACAAAGGCATTTACAGATGGGAGAACTGAGTCAAGCAACAGGTGAGTCCTTGGCCCCAGGCCGTGTGGCAGCACCCAGAGCTGCAGGTCCTTCCCAGTGACACTGGGGTCTCCTCACTGCTCCCTGTCTTTGACATGCTGAACAGACAAGATGACTCAACTCCTCACCCAAGGCACTGACAGCATTTGCAATTGGCAGAGGCTCCTTAAAAAGAGAGAAAAAAAGATGCCTAATACATTTATATATATAAATAAATAGAGATTGACCACTTGAAATTATATAGCAGCTGTTAACATTGGCATCTTTATTTGCTGCATCAATTGTATTTGGTTTAATCTTGTTCCCACAACGCTGAAAACATTTGACTCATCTGCTGGGGCTTTTTTAGTTGATGTAGAATCATTTTGACAGTTATCCTGTTGGCTGTTAATAAATATCTGCACTTTCTATAATCAATCATAAAACAAATCCAATCGCCTTTTCGCATTTCATTTGACCTTAATCCTAACAAATCTCTCACTGTTTTATTGAATTTACTCATGGGCCAGCAGAAGAAGAAAGAAGGAAAGGGTATCCACTGATGCCTGTCCATCTGTCTAAGATGAAGATAGTCCAGAGGATCTGAGATGGCACCAGGGAATATCCATGTGGAGCCTGACTCTGTGTGTTGAACCACCCCGGGCAGGTCCCTCTGCCTTTCCCGTCATGCTTCCCCTTCCAGAGGGCAGAGTAAAACTGCAGGGGCAAAGCAAAGGGAATTATCTTGCTTCTCCAGGAGCTGTGGGAAGGGCTTCTCCTCCATAGTGGTCTCGTCCTGAGACCTTCTAATGTTCCCCACCCTGCAGGTTTCCCTTTCCCCTCAGGTTTTGGGTGGGAGCAGAGTGAGGGCACAGCTGTGCTGGGGGCAGCTGGTTCCTGTAATGCAGCTGAAGTGAAGTGGAGGGAGCAGGAGGGTGAAGGATGCTCCATCCAACGCCTTCCTCACCCAAAGGATGCTCCATCCAACGCCTTCCTCACCCAAAGGATGCTCCATCCAATGCCTTCCTCACCCAGAGGATGCTCCATCCAACGCCTTCCTCACCCAAAGGATGCTCCATCCAACGCCTTCCTCACGCAGAGGATGCTCCATCCAACGCCTTCCTCACCCAAAGGATGCTCCATCCAACGCCTTCCTCACCCAGAGGATGCTCCATCCAACGCCTTCCTCACCCAAAGGATGCTCCATCCAATGCCTTCCTCACCCAGAGGATGCTCCTTCCAACGCCTTCTTCACCCAAAGGATGCTCCATCCAACGCCTTCCTCCCTGCGTGGCTGTTCTCCTGCTTGCATCACGTCTGTGCTTTCCCTTCTTTCCCCTGCCAGATGTCTGCCTGCAGAACGATTCACGGAGCACTTCAGAACCACCAGGGAGATGAGGTTTGCCCCGTCAGCACAAACCCTGTGCTGTGTGGTGGGGAGGAAGGAGCCACCAGCCCTCCTCTGCTCTTAAACCAGGCCTGGGTGTGCCCTTGCTTCCCACCACCCCAGGAGACACAAGGATGCTTCACAAGCAGCTCCAGGACAGTTTCTGCCTTGCAAACATTCCCTTTCTCCATCTGTAACGGGAGAGGGTGCACAGTTTATACATAAAAATAAATAAATAAAAACAATCATGCGGCTAAAGAAGAATGGGGGAAAAAAGGGATAAAAGCAGGAGAAGGAACTTTGTCTGTCGGTGCCAGCACGTCGGGCCCTTGCGGGTGGAACCCCAAGGAGAACCAAAGTATCTCCATCATTCTCTGGCTGGAAGCAGCAGCTGCTCCATCAGCCACCGTTCGGGCGGGCCGGGGGCTTTTACCAGAGCAGGAAGGGAACAGTGGGGCACGGAATTAAAACGTGGGCTACAAATTGGAAACGGCAGGGGGTGCAGGGGATTCAGCTCAGCCAGCAGATGCCCAGCGTGCTCCCTATTTATGCTACGCCAATGACTTTGCTCTCAAGCAGCTTGCAGGAGAGAAAGGGAGAGGAAAAAAACCCCAAACCAACCCAAAAATATATATCTTGCAGCTTGCCTTGGCCCAGGAAATTCCTGCAGAAGCCAAAGGCAGGAGGGACTGCAGTGCCGTAGGTCAGAGTGATGCAACAGCCCATCTGCAGCCATGAACTACCTGCCCTTGTGCTGGTTGCTCTGTCTAGAGAACCATCTTAGAGATGAGGAACTGGCTGAGGAGGAGCTACCTATGAGGAGCTGCCCATGAGGAGCTGCCCACCAGGAGCTGCCCACCAGGAGCTGCCCATGAGTAGCTGCCCACCAGGAGCTGCTGGGAGCCCTGCACACACCAGAGCCTGTCCCACGGTCCTCAGGCAGGACCTCACTCCTGCTCCTCTGCTCCTGTTACTGCCTCTGGGCACCACGTGTCCCCTTCACGTGTCCCATTCACGTGTCCCCAGGTCACCTGCGATGCTCGTGGAGACATTGCCAGGTCCATCACACGTGAGCACATCCAAAATAGGAGCCCAGACACTGATACTCCACTGACCCCACGCTCAGAGCGGTGTTTTCACGTGGATGAAACAGCCCGGGATTGTGGGCTGGGAATGGCAGCTGGGATGTGCACACACATCCTGGGAAGGGGACAGAGCCTGGATAACCAGGAAGAGGGAATCTGAGCACAGGAATATCCCACACTGCTCCCTGTGGGGACATCTGAGATAAAGAATCCTATAAAGCACCCAGCCCAGACACAGGGGGGTTTGAGAACCCTGGAGCTCTCTGTATCTCTCTCCCTGCTCCTCTGCCTCTCTTGAAAAGGCCCTGCCTGTCCCTGCAGCAGCCCTGTCTGATCCCTCTGCTGCTCTTCTCTCGGGTTAATTGGCCCCTGCCTTGGCAGGGGTGGCTCAGCGTGGCTGTCAGCCCCGAGCTGTGCTTGGTGGGCTCCGGCACAGGCGAGGAAGGGCTTTAACCTGTCACGGAGGCAGCTGGGCAAGGAGCAGCACTGCCTGCCTGTCACTGCTCTCTGCACAGAGGTGCCTTGTTTATTCCATTAATTTGGAGCCAGCAAACGCCAAAGCTCCACGAGCAGCCGCCGAGTGGGGGGATTTTTTTCCTCTCCAGAAAGGTGGGGTATGCAAAGCCCTTCTTTCCTTTAAACAACAACACAGCTCCTTCAGAAAAACCTCCATCTCTTGGTCCTTAACACTCCCTGTGCCCTTGGTGGGAGCTGTGTTGGTAAGTGTCTGTAAAACCTTTTCCCCCCACAGTCACCCAGAGGGTAATGTCAGAGCAGGAGGGATGCAAAGTGCTGGTCCCCAGGAGTTCAGTCCTTGGGGCTGTGCTCTTTGGCCAAAGGAAAGGCCCATTGCCACAGACAAACGGACAGATATTTACGAAGTAAGAGATATTCCTCCTTCCCAAAGGCTGCAAATCCCAGAGCCAAGCTGTCCTCCTTGTCCTCCTGCCCTCCGAATGTCGTGTACCTGCTCGAGGAAACACACGGTGACGAGCACAGGCTGGAAGGTGAGGGAAGGACTCCTCGCTCCGAGCCACAAAGCTGTAGATCAGGGCAGAGTGGATTTCCTCTGCCTGGATTTCACAGCTCTCCCTATGGTAATTTGGCCGGTTGCACTCCCTGCATGTGTCGTGCTGGGTGCCTCTTTCAGAAAGGTCTAGGATGTAGCTTTTCAGAGAAATAAAATAAAAATAATACATAAAACCTTGTTTCAGCTTGCCTGTTCGCAATCAAATCTTCCCAAGCATGGGCAGCAGCCTTAGGAGCCATTTCTGTTTGATAGCTTGGGCTTTATTCACGTAGATAATGAGTTTGGCAGGAGGTTAATAAGTGTCAACTGAAAGATAATTTAAGAGTTGTAAAGATAAATTTGTTGTGGGCTCTTTTTCTGTGTGTGTGGCCAATACCTCAGTGCCCATACACAGGCACACACACACAGTGCCCAGGTTTCCAAGTCCATAATCCATTCCTTTAGGTATTGTAAATCTCTACAATTCCCAGTGAAAAATCCTTCTGCATGTAAATTCCCATCTGCCCTTTCCCCCCTGATTTTCCTGTGCAAGGCAATTAGATTAAGGGGGGAACGAGGAGAAAAAGGAAAAAAAAAAGAAGGAATAGAGCTTTAGAAAAGTGACTTTTCTTCTCTGACACAATGCTCAAGCTGAGAATTTCCTTGGGGGCTGGATAGAGATATGGTCCTTATGCAGTTTTTTGAGATAGAAAGGGAATATTTGTCAAGGTTCATCTGGGTTTAGGTAGCTGGGTTGGTTTTTTTTTCCTTAAAAATACACTGAGAATACACAGCTCCTGCTCCACTCCATCCTTCCCTCTTCCCAATGCCCTTAAAGCAGAAGGGTTTCAGGGGGATTCAGTGGTGGATGCTGCACTGCAGGGACAGGAGAGGGGACAGCAGTGTCACAGGTATCAGTGTGATCCCGTTCCATACAAACCCCGCAAAGTTAAAAACTATTTACATTTTAGATACGGGTAACAACCATAATCTATTTGAATAGGCGAGGCTTGAATTAAGTCCCAAATTTATCTCTTTACATTGTCAAACTTAATAGTAGTTTAAAGATAAACCTCATTGAAACTCTGCCTTTCCTGCTGGGCTAATTAACACCCTTTAGGCTCTTAAACTTTTGATGGGCGTTTCTGTTCCAGCTCTTTGGTAATAGGGGAAGCTCCTTTAATAAATCAGGGTAAAATCAGGGCCGAGCAGCAAAGACCAAAAGGCCCTGCTCAGGTGTGATGGGTTTCCAATGCAGCAAGGGAGATAAAAGCACTTTCTTGATTAAATACTGTCCCCAGGTCGCACTCTGGAGTTTTCTGGTGCTGCTCCTGATGCCTCTGCTGATGGAGGAGCTCAGCCAAAGTGTGCTGAGCTCAGTGGGTCCTGCCTGTGGGTTTGTTGCCTTTGGATTTGGGTCCACAGAAAACTGCAGTGACTTCAGACTCTCCTTGAGGCGAAGGAATTCTGGTAAAGCAGCGCCTGAAATGAAGGGAAATGGAAATGCAACATGTTGGTGCAGAGAAATTCCAAGTGAGCTGTGACTGCTGGAGTCGTGCTGAGCTCTGCAATGGGATTGACCCCAATTCTGCCCTTTGAGAATCAGTACTGGTGGATCCAACTGGGGCAGTGGCCACGAGCTCCTCCCACCTCCTTTGGTACAGCTCGTGCTCTGTGTTTGGTTTTTGGAGAAAATGCCCAGGAGCTTTTTTGAGTGGCTCAGTTTGGATTCCTCTGAGACAGGAAAGGAACCTGCTCCTGTCTCCTCCAACCTCCCATGGGCTTCACCCCATCCAGCTCCTGGTGGCCCCAACCCCTCCTCAAGCAGAGTGTCCCAGGGCACCCATGGGTGCAGCTGCAGCCTCTGCAAAGTGACCAGCAGGAGAACAGGGACCTGCCTGAGTCCCAAACCACCCATGGGTGCAGCTGCAGCCTCTGCAAAGTGGACCAGCAGGAGAACAGGGACCTGCCTGAGTCCCAGGGCACCCATGGGTGCAGCTGCAGCCTCTGCAAAGTGACCAGCAGGAGAACAGGGACCTGCCTGGGCCCCAAACCACCCATGGGTGCAGCTGCAGCCTCTGCAAAGGGGACCAGCAGGAGAACAGGGACCTGCCTGAGCCCCAAACCACCCATGGGTGCTGCAGCCCCCCTGGCACTGCTGGGGCTGGGCTGGCTCCTGGCTCTTGCTCCGGGAAAGCAACTCCTGGAGCCCCAGAGTGCTTGGGAGGAGCAAGAACAGGACAAGGAGAGTTGGTGCCACATTTAATTAGCTCTCAGCAAACCCAGATTCTTCTTAACATTAAACTAATCTTCAAAAAGGGAACCCTTTCAATGAAAAGGAAAAGTGCAAGGCTAGGAAACCATTAATTGATTCCTTATTCATTAACCTTTGCAAACCACTCAAAAGAGCTGAAAAACGACTTCCTTTGCAGCAAGGGCTTAGGCAGGGGCTGGAAAGAGCCTCTCATAACCTACGATGGAGAGAGCAAGAGAAGGGCTGGTCCTGAACTGCTCCTTGTTTTGCTAATCAGGGAGCAATTCCTCACCCCAAGTCCCTGCTGCAAACACCCCTGATCTTGAACACACTCATTTAAAACCACCCTGAAGCCACGACAGCTTCTCTGATATTTAATCTGTAAACCTCAACCTTCTCATGCCCATCCCTGAGTCCTGCAGCTCAAATCTCAGGATTGTTATTTTTCCTTTTTCAATCCAGAGCTTCTGGACTCCAGGGATTTGCACTGAAAAAAAGTCCTTGCTGGATGATATGGTGAAAAGCAGTTTGCAAAGGGCTTTTAGGTTTAAAGAACCCAATCACCCAGAGCCAAATGAAGCTGGCAACAGATACTAAAATCCAGATATAAAACCTCCAGTTTAGTCACTAAAATTAATCAAATGGGGAAGGGAGATGAAAGGAGCACCAGCACTGTGGGCACTCAGGCTCAAATCACAGAATGGTTTGGGCTGGAAGGGACCTTAAAAATCATTTCATTCCAACCTCCTGCCATGGGCAGGGAACCTTCCACTCCATGGATCACCTTTTTGTGGCCACCCGAAGAGTCAGCAGGAGGACAGAGCAGTGCCCACCCACCCACTGTCCCCGTCGGTCCCTGTCCTGCTCCTCATGCCCTTGGAGGCAAAGGGCTGTGTTGGCCTCGTTGGCCGTGTGGAGGCTTTGCCCCTGGGAGCTCCACATTCCCCCCGTCCCTGGGAAGGACGGGCAGCAGCAGTTTCCACAGCCACTGGGGAGGAGGAGAAAGAAAAAGCCTTCGCGGTCAACGGCTGCCAAATCGCCCTTTGTTGGTGCCTGGCAGCTCCTGGATGTGCCCTGATCTGAAATGACACTTTTCTCCCTTTCTGGGGTCTTGTTTTCTGGGTATTTGATTCTTGTGCCAGGGCTTGGACAGAAACCAATGGCTAAAAGCTTCCTCCTATAAACTCTGGAATGAACAACCTTCTTTCCCTGACCTCATCAGCACAGTGGGTGAAAAACGACACATTTTCACTCTTCACACTTTTTAGGCAGAGGGGACCCAAAGCAGCCATGGGAATGTCTGATCCAGCTTCTCTCAGAGGGCAGAGTCTCAACCTGCAGATGTGGTACCTGCAAAACTGAGAGGAAGTTCTGCTGTTCCCACCAGGGGTAACTCTCTTAGAATCACGGAATGGTTTGGGTTGGAAGGGACCTTGAAGACCACCTTGTTCCGCCCCCAACCATGGGCAGGGACACCTTCCACTATCCCAGGTTGCTCCAAATCCCATCCAACCTGGCCCTGGACCCTTCCAGGGACGGGGCAGCCACAGCTGCTCTGGGCAACCCCTTTCCAGCTGGAAGCATGAAAAGATTTGTGCCCTCCATGAGTGTGGGACCCAGAGCCCACACTCTGCCCTGCACTGCCCTCTCCCAAACAGCCCCCTGGCAGAGATCAGGTGGATCTCTGGGAAGTCCCAGCTCCTGCTCTTCAGCAGAGTTCCCACCAAGCACCTTCTCCTGAGCATCCCCTGTGTCGCTGCTCCCGGGCTCTGTCCTCTCTGCCCTGATTCCTCCTGCCTGCCTGGGTGCTCCTTAAAACAGTCTCTAATGATCCTCCATTGATCTCAATTACCCTGAGACAACTCGCAGTTTTCCTGAGGCCGATTAAGCAGGTTGCAGATTAATCATGCCCTGCTAAGTGCCCCCCTTCATCCTCCTTGCTGGTTCCTCATGTCTTGATTTTGCTCTCTGGCAGAGAACCCCCAGCAGTCCGTGTGCTCCTGTTCCCATGGCCCGACGGTGCCCCTGCCGTACCTGCCTCCTCCCACCCGCCTGCTCACCTGGACAGGTAAGACTCAGCTGCTATTTTTGGGGCTATTTCTTCTCTCCATCCCTTTCAGTGAATCGAAACCTCTCCTGGTGCAACTTGAGCCCCAATTCCTCTTGTCCTTCCTTCTTTCTTGCGAATTAGGAAGACTAGGGCAAAACACACGAAAAGAAAGGAGGAAAAAAATGTTACCAGTGGCAAGCTGTCCTTGAAAACCTGAGTGGTTTTCTGCATCTTTTTTTTTCTTCTTTAAGCTCTTGGCTCCAGTTTACCCAAAAGGAAGAAGGGAAAAAATAAAGGTGGCACTGCTTGGGCTGGCTGGCACAGCCTGGGCGAGGGGCCGTGGATGTCCCTGCGCTCTCCAGATTAAGCACAAGTGCTTTGTGCAGATAAATAAATGGAAAACGCTCAGCCCTGGAACACAGACTCTTGTAGCAGCTCTGTCATGTTAGAGAGGGAGAGAGGGAGCAGCTGCCTATGGAAAAAGAGATAAAGAGCTGAGAGAGAGAGACTGGTGTGCCTTTATGTCTTGAACTGTAAGTCAGAGACGGCTTTGAGATGGGAAAAGGCAGCACTTTGAAACACATGTATTTATTTATATATTCCACCCCTCCACACAGGGTTCCACGCATCCCCAATACGATTCTCCACGCGTGCACACAGATACACACGTATGCAGCCACGCGTGCTGGAGGCTCCTGCACCTCAGGGGCTCCAGCTGGACCAGACCAGGACACGCCAGCAGGGTGAGACCACAGGGACGCAGCAGCCACGCCATGACTGTGGCCACAGCTGCCCCTTCAGTGTGGGGGCAGCAGCTGCAAAGGCAGGGAGGAGACGGAGCCCAGGGCAAACTGGCAGCAGGCTGGGCATGAGCTGGAGGGCAGCAAACTGGGAGGGGAGCTCCCTCCAGTACCCCAGCTGGGCCAGCTGCCGGCAGCAGGGACACCCTTCTCCTCCACTGCCTGCCATTTCACTAATTAGCATGTCCAGTTAACCCCTTGTGATAAATGAGAACGAGTGATTCGTGCCAAAATGAGAATGAAGGAGGTCAGTGCGACCTCAGGAAGGGAGAAAAAGGTTCTAAAACTTAATTGTCCCTTATAGAACTTAAAATAGACTATGTCACCTTATCTTGTACATGAGTTACAGCTAAACTAAGCTTAGCCAACAGGATGTTCACACTTTCTTGTTGAGAAATACGAGAATTTATACCCTGTTGTATAGATAACAGATTAGTCTAGGTAAACATCTGTTGAATTCTTGAAATAATGATGTAACCTGTATACTCATATGATGTAATGAATATGTATGAATTAACTCTATAAACACTTAACATACCCTGCATCTGTGTGTGGTTTTGGCAGAGCAGAGGCCCCCCCGCACCCAGCGCTGCTTTGCTTTTACCATCTAATAAACTCTTATTCAAAACCCCACTTGGGGCCTGGGACTCTGTTTCTCCCACCCTTTCCTTCCCTCCTTTCCCTTTTGGCAGGTGAGGTCCCCCAGGCCTCTTTGGCATTGCCTGGCAGGGCACGGATGGGAAGGGTGGTGGCCATGGGGACGGCGGGAGCAGCTTCTGGGGCCAGGCACATCTGCTGGCTTGGTGGGGAGGAAGGGAAGGAGGGTGATTGCTGGCCCTGTGTGTGCTGTGGGAGCTGAATCACCACAGGGAAAGGCGAACAGAGGAGTGGAATTGCCTCCCACCCTCCCCGAGCCTGGCTCGCCTGCTCGCACCCACCCCCAATCCAGCCCGGGATCTTTACGTGAAACTGCCTTTTATCATTACTTGTCCAATCTAGTCAATCAAAATTTCAATTAACGGCAGGGAATTATCATTCCGTGCAGCACAAAGAGGATTTTGTCGCGGGATTTTGTTCTTTTTTCTTTATTTTTTTGACTCTATTACGCAGTGGCTGTGACTTTGCAGCTCCAGCAGCACCGGGGGCTCCCCGGGCCAAACCCACACCTGCCTCTTATAGGCAGAAAGCACCAACACTGCTGATCATTCTTATTTTTCCCTCCTTCCCTGGTTTCCCTGCATGGGATTTCCTCGTGTTCCCTGGACAAAACTCACCCCGTGATGGGGAGAGAGGGGAGGGTGAACACAGGAGGGGAGGGTGGGAGGGAGAGGGGGGATAGAGGAAGAATCCATTTGCAATTACTGAAATAAACACAAGTCAGGGAGAAATGCAAATGCCTCGTGTTGTGAATTGCTTGACAGAAGAAGTGACAGCTTTTTATTAGGGTGATAACAGCAAGGAGTTTTAAAATAGAATAATCGGTGCAACAAAAGCAATTTTCGTTCTGAATTTTCATTTTAAATGGATGATCTCGTTTTAATCAAGCGAGTCATCACAAAATGCTTTTAATTATCAAAAGTCAAGAGCTATATTGTAATTTTAATGTCTACTTTCGGGCTGATGATTAGATTTTTATGAAATAGGGCGAGGGAAGGTTGTTGCCCGTTCTGTCATTTCCCCCTCAAGTGAACACAAGATCTGAATTTACCATTCAAAAACCTAAAAGGCTTTTAGGAAAGTGCACTCACCTTGCCAACAAATCCAGCATGGGCTTGAAGCAGAAGATATTTGTTCAAATGTGGGTTTGTTTATTTTCTTCCCCTCTCTCCTTCTGTGTTATTTGAAGCAGCTGAGCTGCTGACACCAAGTTTGACTCCTTGTGCTTTGGAAGGCATTCTGGGATGAGCCGGGAGGTTGGACCACGTCCCGCAGGCTCCAGGAGAGATCCACATCGACCACCTACCACCGTGCCAGCGAAAAGGCTGATTTCAGGCTCCATTCCAAGCCCAAATCCCAGCTCTTTAGGAGAAAAAGTGGCTGAGGCTCCGTGCTTTGTGATCAAAGCTGGCATTGCACAGCCAGGCCCTGGCTGGCTCAGGGAGGGACTCCCCAGCATCTTCTCAGGGAGCATTCCAGAGGGTCATTTGTATCACGGAAAATGGGCAAAAATCAGGGAGGAAAGGGGAGGGAAGAAGTTCTCGTTGTCCTTTTTAACCCCTCTAGTGCATCCTGCTCAGGTGCTTCTTCATGAATCAGTACGGGAGGTTTGGGATGGAAGAGGGTTCATCTGAATGAGCGTGGCTGCACAAAGTGGAGAGTCCTGGCCAGCCCTGGCGCTGTCCCTGAGCTGGCTGTGCCCAGCAGGGCTCACTCAGAGCCCCAGTGACACAATCACACAATGGTTTGTGCTGGGATGGGCCTTCCAGACCATCTTGTGCCACCTCCCTGCCATGGGCAGGGACACCTCCCACTGGACCAGGCTGCTCCAAGCTCCCTCCAGCTGCTGGGGTGGACATCCCCCTGGAATGTTCCTTCTCAGTCCATAGTGAGGAGGGAACAGCAGCTTTATCTGCGAGTGAGCGCTCAGCGAGAACAAAGAGTGGTTTTGAGGAATTCGGGCTTTGAAACCTTCCCCTCTCAAGTCCTGCCCTAAGGGCAGAGGGAAATGGTGTTTGCTTCCATAGGAGGAACTGTTCACTCATCCCAAGGTCCCACCAGAGATGGTCTCCTCGGTTCAGAAGATGGCCTGTTGATTTTTTTCATCTCTTTCCCCCCCCCTATTCTTATTTTTGCCGAAGACCATCAGCTTGAGGTGAAATATTTCCCAGTGCTGACAAAAGCTTTGATATTGTAATGCCAAACCCATCAAGCCAAAGCTTTTAACTCTGCATTGTTCTTTTTTTAAAATATTGGATTCGTGACGTGTGTTCTCCTTCCTCTTGCCCACGATTGATCCTCCTGTCCTATTTATCTCCTCCATCTCACTGGGCCATGGCCTTGAGCCCACTGGAGACTTTGCATTGATTGCCTGGGATTTTGGATGAAGCCAGCCAGTTATTTTCCCTTCCCCTCTTCACCTCTGTTACCTGTTGTTTATCCTCTAACCAGGCTTGGGAGAGCTTATTTTCTGTATCCAATTGACCAGAAAACGCACGCTGCAGTTTGGTTAAAAAATAATTTTGACGTATAAAAGTTCTTTCATGAGTCAACAGTCTTCTTCAGCATTTCCAAACCCAACATGTCCAATGTGAAAACATGAGAAGTTTCATCTAGAAATTAATTACATCCATTTGTGAAGGGGCTCCAAAAGAGGATGGAAATTCTTACAGGCAGAGAGTAAATAATAATTTTGTTTTTCTCCAACTCACCAAAAAGATGCACCTCAGGTCTGTTTTAAATGATCTTTTCCTGCAGACTGGTGCAACCTACACACTGGTTAGGGAACGTCAGCCCCTATTTCTTGGTGTGACTCTGCTCTGAAGGCTCAGCCTGTCCCTTTGGAGCTGCCACCACCATCCCTCTCCCCAGGCATTATCCCAGAGCTCTCCCAGCCCTGACTCGATGGCGTTCCTCAATGAACTACTTATTTTCACTGCTTTCCCCTTCAGTCAACGGAGAGAAAACCTCATCCTCTGCAGAAAACAACTGCAGGCACTGAAGCTGAACTCGCAGGGACAGATTGAAATGGGCTTTGCCTGGAGGAAGGAGGGAAATGCTGCTGGGAAGGGGGTTTGGCTCCAGGCAAAGCCACCAAAGGAGGCAGGATGGCAGCTCTGCCCGAGCAGGTGGGACCCAGAAATGGGAAGAGTTTCTGTAGGGGATTAAACTTGAATGAGGGCTTTTAGCCCTGGAAAACACAGGGAGAAAGGAAAGGGAAAGCTCTCGGGGTCCTTTCCCTGCTCACACACACCCCACCGTGTCTCTCGTCGGGGCATTTGCACCCAGCAGAGCCCGAGGGTCGTTAGGAGAAGAATAATTAGATAGTGGGAATGTTGTTTTCCAGCCTCACTATGAGAAGAATAATTACATGGTGGGAATGTTGTTTTCCAGCCGGGAGCCCCCGGGATGAGCTTTGGTGCTGCCCCGGGGCAGATTTCCCCTTGTGGGACGTTTTGTGCTGTCCCACCAGGACCAGCCAGAGCCACCTGAGCCCTGGGACCCAAAAGGGTTTGCCCTCCAACCCTCTTCCAGGATTTCAGCAAACCCCAGCCCCCACCCCCCCACTAAAACAAACAGGAAAAAAACCCTCATTTGATTATTTAAAATGGGGAGGAGCAGTAATAAGGTCACCCCAGAGCAGTAATTTTGGCTTGCATGGGCTACAGGGAGGAACAGCTCCAGACCTGGCCATCACAAAACACTCCAAAAGCTTCCCCTGAACAGCCTCTCGAGTCAGGCAGCAAAGAACTCGCCACGGTGACCGAGGAACCTGGGATATCAGTCTCCCTTAGCTCCTCTCTGCCTGCTTGAAGACTTAATTAGTATTAAAGGCCCCAGGAAGTCGGAAGATTATTTATGGAGAACGTAGCAGTGGATATGGCCTAAGGAGAAAAGGAGGTAGGGCTGAACCAGAGCCTGTCCAGGGGACTAAATCTACATTTTCACTGCTTCATTCCTTAATTTAAGTGCAAATTTGTTTGGTCCTTTTCGCCCTTCCTCTTCTCCTGCCCAAAATGTCAAGGTATTGCAAAGCTTTTGAAGCCTGGAACTGGGACAAAGACAAAAAGGTCAAAGCCCTCAAAACAATTTGGAGAAATATTGGCCAAGATGTTTGGTTTTTACGCTGACAGGTTTTTTTATTAACTTGCACAATCATTTAAAGAAAAAATTGATCTGCTGAAAGACACCAATAACCATTAGCCCAGTGCAGGGACAGGCTTATATAGGTTGGCCTTCCCAGCTCTAAAGGGCCTCTGGTGGTTGCTGGCATTAATTAACTTGGAATTTCTTAGTAATTAAAGAAAGAATAATAATTAATTCTTAGCAATTAAGACTAAGATTTTTCTTCATAATTAATATAACTATAGAACTAAGGTTTTCCTTTGTAATTTTCTTTGTAATTAATATAAAAGTCACTGATTCCCAACCCTTTCCAGATCAAAAGATTAAGGGGTGGGGAGGGGAGGGGGTTCTTTGCTGGTTCACCTCAAATAAAAATTGGAGATATGGATGACCATTTACAGAATCAAGAAGATAAATAAAAGTGTTGCCCCCCGGTCCCTGCTCGGCTGGAAGTGCCCACTCACATCTCCAAAGCCAGCACAGGTTCAGTGCACCCCAAAAGCCAAGGAGGCTCCTCATCCCCATGGGCTGAGCCATCCCCCTCCCCCTCTGCAGCCAATGCCATGGATTTTACCTCCTAAAACACCCCTTTGGGGTTTGCATGATCAGTTTGGTTTGACCTTTACAGAAAAGCTCTAATCAACAACCGATTGCTGTCTCACTCTGTGACAGCTTCTTTTGTCCCGTCAGTCACAGGTAGGCTGTGAAGGAGAAGGTCGGGTGGACAAGGCCACCAGGACAACGACACCAGGAATTCCTCTAATCGCTCTTTTCAGCTGCTGAAAATGCCCCAAAGGGTTTCCATGGAGAGGAAACCTCTCTGTGGATCCGCAGACATCTCACTGGAGGCAGGAGAAGCCCCCGGTGAGCTGGTGCTTCCCAACGTGCTCTCAGAGAGTCACCCTGCCCGAGACCCCCAAACCACAGCCGGGGTGGACCCTGGGGATGGGGTGGATCCAGCAACAGGAGATGGTTGGATGTCACACAGAATTATACAGGTTGGACAAGACCTCCAAGATCATCAAGTCCAGCCATTAATCACGTGTGGTTAATGAGGAAGCTCCTGTCTGGGAAATGGTTCAAAATGGGAGAGAAGAGGGAAGAGATAGAGAAGTTCATGTGAGAGAGCACAGAGCTTTGTGGAATCGTGTTGGGATGCTTTGAGAGGTGGGAGAGAAGCATCTGGTCACTGTTTGACCCATTTTGGTCACCCCCTTGGCTTGCAGAGCCACAGCCTTTTCTCAGGAGGCTTCCCCTTCCATCCCAAGGGCGCTGCTGCATCACTCACAACTGGACACCACTTGGAGTCTTTGCCTATGCTGTGAGAAAGAAACCCCACCCGTGAAAAGGGTGGGATTTGGGAGATGGCTCAGCTCTGGACAGACATCAAGGTGCAATGACACATCACCCCTCTGTCCCCCCTGTCCCCATGTCCCTCCATCACCAACTTCCAGGGGGGATACAGGAGGGCCAGCCTGGTCCTGGTGTCACCCCTGAGTACCAGGAGGGCTGCCCAGGGCTCAGCCAGGAGGCTCTTTGCTCACAGTGGTGTCCAGGCAGCCGAAAACACGAGGTTTGTGTCATCCCAAACTCAGGCAAGCGGCAGCAAAGGCATTTGTCACTCTTCCCCCGTCCAAAACGGGGAAGCTTAAACAATATACATCATTTATGCACCTCGAGAAGCGGAGAAAATCAGAGTGGAGAACAGCCTGGTGGCTGTGTCTGCATGAAATATTCAGCACAAAGCCCGAGTCCTGCTGTGTGTCAGGGCTCGGGAGCATCTCCCTGTTCCACAACCAGAACCCACGGCAGCTCCCAGGACAAGCACCAGCTGACCACCCAACACACCCCGCTGCGGGTGAACTGCCAGCAGCAAAGGGTGTTTCGAAGCCTCTGCAATGTTTAAACTGAGAGTGAGACACGTCAAGGCTCAGTTGTTAAAGGGCTTCTTGCCTTGTGCTGCCACAGGAACCCCAGGAGAGTGGATGGGATCGCCAGAGGGAGTTGGGAAGGGCGAGGAGAGGAGCCCTGCTGGGTGCCCAAGTCTGCCCTGCCTGGGACTGCAGCCAGGCATGAACACGGAGGGGGATGGAGGAAGGTTCCTGAGCAGTCCCAGCAGTGAATAAGCCCTACCCAGCTGGAGCAGACCCTGCTGCAGGAGCTGTTTGTGCAGCCTTGTCTCCGCGGGTGCTGGTGAGCAAGAGCCAGGCTCTCCAACACAGAGATGACAAGTGAAATCCTCCAACCCTCCCTGGCTGCTTAAGAAAGCTTTGAGGCTTCCCTCGGAGCCTCGGCAGGGATCTGCTGCTGGCACAAAGCCACCCCAGGCAGCTTTGCAAACCCTCCTCCCGCAGTGCCACGCATTGGGATGTTCCCACTCGGCAGTGCCGAGGGTGGCGGTGATGGATGAGACGCTGAGCACCCCCCAACACATTTCCATCATCGAGAGACTGATTTAGCTACTCAGTGACCCCAGGAAAAGCCTGATGGATGCCTTCGGATTTCCAGTTTCCAGCAGCAGATGGACACTAAAAGGGACAGAAAAATCACCGACACTCAGGGCTCCTGCTGAATTCCAGTAACCCAAATGGGGGTGAAACATCTGCCCCGCAGTGCTAACGTGGTGTTTGCACAGCACAGGACAGCTGGGAGCAGGGAGCAGGGGAAGCACATCCCCAGCACCACCATCCCAGCACAAACCACCCCTGCTGGCACATGTGGCCCCTGCTACAGCAGGGCTTGAAATGTCAGTTGTCGAGCGTTTCCTGCCTGGGAGCTCCTTCCCACCCCACCAGTGCTCCCAGTCAGAGAGGAACAAGGGCCAGACCTCCTCTGGAGCACGGGATGGGAGGTGGTTCCCCAAGGAAAACTGCAGTTATGTTTGTGGTTCTTCCCTTTTAATCCCCTTCTCATTAGCTCTATATCCCCTGCCTGGGACTCTGAGCATGGTTTGCTCTGCCCTTGTCCCCTCTCTGTGTTTGGAGTCCTTCAGAGCAGACAGAAGCACTAAAAATAAAATCACCTGTCAGGTTCCCTAGTTATTACAAACAAAATGTCCTTTGCGAAAATGCAACAAGTAAAACCTTCATATTGTGTGTGCTTATTCACATAAAATATTTAGAAAGCTCCTAATGTTTTTATGGCTGTAATTAATCTTGTGTCGTGTTGGGGAAGAACAGCACATAAAAAATGTCTCTGGCACCAGGCAGAAGTTTAGGCTTCCCAGGGCAGGCCTGTGTGCCCACATTGCCAAGGGCTGAGGGGACCCATGTGTGGGGTCTGGGGGGTCCCTGCCCTGCCAGGAGAGCCTGCTGGGGATGGAGGGGGGCTGATCCAGGTCCCTTTTATATTATGCTGCCTTTGTGACACAGACACTCCCTCCATCTCTGGAAGCTTCGTAGCCACGTGTGCGGAAGGGCTGACACCATGAGCTCCACCAGCTCTGCTCCCCATGCTCTCAGTACAGCTTGGCCCAGATTGGGGTCCACGTGTGCCTTCCCCTGGGGATATCTCATCCCACAAGTTAAATGCTCTTTTTAAGGTCTAAACCAATGGGGATTTTAAGGAAAACCTCCAGGCATGTTCACTGGAGGACTCTGGCTATCACAGGAGCCTGAACACATATGAACTGTCACCAGCCAGAGGCTCCTGGCCCAGCTTACCTTGCCAATAAACTTTTGATGAGAATATTCCCAGAAATATGATGCTTTAAAAATCAGGTCCAGCCCTTGCTATCTGTAGCTTCTCAAAGATGAAATTTTGGCCAAGATGCAAGAGAATGGTTTCCAGCAGCTCCCCGTGCCGTGGATGGAGAACAACCACCCATGGGAGGAAAATCAAGGGGCTGCTGGCTGAGGCACTGGTGCTGTGGGAGGGCAGCTTGGTCTTGGCTGAAATAGGTGCAGATCCAACATTTTCGGTAAATCAAATTGTTTTATCAGAAAAACATGTAAGACCCCGACACCAGATGAAGGAGTTCACATCAACACCTGAGATGAGAAATAGGTCGGCCTCAGTGGAGTAAAGCATTTAACCAGAGTAACAAAGAAAGATGTATTTGACATTTTAATCTTGATTCTTACCCTTCTAAATTGCCCTTTGGAGGAGGAAGATGATGTGTGAAGTACAGGGCTGCTCCTGGGGACCCAGCAGCTCATGAAATCCTGACATCCTGATGAAGCCAAGTGTCACAGATCTCACACAGCTCAGGGGTTTGGATCACCCAGAGGAGACACTGGGCTGATGGAGGACCTAGCCCAGGCATAGAGCTGAGCAGAGCTATCTTGTTTTCCTCCTTGGGGGAAACAGGGTGTTTTTCCAGGCTGGGAATTCAGATCCAGACCTCTGTTACTCACCCCACTTAATTGGGGCACCACGGAAGGGGAGGATGGCCCCACTAGTGGCACACTGGTGAGATGCCCTGCCAAGCACTGCTCGAGGAGGTTGGAGGTACCCCAAGCACGGTGTGGATTTAGAGCCCTGTTTGTTATTCAAAGGCACCTGGGATTCAGCCTGGCTCCAGCACAGAGCCAAAAAGGGCTCAGGTAACAGCACACACACCCCAGATGCAAAGCTGTTCCACACATCCAGAGGGACGACAAGGAAAACAGGCTGAAGGAAGGGAAGGTGGTGCATGACATGGCCCAGCACACTGGCTGGGGCTGCAGGGAATGGACAGGCAGTGGGGTTCAGCTGCACCTCAGACTCCTCAGGTTGGGACCTGATGCCACCTCCTCAGCTGCAGTGCATTTCTGCACAGGCTTTTTAAAATGATTTTTACTTTTTTTAGTTTTGTTGACTTTCAAAGTAGCCGACCTGCCAAAGCTGCCCATTTTGCCTGCAGATGCTCTGCATTGGCGGCCTCCAAACCCCTTTAAACAGCCCCAGCTCAATCCCAGCTCTGTCAGGCGATGCTCTATTTAACAGGAGCTGCCCGTCTCGCAGCAGCCGCAGCCCGGGAATCTCCTCCCGAGCCCATTTTCTCAGTGAGTGGCAGCAATAAATAAAATCCAGCCAGTTGGTCCTTGAAACGCTACCGTGGCTTGATTACTTCTGCCCAGGACTTTGCCAAGTGTGCTGGAACCTCCTGCAGATGCTGCCCTCCCTCCCCTGCCACCTTCCTGAGCCGGAGGATTGGAGAGGCAGTGCTGGGCTCATGCCTGGAATGGGCTCACAGTGCAGGTGCAGGGCAGCAAAGGGGCCCAGAGGAGCCGTTTCCAGAAGGAGGTGTCCCCATCAAAGCCCCTTGCCCTTGAGCTGTGTGGCAAGAGCGAGGTCCTGCCCAGGAAAGCTCCTGGGTTGTTTCTCGCAGGAGCAGGGAATGCTGCCCCTGCCTTGGCCAGGCTCCAGGGTAGTTAATTGCATTCTGCCTGCCCAACATTAATTAATTTGGTGTCGTGCAGAGACCGCTGTGCTGGGGAGCATCCGGGGAAAAAAAAAAGAAGAAAAAAAATAGTACAAATGCACCCCCTCCCAGAGGCAATGAATGCGAGGGGGACGGAGCTGGGCTGGGCTGGGCTGGGCTGGCAGTCGGCTGGGACACGGGGTCCTGCTCCCAGTGGGAAGTGCTTTGTCAGGATTTGGGCACCCCTTGTAGTGCTGGACCCGGCTTGGTGTCTCTGACACCCTTTGGCTTCCACCTATGAGCGAACAGGTCCAAGTCACACACAGAGGTCACCTCCAGTTTGCTCCCTGCATCCGTTCCCAGGGCAGAGGATGCCCGTGTTGGCCAGGGCTTAAAGTGCTGCAGAGACCAGCCAGTGGTCAGGGAGTTGGGCACCCAGTGGCCACCTTGGCAACGCCACGCTGGGCTCACAAGAAGGTCCGTGGCATTCAGGGAGGCTGCAGGACTGGCACAGACCTGAGAGTGCCTTGGGCTTCCTGAGCTGCTGAAGGAAACTCATCCCACCCGGGGAGAACAGCCACGAGGGACGAGGCACCCCAAGGGAGAGAACCCTGGGCAGGCACCTCCCTGCAGGGCTGCTTTGGGGAGGCAGAGCCCCTGTTTACACAAAGAACAAATGGCAGATATTCCAGACCCTACTGTTCCCTCATTAGAGCAGCTGTCTGCTGTCCCCCGAAGACAGGCAGATTAGGATTCAACTCAACCACGAGCACAACACGCACAGAAAATCTGTGAGCACACGGAACACTAACAAGGCTGGTCCCACCATGCCAGGCCTGGGGGCACACACTGGGGGGCTGAGGGAGGGGGGCAGAACTCAATGCAGCAGATTCGTGTCTCACTGTCAACTTAGAGCCCATCCAGCTGGTTCCCCAAACACGCCAAAGTCATGAGCCCTGTCGAGTTGGATATTTATTTATTTTTAATTCTTGCAGCAACGACATTTCAGATTCACAGCTGGGACCTGAACTGGTGGAGAGCTGGTGACAGGCCGGGTGTCCCCTCCTGTGAGTTAATGCCCTGAGCTGCCATTCCCTCCCTGACTGGGATGATCAGAGAGGAGGGAAGATGCTCGACCATGCTCAGGGTGCCCAGCCAGACCCAGCACCCACAGCCATGCCGTGTGGCTGTGCCAGAGACGTGCACGGCAGACACACGGCGTGGCCAACACGCAGCACACGTGTCAGCCCATGCAATGATGGGCTTGGAGCCCATGGGCAGAGTCTTTAGTCTGGAGAAGGGGAGGCTCAGAGGTGACCTCGTCACTCTCTGTGACTCCCTGAAGGGAGGTTATAGCCACCTGGGGGTTGGTCTCTTCTCCCAGGCACTCAGCAATAGGACAAGGGGGCACAGGCTGCAGCTCTGCCAGGGGAAATTTAAGTTGGATATTAGAAAGAAATTCTTTACAGAGAGAGTGGTCAGGCATTGGAATGGCCTGCCCAGAGAGGGGGTGGATTCACCATCCCTGGAGGTTTTTAAGCTGAGATTGGACGTGGCACTGAGTGCCATGATCTGGTAAACTGACTGGAGTTGGACCAAGGGTTGGACTTGATGATCTCAGAGGTCTTTTCCAACCCAATCCATTCTATGATTCTTAGGAGTCCCACAACAGCATTCCAGCACCTGAAGAGCTCCCGAGTCCCTTTGCAAACCTTGCTCTAGGCGCCCCATTGCCTGTGAAGGTCTCAGCCCTGGTGCCAGCCAGGGCAGCAGCCCCAGAAGGGGTGGCACAGCAGACCCTGCGTGGCTCAGCACCATTCCCTCGGCACCCAGAGGCAGCAGCACCCACACAGCATCTCCCTGCCACTGGAAGGGCGTCTTGGTCAGGCTCAGTCAATAGTTAAAGGATTCAGGTGATTATTTCCAACCTCCCGTGAGCGACAGCAGACGCTTGGGAGTGATTCGTAATCTAACAGAGACATTAACCTTTTCAAACATGTCCCAGTGTCCCCAGGGCTGTCCAGGGACACTCTGTTGTGCCGAGGAACAAAGAGCCCTGGTTATTCCTCAGGAGCGAACGGCAGGGATGAGCTTTACATAAAAGGGATCAATAAAAATATATCAACAGCCCACAAGGGGCACTGGGAAGAGATGGAGGAGAGAGGGCTGGGAGGAGACCCAGCACAACCAGCCAGGTCACGGCCTCATGGTGCTTATCGAGGAGCAGATGAAAAGATGCTGATTGCTCTTTTAATCTCTGCTCAACACGCGGGTCCCCAGGGCAGAACACACACTTGGTTTTGCTGCTGGTGGGCAGGGGCTGCTGCCCTGCTCCCCCTGGGCTGCTCCAGCCCCATCCCTTCGCTGGGGCATGGCTGGGAAGCTCAGCACTGCCCTGAGAGCTTTGGCAGCTCGTGGGCTGCAGCCTCATCCCAGAGCAGGGGATCCCAACTCTGCCGCTCACACGTGCAATGGGTTTGGCAGGTCCCAGGTTTGCTCCCAGAAGTGCTGGTACCCCACGAATCCAGCCTGATGGGCTCCACAAAAAACAGTGAGAGAACAGAGGGGAACCCCCCCCCAACCCTGAATTTCGGCAGGGATCCTCCCAACCTGCAGGGATTGCCACGCTCTGGATCAGAGGCAGCCCCAGCACAGGGAGCTCAGGGAAAGGCTGGTCTATTTCTGGCCAAGACTTTCCCATCAGGGAAATGTGGATCACCAAATGCAACACAGCAAGCCTGGAAAGCAGATGGTCTGTGGAGGTGAGTCCCACTGTGGTTATACAGCAAGTCTGACACTCTGGGGAGAAATCCCACAGGCAGGTGAGAGCCCCAAACTCTTGCCTGGCAAAGCTTCTCACTGGGGGGGACAAGGCACGTTCAAAAAAGCCCCAATTCACCCCAGCAAAGGCCTGGAGCAACCAGGATCAGGACGGGGCCACCAGCCCTTGGAGCAGCAGCAGCGGGTGCCTTTGCCTACAAAAATTAAATGTATTTACTGGATGTGCCCAGGCAGCATTAACAGTCTGTCGCTCTCACCATCCTCCTGCCAGCCCACAGCCACCTCCTGGGACAGCCTGCCAAGAGCCACCCCACAGCTCTCCTCCATGGGGCTCCTGCTGCCAACTGGGAGCAACTGGGAACTCTTCCAGTCCCGTTTCTTTGGCTGAGGAATGTTTACGTAAACATCAGGTTTCCCGCAGCTTTGCCCCGTCCAGGATCAGGTGAGAATCCCGGGATGGAGCTGGGGCTTATTCCAGTTTCTGTGCTGGTGTGTGATGGGAGGGCTGGCAATGGTGGAGGAGGGAGCTGAGCTCGCCAGGGCGCTCGAGACTGGCTGCCCCAAACCTCAACAGCAAACCCAAGGGGGCTGTTCCTGGGCTTTGCTGAGCGGAAAGTGGCATCTTGCTTTCTGGGGAGGCTGCAGAAAATGACACCGTGGGAAAGAGCCTCCCTGGAAATTGGATCCAAGATCAGCACAAATGTGGCATCTGCCTTTGGCCCTTGACCACCAGAGCAGCTCCAGGGAGCGGGGCTGGTTCCCAGAACCTCTCACCATTGCAGTATTTGTTTCCTTCTACAGACCAAAGCTTTCTAAAAGCTCATGTGACACAGGATTATATTAAAACATCCATCTCAGCCTTTTCCCCTCAGGCTTTTCAATGGGGGCTCCCCCACTTCCTGGTCAGGAGGTGAAAAAAAAGAGCCACCGAAACACTAAAGTGAACACCATCAAAAACAAAACACCTTCACAAGATCCCTCTCCTTGCTTGGTTCATGATCCACATTAACCAGCAGGCGTTGTCTCTGCAAAAATCACGATTACCAAGCAGGTTGCCCCCTCCTCACAACCACCCCAAGGCTGACCACACCAGTAACACCCCCAAAATCAGCACAGACCTTCCTGGAACCTGCTTTTCATCCAAGCTGTTTCAATCCCTGTGAGTAACATTAATTTCATTCAAAGACCTGGGAAACGTGGGAGGTAATGGTTGAAATCTTGGCTCCTGACTGACCCTTAAGGCAGGAAAATACTCAGTTAATATCTTAGACATCCAAGCAGACCACGCGCTGCTGGGGCTCCTATTCCTCATCTTATATAATGAAAAATACGAAGCATAATTCAAAAGAAGAAATATATTTTAAAATATGGCGTGAAAGAGCTTCTTTACTGACAGATCCTTAGTGTACTTTGATTTGCTTTTCCTTACAAGCTCTCTCTCAACTATTATTTCCTTTCCCAGTGGTGTCATTCTAATTTTCAAACTCAAGCAAAGCAGTAGCTCATTCCTCACCTCTGCTCAGCAGCCATCCCAGGGGGCTTCTTCAACTTCCCAGCGAACACCAGCTCGACCAGTGCCTGCAAACTTCTCCCAGTGTGGTGGAGCTGTAGCCCTGAGCAGGTGTTGTTGATCAGCACCACCTCGGGGGCAACACCTTGGCTTTGTTGGACACCTTCTCCCCTCTCATGGTGCACTGAAGGGTTTCCTGAGCTATGGACTTACTTGATGTGAAAGCACCAAGTCAGGTAAATATTTTTCTTTGTTTCCCTGCTGCCAAGATCCAGTTACCTTTGATCAAAGCCAAACAAGATCCTAACTGGACCCATCCAGGCTTCCAGAGGAAGCAAGCTCTGGTGAAAGGGGATCTTTGGAATATCTCACGAGCAGAAGACCTGAAGAGGTGAAATCCAACCCCGTCCAGCCTGCCAAAGCCATCGCCCACTGTCACAGCTTTAATGGAGTTCAAGGCCAGAAGGGTCCAGTCTAATCTTCTAAAGCTGCATTTCTGCACGGAGAGAAGGAGGGAGGGAGGGAAGGAGGGAAGGTGGGAAGGTGGGAAGGTGGGAAGGAGGGAAGGAGGGAGGAAGGGAAGGTGGGAAGGAGGGAAGGTGGGAAGGAGGGAGAGAGGGAGGGAAGGAGTGAGGGAGGGAAGGAGGGATGGAGGAAGGGAAGGTGGGAAGGAGGGAAGGAGGGATGGAGGAAGGGAAGGTGGGAAGGTGGAAGGAGGGAGGAAGGGAAGGTGGGAAGGAGGGAAGGAGGAAGGAAGGGAAGGTGGCCGAGGGTCCCCCAGACTGGAAGGGCTGTGTGAGAACGAGCAGACACAAGAGGCAGCGCGGAGGGCGATACGTGGGATCTGGAAATGGTGAGGAGATGGGAGGTCCTGCCAAGCCCCAACCTCTGCATTGAGTTCTATCACACACTGCCCCATTTCTCCCAACAACTGGTCCCAGTCGTCTGTACAAACTGGGACCAAACACCAGTGTGGCTGCACCACAACCACGGCCGCAGCCACAGGGCAGCCCCTCCAAAGCACCCACCATGCGCTGGAGGCTCCGTGTCAGCACAAGGCATCCTTCAGCTCCCTTCTCCCAGGAATACAAAGGGTGTTTGCAGCTTCTCCCCCCCGGTGTGAGTTCCTTTCCCCCTGCAAAGGCTGGCTGTGGGGATGTCACTCGGTGTCCCACCGGAGCCCCGCGCCAGGCGCAGGGTTGGGTTGCGTCTGCCCCGATGGAGCTGCACAAAACCCGAGCTGGGGAGACTTTCCATTTTCCAAGCTGCAGATGAAAAGGATTCTTTGAAAGGCCTTAAAAGATTTAGCCCACTTCACAGCTCCTTCCAGAGATCGGCGGTGTGCTCTTTAAATAGGAGACATGTTTTAAAGCTCCTGCCATAATTTATTAAATTAGCCTCAGACTTGCAAATGCAGCTCCCTCTTGTTGAATCCTGTAATATTTATTTGCCAAGTTGTGATATTTGAAACTGCACACGTTACACACATGGCGGGAAGAGGGAGGTGATGGGGACGGGGGAAGGAAACCGCTTTTACTGTAAATTGTGTAAATACATTTGCACATCCCAAGAGGGGTAGGGAAAGGCATTGTAATTAAAATGACTGCCAGGTTATTTTAAACAAGGCAGAATAAATAGACTTTTCTCTGCATGGCACAGGCTCCTTTAACTTGGAAACTTCGTGACAGAAGATGATTAAAAATATCTTATGGCGTGTCTGAAATCTGTAAGCTTTGATGAGAAAAATGTTCTTGGGAATGAAAGGAGATCAAGTGAAGGAGGAACAGTCTCCTACACAGTGTTTTATAGGCCCAATTCATGACTGCAGATGTCACAGAAAATAATAATAATAATAAAAAAGCCTCTTTTTTTTCTTCTGAACAGAAGAGGAGAAAAGCACCGAGCAGGGCTCCCGTAGTGAGAAGATCCCTCTGCTCCAGCTCTTGGAGCAGCACAAGAGGATGCTGCAGGAAACCATGGCAATGGCTGAGGAGCTGCTGGGCTCTCCCCTGGAGATGCCACCCCGAGTCACGGAGGGCACAGGGACCCACGGGGAGGAGGTCTGGGGTTCGCTGCAGTTCGGAGGTTCAGGCAGGGGAGTTTGCCAGGCGGTGCAAGGGACTCCCTTGAAGGATAAAATTCCTCCTGGGAGGGACACAGATGGGGTGGAGAGACCCCAACAAGCCTGGGACTCCAGGGACTATTCCAGGAGCTGAATGCCTGCTGTGAGCTGGGTTGGTCAGGCACATCAGTCCCACTGTTCCGGCCAGGGCTCATCGGGGCAGGCTGGAAATGCTCCAGGCACACTTTCCTTCTTCTTGTTCCAGTTTTGCCAATTTTCTTACAAAAGAGCTTTCTCCTAAGAAGTACATCGTAAAAGCATTAAGGTTGGAAAAGACCNAGACTGAGCCTCCTCCTTGAGCATAAACCCTGCCCTGAGTTGGCAACACCATCACATCATCAGTGCTGGAAGAAATTCCCTGTAACTCCAGCCTTGGTCCAAGGGGCATTGGGATAACACCTCACCAATAGATTTCTTTGATGATTTTAAATCTGGGAGTGCCTGTTTTGCAAAATGAGCTATTTAAGACCATTTTGATCGGGCTTTTTTTTTTTTTTTTTTTTTTTTTTTTCCTT
>VWZG01011077.1:298844-335955 GCA_013396735.1 Grallaria varia
CTGCCTGCTCCCTGCCTGCACCTCTGCCCGCTCCCTGCCTGCACCTCTGCCCACTCCCTGCCTGCTCCCTGCCTGCTCCCTGCCTGCACCTCTGCCCGCTCCCTGCCTGCCCTGAGCTGGTCACAGAGTCCCAGAGGGTGGAAAAGCTCTCCAAGGTCTTTGGGCCAAGTTGTTCCCCCAGCACTGCCAGGGCCACCACTAAACCATGTCCCCAAGCCCCACATCTACACGGCTTTGAAATCCCTCAGGGATGGTGGTGACGCCACCACTGCCCTGGGCAGCTGTGCCAGTGCCTGACCATCCTCTGAGTGAACAATTTTCCCCAGTATCCACCCAAAATCTCCCCTGGTGCAGCTTGAAGCCGTTTCCTCTCCTCCCATCACCTTGTCACCCGGGAGAAGAGACGTCCCCCTCCTGGGTCCCCCCTCCTGTCAGGGAGTTGTGGAGAGTGAGAAGGTCCCCCCCGAGCCTCCGGAGTCCCTCCAGCTCCTTCAGCTGCTCCTCACCACACTTGTGCTCCAGACCCTTCCCAGCTCCACCACCTTCCCCTGGTCCACATATTTCCTTGGTCTTCACTGAGTCTGAACAAAGCAGCTCATGGTACTGCCATAAAATAGTTTGGGTTGGAAGGGACCTTCAAAGGTCACCTAGTCCAAACCCCCAAGTTTTGCTCCACCAGGTTTAAACTCCTAAAACAAACCTCACTATTTCCCCCCATCTCCCTTTTTTTTTCTTTTAGCTGCTACTCCCAACCTCAGGCCCAGCCTCCAGCTGCCATTTGGAAAAAAACCCACAAACCTAATCAAAGTAATTACCACCTCCACTTCAAACATTACATTATCAAGCCAACCAGCTCTCCATTGAAGACAATTAATCTGCACACAGGCACCAAAAGAAACTGTCAGCAATTAGAAGTAGAAGCACAACTTTGTAGTTAATTGGGAATATTGCACCTCTGTTACATATTTAATTAGTTGATGGAGTGTGTCCCTTTTCAGGCATTTTTCCTTTTAAATTATACCTGAAATTCATTCCTCATCACCCCCAACTTTTCTTTTTTCTTTTTTTTTTCCCCCAGTGCAAAACAATAAATATAAATAAAGCACGAGTAATTTGAAACCTGCTTCTGGCTCTCCCTTAGTTTGCAGCTTGTAGTGTGCACGCAGGAGTTTATGGACCTCCGAGAGATAAGGAGGAAAAGTTCTTTCTTTTCTTTCACAGCTTCTTTTTTCATTCTTAATCTGATTTTAAGACCCTGCCTCTGCATTTTCACACTTCTCCCATAAATCTCATTTTCGTCCTGTTTCCTTTGGGATTATCAGGTGAAGGAGCAGGAGGGCGGGGAGCTGAGCAGAGCCAGGCACACGCTGCCATACATTCATTTCAACACTTATTTTACAAAGGGGCTAAATTTTATCTTTGCATAATGATGCTGCTTTGCATATCTATAGCTGCTTTCATCCCATGATCCCAGTGCATTCTGCAGACTGTTAATTAAGTCTCAAAACACCCTGGCGAAGTCAATAGGAGGGCTTTATTGGGGCGGGGTTTATCTAATTTGGAGAAGAAGAGGGTAAACTGAGGCAGGGGAAGACTGACGAGTCATTTACAGGCATTGGGACAGCAGAGCAAAGCATGTTATTATGGGAACCTCATCAGATTATGGGAACCTCGTCAGTGCAAACCCCATAGACAGAGACACAGCCCCTCATCACATCGCTTGCCCCAACAACTGCACATCCCTGCAAGAGTTCCAGGCCAGGCTGGGTGGGCGTTGGAGCAACCTGGCCCAGTGGAAGGTGTCCCTGCCCATGGAAGGTGGTGCAACTGGATGATCCTAAAGGTCCCTTCCAACCCAGACTTGTCTGTGATCCTCTGACCCCTGGGCACCAAAGAACACGGTTCAGCGTCAGTGGGTGTTCTTTGGCTGCACCCCAACCCACGCTGTTGTGCTCAGGGTCTCTGGACCAAGAGCTCCTCCAGCCCGTGTTTCTCCATGGTTTCATCCCAACACGTCCCTCTCAAACACTCTGGAGAGATCACCACAAGGTTCCTTTGCTTGGGGTGGGGGTTTGCTTTTGTCATCCTTGGCGCTGCTTTCCAAACACTCGAAAATGAGAACATTTTTATGCCCAGAAGGGCCTATTTTTCATCACCTCAGAGCAGCATAGCCCAAGAATAACTTGCTGAAAGCTAACAAATCCACACGCTGGCTCAAGGCAAGAGGCAGCCTGGCAAGACCGACCTGTTGCCATGAGCAGAGAAACAGCTCAGGGCCCATCCCTAACGCCGGCCCTGGTGAATGTTGCTCCCACACCATGGAAATTACCACATGGGTGGCACACATGGTCCTATGTGCCAGCTCCGGCGAGCCTTGCTCCAGCTCCAAGAGAAAACTCTGCCAAAATCCCATCACTCCGAGCAGGAAGATGCAGCCTGGAGGAATTCAACATGCCTGGAGGATTGCTGGGAGAAGGCATGACAACAAACCCGCAAGGACATGAGCTGGCAAAGCCAAGATCACCAGCAACAACAAACCTGCAAGGACGTGAGCTGGCAAAGCCAAGATCACCAGCAACAACAAACCTGCAAGGACGTGAGCTGGCAAAGCCAAGATCACCAGCAACAACAAACCTGCAAGGACGTGAGCTGGCAAAGCCAAGATCACCAGCAACAACAAACCTACAAGGATGGGAGCTGGCAAAGCCAAGCTCACCAGCGTGGCTGCTGTCCTTCCACTGCCCTTTGGAAAAGCCCTTTCCATGTTATTGAAGGTCGTCGCCTCATTTGGAGCATCACTGCAGGAAGCAACATCCTGCTTGCAAAAATCAGCTTCTTCCTTTTGTTATTTGCTGGAGCAAAACCATCCAAGTTACAACAGGTTTGGAAGAGGGAGCAAACATTTGCAACAGTTGAGTTGGTGGGGGAAAAAAAAAATAAATCACTCTTCAAGCTGCCTGAGAACAACTGCAGACTTTAAAGGGCAGGAATTTGCGGGGGTGAGTCGTGGTTGCTCTCCATCCTTGGGCAGGAGGAATTTCAGCAGCTCAGGAGGAGCCTGGTGGGGCTGTGTCTGTGTTTGCCTCTTCTCCCGTCTCCAGGTAGCAGGTACAGCTCCCCAACCATCTCGTGGGCATGGGAGGAGATGAGGCAGATCACAGAAACCACCAGCACTATGAGGTCATTGCAATTCCCAGCTGGCAGCAGCACAGGCTGTTCGTGCAGCAGCAATATCACTTTGTACTGTCGGCTGGAGTCAAAGGGAATTTATCCACTGGGCTTTGGACCAGCCTGCAAAGCACATGGAGTGTGTGGGTGCTTGCTGTTCTTGCCAGGGACAATCCAAGCAAACCTCCTTCTTCCTTCAGCTGAAAGAAAGCACCAACAGAAGACAGAGAGTTTGGGCTGCAAAGGAGCCAAGTGCTGCTGAATGCTGGCCCCTGGTCCCTGCACAGGACATAAGGAGGACTTCTGAAGTGCTTTTGAAAAGCGCCTTGGGATTGTGCCATTCTGTGTCCCGTTGGAACACAGGAGTGCAGGAACTGCCAGGCTGAGCAGGGCAGGTCTCCCATGCTGACCACGAGGCTGCAGTCCTGTCCTCCCCCCAGGCTGGGCATTTTGGGCCCTTGCAATGCAACCCCATGACCTTTCCTCACCTGAGTCCCTCCAGCAGACAGGGGCAGCCAGGCTGCTCTGGGAACGGGCTGGGATAGGGAGCAGAGAGGGGCAGAGATGTGGGAGGGAGAGGGGGTCCCTCCATCTGATAAAAAGCATCCTCAAAATGACCCTTTCTTTGTATGGTACCCTCAGCTTGACCCTGACATGCCATCCCTGATGAACAAATCACTTGCAGCCCCTGTCTCCTCCCAACACACGGCCCTCCTGTGCAGCAGAAACCTCCCTTGGCTGGTCCATCTCCAGCAGCCCATGGTAGGAGCTGTTGCAGGCAAGGATGCAAATCCTCTCCTATCAAATCAAGTGCCTTTTTGAAAGTTATAACATAATCTTCTCAAAGGAAAATTTCCATCTTGTCCCCTCCTTTAAAGCTGAGCTTGTGCCCTAAAGCAGGAGGGCTTCATCTCCATTCCAACACTCAGAGATGCTTTTAAATCCTTACTTTGTAGCTCTGGCCACTCTGGTAACTCCTTAGGATAAAGGGAAATCTCTTTGCTGGAGAACTGTGCAGAACAGCTTGACCTGCTTTTTTCCCAACCTGAGAGGACCCTCCCCAGCAGCCCCCCAGCACAGTGCTGGGCACAGCCTGGCCCCTGCCTGGGCACGGATGATGGAGATGATGATGGAGAGAGAGCCCCCTGTGCCAGGGGGTGCAGGGGCAGAAAAAGGAACAGAACCCCAACTGTAGCTGTTCTGCTGCTGGTTTTTGTTGCTGGCAGGCTGGCCCCTCTGCCCAGCCCACCCGTGGCAGGAGGACCCTGCCGTGTGCTGCCTTCAGGCCAACAGCTGGTTTGGGGCAGGTTTGGGGCACCAGCATGGCTGGGGCATTGCCAGCCATGGCTGCAGCCTCATCCTCCTCCTCCTCTGAGCAGGGGAGGCTTTCCATGGCACGGAAGGGAGAGCGAGGAGAGCAGATGCTCAGGGACATCCCGAGGGGCTCCAGGGTCAGGTTTCACTTGTTGCTTCAGGCACCTGTGGCACAAGGTGCACATTTTTAGGGGCAGGGTGCTGAGGGAGGTTGCCTGGGGGTGCTGAGCTCTTTTAAGACCTAAAGTGTGTGGCCCATTCAAGCCTGGGAAAATGAAGGTGGGATCCCTCTGTCCCTGCTGATCCATGAATGCTGCAGGTGGTAAAAGGCATTGCAGGGGCACCTTCCACCAGCCCAGGTTGCTCCAAGCCCCATCCAACTTGGCCTGGAACACCTCCAGGGATGGGGCAGCTACAGCTTCTCTGGGCACCTGTGCCAGGGCCTGCCCACCCTCCCAGGCATCACCTTCTTCCCAATGTCCCTCCAAACCCTGCCCTCTGCCAGGGCAAAGCTCCTCGTCCTGGCACCACATGCCCTTCCTCTCCAGATTTCTTGTAGGCTCTTCAGGTACTGAAAGGCTGCAATGAGGTCACCCCAAAGGCTCCTCTTCTCCAGGCTGAGCAAACCCAATTGTCTCAGCCTTTTCTCATACCAGAGGGGTTCCATCCCTTTAATCATCTTCATGGGTTCCTCTGGACTTGCTCCAACAGTGAGCAGAGACCTGCCCAGGGCAATTTTCCACCCCCTCCCGCCTCCCTTGATCTGGTCACACGCAGAGAACTGAGAGGGGCTAGAGAGGAGAGACATGACGCTGCTCATGGGGGTCTGCCAAGGGGGCAGAGAGGTGGGGACCACCCAAAACCCGCAGGGTTTGTTCCTCTGGACGTGCCCAGCATCGCTCTGCCCTGTGGTGATGCTTGCCATGAGGACAGACCTTCTCAGCAATGGGGTTGCTGCCCAGGAGCTCCTCCGTGCTCTGAAATACCGTCGTGGGACCTCTCCCAGCACGCTGTGTGTGTGAGAGCTGGGGAAGGGGCTGTTCCCTCTGCAGAGAGAGCCCTGTGCTGGGGACACGCCGGCTCGGCCCCATCTGGAAGGAGTTACCAGAGGAGCTCTTTGTCACCCACAGGGAGGGCCACGATCTTACACCAGGAGAAACCCCCAGAAGGGAAACCAGGCAGGCAAGGAGATTCATTCCACACAACCCTCCCGGGATCACAACTGCCCCACGGAAGGGACCTGCCCGAGAGGGGGTTTTTTAACTGGCATGAGAGAACAGAGCAGGCTCGCCCAAATTACCTTGGAGCATGGGAAATGGAGCAGACCCTCGGCTGGGTTAAACAAGGCATCAGCAAATGCCTAGCTGGAGAAAGGAGGGGGAAAGCGGAGATGGGAGCTCTGACCGAGGGACCACCCAGGAGATGAAAGCGCCTCGAACTGCTGCTGCAGCCTCTGCTGGTGCCTGCATCAAACATCAAACTCGGAGCCTGAGATGGTCCCCCAGCCTGATCCCCTTGCAAATGACCTCAGTGGGATTTGAGAACCCAGGGAGTGCGATCTGGTCTCCTCTCTCCCTTCCCCAAAGATGCATTTGCATGTGAGAAATCACCCCTAGGGATGTCCCTATCGTGTTTGCATGGATTTTTTAATACATCTTGTTTACCTGTTTCCAAATTGCAGGAGTCATTTTTATTTCTTTGCTGTTACATTTTCCACAAAAGCTTTGCTAAAAATCAAAACTGTCTTTGAAACAGATATCGAGCATATTTTGTTTCCTGACAACCACACGTAGAGATTCAATTTGTATAGACTTTGTGGTGAATATGTCATACTGTGATTGCTCACACATTAAGTGACACAGCAGAGCTGGGTGGGAGACGTTTTATCTATTCCACAAGAATTTCAGAGAGTAATAAAAACACCAATGGATTTAAAAGAGACCTTGATGTTTTGTAATGTGTAAGACAAAAGGGTTTCCTGTGTAATTAGCCAAAACGTTAGATCAAAAAGGATGTTTTAGATTTTGAAACGAGTCAGTGGAAAAACGTATAACAATTTTCTTCTCCTCTCAAATTAAAAGGATTCCAAATTGGGAAAATGAAAAATTTTGGGAGAATTAATTTTTCTCTCATGAATGAGTTGTACATTTGGGCATTTTCTGCTGGAGCCCAAATCAGAAGCTATGACCCCAATAAAGCTGCTCTTGCCAACAGCACCACCTCAAGAAATGCCCTTCTCCTGACAAAACTGGCTTGTTTCCTCTAGAAAAACACAGATAACAACCAACTTCCACACACTGTGTTGTAAACTTGTGCTGCTTATTATCCTACATGTAGGGACATAACTCTGCCCTTGATCTCCATTCAAGAGAGAAGGGAAATGCCAATGTTTCAGAGGTTTTGTTATTACCTTCACTGCTGGGGAGGCAACCAGAGAGAGCATCCAGCAAGACAAGACAGAGGACGGGTTTCAGAGGCAGGGCACAGCAGCTCAGACATGCATGAGGTCTGTGAAGCTGAGCTGGAGAAGTCCCAGCAGCCAAACTTTCATCTGCCCATCAACATTCCTGCAGAGGGAATTGAAGAGTCAGAAAAACCAACGGAAAAGGAAAAGAAGAAAAAAAATAATAATCAAACTCCGCGTTCATTTTCATGGTGTAAACACAAGATTTGCCCTGACTGCAGATCTGTGAGCAGCTATTTTCACAGCGAGCCAGATTTGCTCTGGCTGCACCACGGGCAGGGTGTCTGATGGTGCTCTGGCTGCACCACGGGCAGGGTGTCTGATGGTGCTCTGGCTGCACCATGGGCAGGGTGTCTGATGGTGCTCTGGCTGCACCATGGGCAGGGTGTCTGATGCTGTCCTGGCTGCACCATGGGCAGGGTGTCTGATGGTGCCCTGGCTGCACCTCCTGCCCTCTGCTATTGGCACACCAACCTCCCCACTCCTTGAGTTCCTCACTTCCCAGCCCCTTCTCAGCCGGGTGTTCCCTCAGCCCTGCCCAAGCCCCCGTGCACACACGTTGGAGCCTTTCTGCTCCTCGTGCCCGTGTCTGCTCTCGCTCTCCTCGCCGGTGGGCCACAGCAGCACGCACAAGCAAAGCCCAGATGCTCCCCAGCACCCCTCTGTTCCCTAAACTGAGGACAAAGACTTTCGAGGCAATTTAATTGAGGTAAAGCAGAGAGGAGTTCTTCACTGAAAAAGCTCTTCAAGTTCCAAAATTATAATGATGCGCGTGCAGCATTGAGGTGATTCCTATTTCTACAACGCTACTTAATTATCATAACTAAAGATGACATCCAACCCAGTGACCTTCCACCCTCGTCCCACCTTGGTGCCACCCAAAGAACCTCCCTCGGGTCTGCCCCTCGGCACACCTTCCTAGAAATGAGTCAGGGGTCTCAGGACCCTTTACTTCTTCACCATTGTCTTCTTCACGTCACATTTCCCTGGTTGGAGGCTTTCCAAACTTCATGGGTCTTCTATCTTGTTTTGACTACAATGTGTATTGTTATTCTAGTCCTGGCCCATGAGGCCTAAATAAAATGTTTTAGTCACTGTCTTATCCTTAACTCAGATGCTCAGGAATGCAGCACAGAGGCAGAAACTGCTGGTTGCTACTTCAAATATGAGAAGCTGTACAGCTACATAAAATATAAAAAAATACAAAAATATATATATACAAATATATATATATATACAAATATACAGAAATGCAGAAAGCCTTCAGGCGTCACCTCTGCAGCCACGGGCAGCAGGGATGCTGACGGCTGCGGGTGGTGGGCAGGTGTGGAGAGAGAGCAAAGAAGAGGGAGACGCGTGTTTTTGAAGTGGAGCTGGGCCAGGGGGTTAACTGGGTGATGAATGATGGCAGGTGGGTGCTTCACCACGTCCCGCTCGCCTCCCTGCCCATTGCAGCACTGGAGTGGTGGCTCTGGCACCGGGAATGCTGTTCCAAGGTTACTTAAGCGATAAATTATGTTATGTGCTTAACAGCCCCAGCAATAACACCCACCCATGGCTTGCTCATCCTCCCCATTTATTTTCCCCTTGCAGGTGCATGGCTGGAAAGCTGCTCCAGCTTTCACCTTGTTATGGGAGAGGAGGGGCCGTCTCCATTCAACGAGCTGCAGAAACAGCTCCAGCTTTGTAATGAATAGAGAGCAGGGGCCAGACCCTCCACCAGCACCTCCTCTGTGTGCTCCAACAAAGTTCTGGCTGCTGTGCTCCTTTATTTACCAGCCATGGATCTACTTTGTGCAGCGTATGATCATTACAGTCAGAAAAGTCCTCTGAGGTCGTCGAGTCCAACCGTTAACCCAGCACTGTCATGCTCACCACTGACCCATGTCCCCAAGTGCCACATCCACACCCTTTGGAACACTTTCAGGGATCGGGACTCCACCTCTTCCCTGGGCAGCCCCCTCCAATGCCTGACCACCCTTTCAGTGAAGAACTTTTCCCAGTATCCAACCTAAACTGCCCCATGGCCAACCTGAGGACATTTTCTCTGGTCTTGTCACTTGTTACCTGAGAGAAGAGACCAACCCCGACATGGCTCCAACCTCCTTCCAGGTAGTTGTAGAGAGCAATGAGGTCTCCCCCGAGCCTCCTTCTCTCCAGGCTATCACAAAACCACCAGGGAAAATGTCTGTGTTGGATTAAGGCACGAGATAAGAACCACAAGGGCCAGTGGAAGAGGACCCAGATGATCTTTTCCTACCCGACCCAGCATGGCCTCCCACAACCATTTGTGCAATTGCCTTATTTCACAGAGTGACTTATAGATGCTATTGTAAGCAGATCCAGTCAATATATTTATTTTCCTTTTGATATACAGCTACAATAGGAAGCCATGCATGAAGTTTATTAAACCTGGCTAATTTTCTATCAGTTCTGCAAAATATCGATTCCGTGCTTTCAGTTATCTGGCTCAGCTTCAACCTGGAGAGAAAATCATTTAAAAACAACAAAAAAAGCATCCAATTCCTCTGAAACAACACTAATCTGAGCCTGCAAAGTGTCCCTGTCCTCATGGGCAGAGCCCTTTGATCGGCTCAGCCAAAGACAACTGTATTATTTAGGAGCCATTTGCAAGCTGGCAAATTAAACACGGCTTTTTTTTTATTATTATTTTTTCCTAAAGGGCGGGTGGGAAAGAAGTAACAGCTTTACAATAGCAGTAAAACATCCAAATGATTTTGTTTTTCCTCTGACAGAGCCAGATTCTGTAGGTTACAAGGGCAGGAATGCAGCACAGAGGGATTTGCCATTCTTCAGCTTCCCAGCACGGCTGTGGGGGCTGAATCCCTTTGCTGACCCAAGATTGTGGTGCCTTGGTGAGTCAAGGGCAGAGCTGGACTCTCCAGAGGTGCAGGACACACAGGGAAAGCATGGAGAAGGTACCCAGGGATGCATCTGCAGGGTCCAAGCCTCACAGGTGTGTGAGCATCCTCCTCACACAGTGTCTTGCATGGCCTGTCCTGGCCAGACAATGTTTCTGAAACCAGGTTTTGCAGGTGGCTGGTTCTGAAGAGCACACGCCCTGTCCAGCAGGTGAGTCTTAACCTTAACCCCTGCCTCTGCACCTTTCTCAGAACGTTAAGAATCCCAGAATGGTTTAGGCTGGAAGAGATGGTAAAGGTGATGTAGTTCCAATCCCCTGCCACATGCAGGGAAATTTCACATTTGTGTAGTAAAACCAGAGGCAGGGAGTTTTCTGCCTTTAAATCTTCGCGCTTAACTGATACTCTGCACAACCAAACTGTTATTGGGCCCATATTCTGATGGAAACCATCAATAAATACAGAGAAGCTCGCTGAGGCCACCATGGCCCCGTGTCTCACCACGTCAGTCTCGGGGTGCCTCCCCTTGACCTGCTCCAGGACAGGCTTCGGCGCCTTCCTTTGGCTTTAAACTCAACCTGCAGCTTCCCCTGCGCCGGAGCAGCTGCGAAGCGTCACCGGACAAGACAGACCATATGCACGGGTAAACAAATTAAGGCCATCTCCAAAACAACAGGCCCCTGGCTTCCTGGAAGAGCTGCAGAGAGAAACTTAATCAGCAGCGGCGGCTGGAACGGCGCAGGGCAGGAGGAGGAGGAGGAGATGGAGCTCTGCGAGGCAGGAGATGCTCGCAGCACGCGAGGAGGAGATGGAGGGGTCAGCACCAGCTGGGCAGGAGCTCACGGAGACACGAGCCCAGGGGCTTCAAGGCAGCTCTGCCCTGCATGGCACAGAGCAGCCACTTTGGGCAGCCACGTTGGGCGGCCACTTTGGGCAGCCAGTTTGGGCAACCAGTTTAGGCAACCAGTCTGGGCAGCCACTTTGGGCAACCAGTTTGGGCAGCCACTTTGGGCAACCAGTCTGGGCAGCCACTTTGGGCAACCAGTTTGGGCGGCCACTTTGGGCAACCAGTTTGGGCAACCAGTTTAGGCAACCAGTCTGGGCAGCCACTTTGGGCAACCAGTTTGGGCGGCCACTTTGGGCAACCAGTTTGGGCAACCAGTTTAGGCAACCAGTTTGGGCAGCCACTTTGGGCAGCCACTTTCAGCAGCCACTTTGGGCGGCCACTTTGGGCAACCAGTTTGGGCAGCCAGCACACCTCTTCTCCCAGGACACCATGCACAGGTTCCACTGGTGGACATCCCCAGGCTGCTGGAGGACTCAAGGCAAAATAGAGCCCTGAGGCTCCTGCACCCCAAAGATCAGGTCAGTGGGGCAAGAATGAAAAAAAAAAAAAATGAGCAGCAAGAAAATAAGTGCCTATTTCAACACCAGGCTTGTGCCCGGAAAGCACAGGAACATCAGAGATGCATAAAGGCTTTGGAAATCAAACATTTCAGCCGTTCTTCCCTTCTGGACGTCCCTCCTATTCCCCACAAATCCCACAGGTCCTGGAGATGTGGGCTGCAGTGTCTCTTTCCAACTTCCTGACGAGTGCCACACGACAGGACGTGGCTGTTTTTCCTGGGCTGGCACGGGCAGAGAGCCAAGGAGCTGAGCAGGGCGCAGGCTTGGCCGTGCCCAGCACACTCGGGCTCGGGTGGGGAGCCCAAAGCAGGGCTGGTTCCCCACCCTGGCAGAGCCTCCCCAGCTCCATCCCCGGCTCTCCTGGATGAACCTGCAGTGGTGGAACCAGCCCAGTGCCAAGGCAGGGAAATCTCTGACATCTCCATGCAGGTGTTTAAACCTCCTGCCTCCAGACCTCAGGTCTGTACAGGAGGGAGTGATGATGTGGGAAAAGGAAACAGCAGAAACTGTTCTGTTTGCTTCTCAGCTGCAGGCAGGGCCCTCTCTGGCTTCGCCCTGGAGTGGAGGAACCTTTCCTGCCAAAAACCTGGACTCTGCAGTCCCAGAGTGCAGTTGCTCACAGCGATTCCCCTTGGGAGCTTGTGACCAGCAAAATTAAACCATACAGAATATTACTGCAAAGTGTGATAATTTAGCATTGAAGAAAGTCTAGATATTTAAAAAACCCACATGCACACACCTGGCTGTTTGCTCCTCTCTAACCCCGTGTTGTTCTGACCAGCTGAAGCTCCCTGGTTTTCCTTTTACCCTGAAAGCACAAGACACTCAGCATATGTTCTCTCAGCAGCCCTGGAAGCCCTCTGAGACACCCCAGGGTCTCTGAGGCCACTCCTCACAGCCTGATTCCTCACTTGGCACACCAGACTTATCTCCCTCTGCCATAGGAAGCTGCTGGGGAGACAAGTGGGAGCCTCAGCTCGTTCCCCCAGGCCCCAGTGCCGGAGCAGAGTCTGGCGCTGAAGTCTAACACCAATCCCCTGGTGTGACAACAGGCAGTCGGGGCATCTGACAGCTAACAGGGAAGTATTTAAAATAACTGGCTGATTTAAGACAAGTGTCTCCTTAATCCTAAGCAGTTAGAGGTTGTTTTATGCCCTAGATGACAAAGGTTTGTATAGCTAATTTATCATATGCTTAAAGCTGCCTTAATGTAACAGCAGAGGGTCTGCTGTTCATCTTAGGCAGAGCAGGAGGAAAGTCAGGGCTCACACGTCAGTGGGAAGAAACAAGAACCATGTGATAACCCAGAGCTTCTCATTGCACAACGCCCAGTCCTCCAGAAGCACATGAGAAGAAATCAACATCCTCACAACTGTGAAGCTGTTAGAACTTCATGGCTTTGTCTTTTTGCTGGGACGGAAATGTGGAGAAATCTGACTCTGCACAAAGGCCCAAACCACCATTTGTCAAAAAGCAGCACAGCTCTGATCCTCTTGTTCTCTGCAACAACCAGGAAAGCTGCAGCTCTTTCTTTCTGAGCAGCTTCTCTCTGTCAACACGCAGACATGGGCACACCAGCAAACATGGAATCCAAAGTGAGAGAGGAGCTCCTTCAGCCACACGCCTGTGTTGGGCTGGATGGGCTCCCAATTAATCACATTTTCAGGGACATCAAAACCAATCACTGGCACCGTCAGGAAATAATTCAGGGAAATTATTCCTCAGTGACGGTTTCTGGGTGACATTATCCTGTGCCCATTCCTTTCCTATCTAAGCAACTCTTTCCTTCTACCGTTGAACCATCTCCTTTCCACAACCACCAGGAAAAGAGCTGTGGATGCAGAGTTGCCTCCACCAACAGAGCTGGCACATCACCGTGCCAAGCTGAGCTTCAGGTCTGATCCTGGCTCCTGCTGCACAGCCCCACCTCGCCCCCCAAATCCAGTCATTTTCAAACCTGGCCTTTGGCTGAGGTCTCCTCACTCATGGGCGGTGCATTGCAGGAGTTAAACTCCTCGGTGCAGAGCAGTGATTCCATTTTCCTCCGGTCTTAAGCAGCTCCAATCCATCTTAGTGCATTACAGAGCCCGCGCTGATTGCTCTGCTGTAGTGAGTAATCACAAGTTGTACTTTGCAGATTACCCCGGGGACCCAGGCTCCTGGTTCTGCTGTCCCTCTGGCTCTGCAGGGCAGGCACACACCCACCCAGGCACCCCCAGAGACTGGGGCTGCAGGAACAACACCCCAGGAGATCTGGGGGGAAAGGACACCAGAGTGTGCTGATGGGCAAATTGGGGTGCCCAGTCCTGGGAGGGGAGGATATCCCAGGAGAACATCACAGGATGGGGGATAGGAAGAGTGTAATGGGAAAGGAAAGTGATGGGAAACTGGAACAGTGGAGAAAGAACATCAGGAACAGCTGGAAGAGCATTCACTTGTGCCATCCTGGTGTAACCTCACCTGCAGGCTGGGATGAAAATCTGCTGTGACTTCACTGGCACAGCACGAAGGGATGGCAAAGGGCACATTTTCAACCATGAGACAGGAGCAGAAGGAGTTTTAGCCCAAACCTGCCCCTTTTTCACACACCCAAACTCTCCAGGGTGCTCCGAGGGGAGATGAATACAGACTGCAGGGCAAAGAGAATACCGAGGATACACTCTTGGCTCTGCCCAGTTTGGGCAGCTGATCACGTCCAGCTTCACGCTAGAAGATCTGAGGACCACAACACAGAAAAGCAGCAGCAACCAGGTCTTGCCAAGCCCCCCGACAGCTCATCCTGAGGTTCCTCCTCTTCCTTTGCTTCTGAGATTTTCCCTTCCAAAAGCAGCACAAAGATTTATTCCAACACAGGAGTCAGTTACTGCAGTTATCAGCTCATTTTTACCACAAAACCTGGTGATGAAACAAATACCATTCTCTACACATTTTTGGTGGGTTTTTTTCACATTCAGGTACATAAAAAAGAACAAAACCCCTACTAAACAGAGATGAATTTACTTTATGTCCAACTTCCGTGAAGCATTTTGTCCCAATCAGAAAAGATATTATTTCCAGTACCAATAATTACTAGAGATGCCTTCTTCCCTTGCAAGGCCAACATCTGGAACCAGAACCCACTTCCAGACATGGGCCCCGCCTTGCAATGGCTCAGATTTGCTCAGCTGCCTTTTTGAATTGTGGGCATTAGCAGATTATGGGTCCTTTGGTAGCAGGTCCATAAAGCACTGCTTTGTAATCTTCTGCGTGCATTAGGGCCCATCTTATCGTGCTTGTACTCGATAATAACCGAGGGGAGATTGGCTGGACCCCTGGGAAATCCAGGAGAGGCACCTGGCAGAGGACAGGAGCACATGATGCTGAGACACGTGTAGGGGATGGTGACACAGCAGGGCTTGTTGAGAGCCCACAAAGACACTCCCCATGTCTCTCCTGGGGGAGGGAGGCACACACCTCCCCATTCCTCATGGCCCCAGCTCACATTTGGGATGGTGGCTCTGACAGTTTCAGCTCTCTGTTCTGTAAAGACACGGGTTATCCTTCCCTTTCATCCCAGATGAAAGGAGGTGGTTACACGCACCAGTTTCTGAATCACCTCCCAGCAAAAATCCTTACGAGGGTGCAGCTCTGCCTTCCAGCCAGCTCACTGCGGAGCTGGGGACTTGCTCAGGCAGCAGCAGGGAGGCAACGCATCCCACATCCCTCTGGAGAGCAACTGGGAGCACCAGGTTTTCACTGGAAGGTCACTAGATGGCCCCAGACCTTCCACCAGCAGGGTTTCAGCTCCAGGAGCCCGCTCCTCAGAGTCCCACAGCCTGACCCCAAGGCAGCAGCATGCCCTGGTAAGGAGGGCACCGCGTCGGAAGGAGGGGATACTTTGCCAAGGTGCCTTGAGCAAAGCATTGAACCCCTCACTGGCTTTTTCTGCCCCTGGCCTTTGGCTGTGGAGGGCAGGAGAGCCTGATGTGTGTGTGAGCAACGCCAGGGCCCGCAGCCCCCAGCCACTGCCCTAACACAGATAAAGGACAAGAAGGGTGATTGATTGTGTGCAAACTCGCACCATCGCACTGCCAGGCTGCTGCAGAAAGCCACCCACCCGTCGTGCCCCCGTTAAATCACCGCTGCATGCGGGCGCTGGGACGCCTGCTTTGCTGGAGCTGCAATGATGTCCACACAGCTCAGGCTCCTCGGCGTCTCTGCTCCAGTTTCAGCCCTTCGGGCAGGACCAGAATTACACTCTGTGAGCAGCCATGTGGGTCGAAATCACCACTAAATTCCTCTGGACTGAGCAGATGCTTCTGTGGAGAAGGAGCCAAAGGAAGAGCTGGGTTTCTATCCCAGCTCCTGCACCAAGTGATGGCCCCAAAGAAGAGGTCCAAAGGAACACGGGGACTTGGGGAGTGGTGGGGTGAGGGATCAGTTAACAGAGGCAAATGATCGTTTCCTTTCTCCCAGCTTGGATCTTTGTTCAAGTGGTGAAATGGGACCCGTTCCCTGTAATTGCTCTGCTCTTGCACACAACTGCTGTCTCCCACGTGTGGCTTGTTGACATTTAAATAAATTGCAATTATTCTGACAAAGTAGATTGCAGGGACTCCAGAGAAAATGGGTCAAAAATACGTCCAGGAGCATCTGCAGTGTGTTTAACACATGAATATAAGAGGGCAGGGTGAGAAGGGGAGTAGGTGCTGGCGATACTGGAGGCAGCACAGGGCTGGGACAGCCTGGCACAGCCCGACACCGTGGGGGGATCCTTGGGGTAACCTCAGCCAAAGGATCCAGCAGGACGATGGAGCAGGGAAAGCACAGAGGGAACCAGGGCAATCAGGGCTCCTCTTTGGCTCTTTGAGTGAGGACCATCTCAGCCACAGCCCTCCCTTCTCCTTCTTTCCTCCTGCAAGAGCACTCAGGGATTTCAAAGGGGGCCGAGGACCTGGGCTTCCTGTCTCACACTGCCTGGGGGTGGCAGATGGGTACCCTGCTGTCCATCCAGACTCCAGCTTTTCCCCTTCCCTCACTCCTTGCAGCTTTCTCTGCACTCTGTTCCCCTCTTCCTTGCCCTCCAATATTTCTTGGGGAGGGTTTGTCCTTTTGCCCACATCTCTTTGGGTTGCCAAGAGCCAGGCTGGAGCCTGCAAACAATTGATCTCTCCTTTTATCCAAGGAAGCAATCCAGGACGTCTGTTCCTTCCTGCTCTGCTGAGTCTGGGATAGCAGAGGAGCAGAGGAGCAGCCAGAAGACAAGAGGCTCCTCGATCCCACCTCTGTTCCAACTCACACAGCTCCCTGCCCAGCCCCAAGGACAGACCTGCCCCTCAGGGGGACACTGGCAGGACACAAAACCTTTGATCTGAGGCAGAAACCGAGCCCTGAGTGCAAGTAAAGAGGCAAAGATTTCAGAGAGCACTGAGAGAATGGATGCCATCGCATAGGAACAAGCCAAAAATGCACCTTCAAAAGGCTGCCCAGCATACCTCCCTTTTCTTCTTCCCATCTCATTCCACTAGAAAGCCTTTGCCTACTCCCCCCTCCCCAAACCCCTTCCCTTGTTTTGTTTCCCAATACATCAAAATGCCTCCCTGGAAGTGTAAAACTCTTCAGATGAGGGGAAAATAAAATCGATTTGAAATCACAGCTGCTGGGAGTCTCTGGCACACACACACACTGTCTGCTGACATTTTCAGGAGCTCTTTTCCCAGTGAAATCTGTCTCAAGCAGAGCCCAAGGGGGCCAGGAACAAATCAGTTGCCTGGTACACCAGTGATTTTTTTTTTTTTAACTACAGGTCCAAGACAACTGCACTGGAAACCACAGTGTTAGTCTCAAGTGGATCATTAAACAAAAAGGGCTGTTTGTTAAAAGGTACAGGTTTTTAGGGATTTGTGGTTCGGAACTGTCCTGGGTTCATTGCATAGTCAGTCCTGGCTTGTTGTGACAACCAGCAGAGCTTGTGCATTGCCATCAGGCTGGCATTCCTCTGGGCACTGAGCAGCCACTGTGAGCTGGGAATTGCCTGAAAGATGGGAGCTTCTGCTGTCCAACACTGTGAGGGAAGGACAGCACTTGTGCCTTATGCTTTCCACTCCTTTTTCAGCTTTTTCCACCATCACCAGGATTTTAAAACCAATTTATAGCCACAATCAAGAGACTTTGTTGTTGTTGTTGTTGTTGTTGTTGTTAGCCATTTGCTTTGCAGCAGCTGAGATTTCTAAGGTGAAAAGCTCCAAACCAAAAGTTGCTCAGAGGTCAATGCACACCCCCTCGTGCAGTGGGACAGGAATGCAACAGGCTGAGCCCAGCAAGGCCCAACACAACACCCTCTCCAGAGAGCTGAGCTGTCCCTCAGGGGTTTGGGGAATGGCAGAGTGAAACCATGCAGGGGAAAAAGGGGCTCTCAGCTCCTGCCACTCCGAGTGACAGCTCTCAACTGACTGATTTCAAATGACAGGAGCCAGAGGGAGATAAAATGAGAAGCTGCATCCACGGAGCAGACCAAAAGAGCAGGGGAGGAGAAGCAGCAGCAGGTTGGCAGGAATGTCACACGGTCCAGCCTTGGGCCACACTCACTGGGGGATGCCACAGGTGGGCAGAGAGGAGGGAAGAGTGTTTCCAAGCAGCTGGAGAGAACAAGAGGGACAGGTTTGTCCAGTGTTGGCAATCTCCAAACCTGTAGAAACCTCCAGGGCAGAAACAGATTCTGAGGTTCATCCTCCTGGGACTCCAATGGTGAATTATCCATGGTGATAATTCCCAGATGGGAGAGTGACTTGTGACTCTTCCGCTGTTCCTTTGGGACCAGCCTGGAGATCTCTGTTCGGAGCTACCCAAGTGCCCCCAGCAGGAATCTCCAGCCCCAGCTGCAGGGGGCTGTGAGGGGTATGAAGGAGTAAAGCTGAATTAGCTCGGTGCTCCCATCAGCAGTGGGAACAGCCCCCAAGCCCCCAGAGCCACAGGGCACTGACACAGCCCAGCCCGAGCTCAGAAAGCTCAGCTCAGTCCCTGCCAAGAACAGCAGAGCTTTGACCCACAGCAGCAGGAAAGCCACGCTGCAAATACCGAGGGCACTTGGCACAGCATCTCCTCAGGCAGGAGGTGATGGCAGCCAGGGGGCTCTGCAGCAGGAACTGCTCTGTGGGGCTGGGGAGAAAGGATGAAATCCTTCTGAGCGTGGTGTAATTGGCCGCCCATGTCCCCTGCGCCCAGGGCCACCAGTGGCAGGTCCGTGTCACCTCCTGCCACCCAGCCTGCTCTGGGTCATTATCCCAACATGCCTGAGCACCTTAAGGGGAGCTGCATTTATGCACTAACACGATGCAAACAGTTCTCCATCTCTTCTCCAGACACACCAGGTCGGGGTGTGTTATTTGGGCAGCCCCTGAACCCGCTCCCAGCCCTGCAGAAAGGCAGAGCAGGAGCTGAAAGCAGCACCAGCTGCCCAGGCTGGGCCGTGGGGCTGCAACACCCACCGGGGACGGGGCAGAGCCCAGTCCAAACGGAGCTGGAAACACTCACAAAACCACTCCGAGCATTTCATCTCGTAGAAAAGAAAGGCATAAACCCTCTTTAGTAAATGCCAAAAAATAAGAAAATGAGCAGCTCTAACATACTTTGACCAAGACATCAAACCTGCACAGCTGTACCAAGGCTGAACTGCCAAATCAAAGGCTCTTCTCAAAACATAAACCATCCTGTTTCTTCTGGGCAGTATCCAAGGAATGGGAAGTCATCAGATCACTGCTGGGACCAGGCAACAAGATGACACAACTATGGCCAGCTAATAAGACTCTTGCCTTGGAGTATTTTCTTTTTTAGTGGTTACACTAAGGCTCAAAAGGCCAGGAATTTAGAAAAAATATTGTCTGAAAGCATCGTGCTGCACAACTGAGAAGCAGCATCTCTGCAACACAGAAACCTTGGTTGCTGCTGAAAATAACAGCACTCGGGTTACTCAGGTATCTTTAAAATATCCCCCCCTTAGAAAAGGCTTGGAAAAGATACATGACTACATGTGCTGGCCATCGACAGAGTGGACCTGAATCCATCACTCCTGCCCCAAGGCAATCCAGACAGCTTCAGGTGGGAGGAAGAGAAGAAAAATGTAGTTACAGATAGTGGTTTTTTGGCAGTGGAGAAGTTTCAAAGCGATTTCTCCTGGAATAAAACATGACAGCATTTCCAAGGGCTTGATGGAAACAAGTCTTTCTGCAAGTCCTCAGACTGAGCTGTTTCGTTTCATTTGTGGAACAAATGGGGAAAAATTGTTTTTAAGTCAGTTCACAAGAAAAGTGCCTCTCTCTGCAGGGTGTGCAGCCTCCTGGAGCCAAGAACCACTTCCATGGCAGCACGAGGCTCCTCGGAGCACCTGAGAAGGCTGAGGCTGTTGTCTCCACCTGAGGAAGGAGACAGGCCCTTTGGAAAGTTCATTTAGTGCTTTTAATTGCCTTCTGGAGGTACCTCTGCTGTCAGTAGCTCAGAAGGAGGCAGGGCTGGCTTAGCTAAGCTGCACAAGCATCACCTTCATCCACGGCTGACCAGCTGGGGCTCACCCCAAAGCTTCCCTGGGTCCACTGCCACCGGTGACCCCCCATCCTCCAAGGGGAAGGGACAAAAGGAAAGGTGCTGGTGGCACTCCCAGCTGTCCCAGCCCTCTCTCACCGCCTCATCCTCCCTCAGCCAAGGTCTCTGAGAGCCCAGGACCAGGCTGAAGGGCCAGGGTTTGCTGTGTGCTGGTGGCACGAGGGGCTGGAGCAGCCGCTGCCTCCCCCAGCCAGTGTCTCCCATCCCCCTGCAGAGGGGCGAGTGATTGAACGGGACCCCCGAGCCAGCCCTGGGCAAGGACACAAACAGCCACGGTGTCATCCAGCTGCAGAGAGCTGGGCTGGGGAGAATTCTGCAGGCTGCCTTATGCACGAGGTGAGATGAGCTGGTCACGGTGTCCTCAATATCCAAGAATTCCTTCCCATCTTCACAAGCAGCACATGCTCGAAATGGGCTGAATTTTTACTGAAATGGGTCAGTAGAAAAATAGATCCTTCTTACAACGCAACACTGCTTCGCCTTAATTTTAAAAGGAGCAACAAAAAAAGGGAGCAGAATCTGGGTAAGAGGGAAGCTCTTCACTCCATTTAGTGTTATCAAAGCCTATTGCACTGCAATCTGCAATGTGTGCCACAGTGAACGTGACCCTCAGCCCTGCAGCAGCATCAGTGGCAGTGCCAGCACAGCAAGGCTGCCTCTCTGCCAGGGTGGGACACAGCCCTCAGCCCCAGCGAGGATTTTATTGACTCTCCTCAGGTGGCACTGGCCCAGGATTTAAAATAAACCCCAGCAGACAACACACGAGAGGGGAACAGGAGAGAGAGGGGTCTGGGGCAGAGCTGTTGGTGTGAGGACAGGGATGGAGCTGTGTGTCCCAAATCCCATCTACCCTCCAGCAGCTCAGGGGTGTGCCTGTCCCAGTTCACCAGCTCTGCACTTTGGTGAGGAACCAGGAGAAGCTGAGGAAGTTAAAGGAGGTCAAGGAGTAGATGAGGTGTGGAAAAGGCCATGCTGGGAGGTGGTATGGGCAAATCTTCCACCAGGAGGATTCATGGCTTCTGCAGGGATGCTGTAATGGCAGAGAATTTAATTGTCACCAAATCACCCAGAAAAGCAAGAGGTGAGAAGGCAGCAGCTACTGGGAAAGGAGCCCTGATTTCTCCACGTCCCAGGGCCCAAGCAGAAGGGAAATGGTACATGCAGAACTTCAATTTATGCCAGAAAAAGGATAGCTCAACATATTTGATGCAAACACTGCAGAAAAAATATAAACTGGGGGTGAGGGAGAAGGCAAAGGCAGTCTCATGGGTCCAGCCAGCTTGGAACAGCCAAAGCCCTAATGAACCCACCCAAATCCTAATAAGGAAAGAGCCAAGGATGGCCCCCATGTACATTTTTTATCAGAGCACCAGCACAGCCCATGTGGAGCCTCCAGGGATGGCCCTGCCTTGGGGCAGCCCCAGACACTGCCCGGAGTGAGCTGAGCTGCCAGGAGCCCTCCCCTCCTGCTGGCAAGTGCCTGCCCCATAAACCAAGCTCCACTGCACCTACTCTATTAAGCAATAACCAGGTTCCAGCACAGCCTCAAAGGATGACTTACAGACCTCATTTATCAGGAGGTTCTTTGCAGTTTCTTGCACATTTTATTGCAGGCTTTCCCTGCACTAACACGGTTCAGTGTATTGCTGGGAGAGTCACCACACTGACCCAGTGGGAGGCAGCTGGTGATCCAGCACGGGGAACTATTGACTTCACCACCAGAACATCATGGTGAATTTAATTGCCACCTTATTTAATTTATAGACCACCAGGAGCAATTAGGGTGGCTGATCACCCCACGTGCAACCTACAGACAACTGGCCACTGAAGACATTGTCCTCCTTGAGAGCACCAACACTAAGCCTTGACAACAACGCGTAAGAAACACTTGGAGGGTTTAAGTGAGATTTGAACGATCTGTTGATGCTGTGCAGGCCAAAGGTAGGAATTCCAACCTTGAACACTCAAGTTTAATTCCGACTGTAATTAAAAGGAGAGCGCCAACTTCCCTGCGGCACAACCCGCCTGACATCAATAACGTTACAGCAGCAGAGAGCCTTACCTTTGATCTCCAAAATCCATCTGGGATGGAGATGAAGGACAGAATATACCTGCCCACAGGGCCAGAAATCTCTGCTACCCAAGGGCTGCAACATCCACGGAAACCTTCCAAACCTTCCTTCCTTGGGCTGTAGTGCCCTCCCACCCCACCCCAGGACTGCAGGAGGGGTTTTTCTTGCAGGCATCACTCGGTGCCTCCACCTCACCCAAAGGTCATCCTTTCAGATGTCCATGCCCACCAGTGGTGTGAGGCCACCTGTGCCCCTCTCAGCAGGGATGGGGGCTGGTCTGGCAGCTCCATCTCACTCTCAGGGCTCGTGCAATGGCCTTCAGGGAGTGTCAGGCACGAGCAGCTTCACTCCCTGTTCTTCTCCAAACATCTTGAACACATGGGAACATAGACTTGGCCCTTTATAACTCCTTGAACTTACCATTCTTTCATCCAACCTGTTTCTCAGGCTCCTCCTTTTGCAGGTTTTCATGCCCAGTTTTCCCTCTCTGCTTCCACTCTTCTGCCTCTTGTCTGCACCCCACGATGCTCCCCTTTCTCTCCTGCTTTCCAAAGCTTCCCGTGTGCCATAACACACGCAGGTACCCCGGGGTGTCCTTGCACACAGAGAGGCTGGGGCAGCTCAGCCAGGGGTCCTGCTCCCGGAGAAACTCTGGTTATCAGCCCCTGCAGCACAACAATCAACAGCCCTGTAGTGTACTGACATGGATTGAAGCTGCTTAAGAACACAAGGAAATGGGATAAGTGCTTTGCAAGAAGTTGCTTTGCCTCTCCCAATCCTCTCTGCTGCAGCAGCCCTGAGCTCGGGGCCAGCCTTTGATGCACACCCCGACATACAGATGGTCACAGCTGCCAAGGCTGGGGCTGAGCAGCCCTTGGTCAGCCCCACACTGGGAGCACCTCAACCTGATGGAAACACAGGATGTTCCCATGCTGAGGGGGCAAGGAGCAAGATGAAGCTCTGCTGGGCTGCTCCTCTTCCTTTCTTGTTAGCAGCAGAGATCACACTCCCCCCTCCGTGGATGTTGCTACACCAGAACAATTCTGCTCTTTGGTACTTTCCACTTTCAAACACCCCTGGAAAATAAAGCCCCAGCTCTTCCATTGCCTCTGCACCAAGACCTGAGCAGACTGCAAAGGCCCAGAGGCTTCAAGCTTCCTGCTCTCTCACTTAATCACAAAGATTGATTCCACACCTCCCTTAAAGAGATGAGGCGTGAGCAGGTACGAGACTCCTTCCCTGACCCGAAAACATTCTTACTCCACAAATCTCTCCATTTCTTTCTTGAAACAGCAGAGATGTTACTGCAAAAATGTAAGACATATCAACAGGGTAAAAAGCCTCCCTAGTGCTGGATGCCCCGAGTAGAGCTGGGGAGGAGGGAACACAGGGATGGCTGGCCTGCCATTGGAGGTGTTGGGAAACATCCTCCACAGAGGCACCTCCTGCCTGAAGGGCCAAGACCAGTATGTGACAGCAATTCTAAGAATAAAATAAAAATAAAATGTTGTCTTCTGCTAACTCAGACAAGCGTCTTTTTCTCTCCCAGAAATCAGGGGCTGGGAATGGTTCTGTGAAGTCCAAGAGTCTGGGGGAAGAAAAACAGTCAGGGACACCAAAGCAGGCTTTGAAGAACCTCTGCAAAGGAGCAGCAGCCACGTTCCCTCCTGGAAGACTATTCTGTGCCCATGCCCTGTCTGCAGCAGAGCCACTCTGCCCTCCCATGCCCAGGGAGCCCTGGCCAACACAGGAAGGGAAGAAAGGGACCAGGAATTTATAAAAAATGTGTTTGATGCAACTAATTCCTGTGAATGAAACCCAAAAGTCTCCTGAGATGGAAAGCAAGGGAATGTGGATGAGAAATCATTACTTTATAGGTAGGGAACAGAGCTGCTTGGAGGATGGGACACATCCAAGACTCCCTGTTAATCCATTCCAAAGAGCATCTCCTGATTACTCCTGTTTATTGACTAAATGTAAACTACTGTAGTAGTCCAAGGATGGAGATCTGAGCAGACTTTTTTCTTCCGACCTCTGTGGCCCTCTGCCACAAGGCTGGGGAAAAGAGGTACCAAAGAGACCAGCTGCCCTCGTTAGCTGGAGTCCCCGTTGATTGTGATAAGGATTCTGGCCTCACTCCTCAGCACAACATTTGCCCAGAAAAGGAGAAGAGCAGAGCATCAGCCCAGGCCCCCTGAGCAGCACGGGGCTGGTCTAACAGGAGCCGTGCCTTTAATACACCTCTTCATACGGTGACCTTCAAGCATGTGATGGAGAGAGAAAACGAATGCAAGAAAAGAGATACTGTTGATTTAATTGGCCATATTCATCACTGGAGCAAGAAAAATAACCTCAGCAATAGCCCTGGCTGAGTGACACGCAGTTAATTAGTATTTGAGATGCATTTGCTTTGGTCAATGGAAAATATATATATATATATAAATTTCATTTCAACCTGACCTTTCCAGGAAAGCTCTGGTCTATCTTGCACTGCCCAGTGATGCTGAGGCAGCTGGGCACCCCCTGACACCCCAGGAGGCCCCAAGTAGCCCCCCTGCCCCACCACAGGCTCCCTGCCCACCTCAGCACTGCCCAAACTCAGAGTTATGCCTTGCTTTACACTGTCTTCTCCATCCATTTACCTCCTGGCATCTTTACACTGCTTTCCCCAGGCTTTTCCCATGGAGACAACACAACAAGTAGCATTGAGCAGCCCAGCCAGGGCTGGGCATCCCCAGCTCCCAGTGAAACCAGTAACCTTGCCCTGGCAAACTCCCTGCCTGGTGATGAGCAGGATGCCAGGAGGCAGGACCAAGAGAGTGATGGAGGCAGAACTGCCCCTCTTGCTGCCCCAATATTTCTCTTTAGCTGTGGAAGGGAACAAGGCCAGCCTTGAATCCTCTGCTCAGAATTTTCTGGCCAAACTGCTCTACTGAACCTCCCCCAAATCCTTCCTGGTGTGAATTATTTAGGACAGAGTCCTGGGAGCACTTGGCCTCAAGGCAGCAGTGCAAAGGCAGAACCAGACAGGTTTGGGGGTGTCCAGTGTCTGTCCACACCCTTGGGATCCCCACTACAGGAGTAAGTGCTCCATGACACAAATTCCCTGGAATCTGAGCAGGGACATGGTGCTCAAGGTGCTACTTGTACAAATATTTGCTCAACTTTTTAAATAAGCCTTAGCAAAATGCAAAGCCAAGGGTGTTTCTGCAGGCACGGCGGGTCCTTCCAGGGGATGGCAGCAGGACAGAGCCATCCATTAGCACCCAGCTCACCCTCTGCCACCAGGCCCACGTTGCCCGTGCCCCTCTGGGGCAGGGTTGGTGAGGCTGTGATGGCAGCACATCCCTTTGCAGCACAGGGTCAAGCCAGCCATTCCCTCCTTCCCGAGCCCTCAGACTCACCCCATTGTGACTACCTCAACTTCACCAAAGAGTTTTGGCTCTCTGGCCTCTTTTTTCTTTTTTTGAGTCCCTTGCTACAGCTTGAGGAGACACCTGGCAGAACCGTTCCGCCTGGAAATCCATCCTCGGATTGTTTTATCTCTATTAGTCCTCTCCAGCAGATGACAGGGGAGCATGAACATAGACAGCGTGGGATGAGACATTCACCCAGCTGCTAGTTCAAAGGCATGTCATCATTTATAACACTCCCAGCTATTCCAACTCTGCCTACTCCTTCTCAGATAAAAGAAGGAGAAGCAAGGCATCTCTAGTTCCGGATATTTAGTGTTCATGGAGATGCCCTTTGGTTTGGTGCCTCTGCTCTTGGGCTGGCAGAGTTTTCCCAGCTCCACATGACATTGCTCTTCCACAGCAGTGCTGTGACCCCTCAGCAGCCCACCAGTGTGCCAGTGCAGGAGGAGCCAGCAAAGGAAGAAATGGAGAGGAGAGGAACCCCTCGGAGTGCTCACCTGGCCCCACCTGCACCTGCACAGCCCGTCTGGGAGCTGGGCAGCCCTGCTGTGCTCCACACGTGGCTCCCTGGCACTGACAAGTGAGGCTCTGCTACCCTGCGCTGGGAAAGAGTTCAAAACCAATATTGAATCAATCTGCTAAAAGGCTTTTCTCTCCACTGGGCTGGCGTTCCTGCAGAGCCAGCCCACGCTCACCTCGCCGGGATGAGACACCCCCTCCATGTCCAAGCCCCGGCCAGCCCAGGAGCTCTGCAGCATTTGGGAGCCACAGAAGCTGCTCTGCTGAATATCCCCATCAATGCCACAGCCTGCAGGTGACAGCCACCCTGAGTGTCCCTTGGGCCCCGAGAAACAACTCCCCCACCTCCAGCTTTAAGCCGGAGTCCCCATCCCACATTCACACCCAGCATCTGCCACAAGAGCCCCGTCCAGAGCAGGTCAGGGATGAACTGCAAGTGGTGCCTTCACGTTTGCCATCCAAGCCCCTGCAGCAGTGCTGGTGGGTCTGTAAGCCCTGGGCAGGACTGCTGGCCTTGCTGCAGCCCCACCAGCAAAGGCAGGGAGCTCCAAGGAGCCCCTCACGTCAGGCATTGCCACCCCAAGGCAGCTCTCCTGCGCTGGAAAAGGGGAGTTCAGAGGAGTCCCTTTGAGTTACAAACCTCTCTGCAAAGAGCTCGGGCGCCTTTCCAGCTCATCACTAGGACGACGCGGAACCAGCTTATCCCCGGAGACTGCAAATGGTCTGATCCAAATTCCACCCAAGTCCCTGGCAAGGCTCATTAGCTCCGTCTGCCATCAGCGCCGGCTCTTGGCTCCCCATAGCTCTGGGCAGGAGCTCCCTCTCCGAGGAGCCCCAGCACAGGAGCATTTCCATCCCAAAGCTGGGCAACAGCCCCGGACCCTTCTCCACCCAACGTGGGCACATCAGCACCGTCCCAGCTGTTCAGGTCGGGCCCAATAGAGGGCAACAATATCACACGAACCGCTTCATTAAACTAATTGCGAAGAGCCAAGGTGAGAATCACCGCCCACTCTTCTCCAGGGTGGATGGATGTGCCCCTCTCCTTTGCACTGGGAGGTGAGTTGGATGCACAGGCAGGCCGAGGGGCCAGAACAGTGCCCATGGCCAGGATGGAGGGACCAGAATAGTGCCCATGGTCAGGATGGAGGGGCCAGAACAGCACCCATGGTCAGAATGGAGGTGCCCGAAAGGTGCCCATGGTCAGGATGGCGTGGCCAGAACAGTGCCCATGGTCAGGATGGAGGGACCAGAATAGTGCCCATGGTCAGGATGGAGGGGCCAGAACAGCACCCATGGTCAGGATGGAGGGGCCAGAACGGTGCCCATGGTCAGGATGGAGGGAGCAGAATAGTGCCCATGGTCAGAATGGAGGTGCCCGAAAGGTGCCCATGGTCAGGATGGCGTGGCCAGAACAGTGCCCATGGCCAGGATGGAGGGGCCAGAACGGTGCCCATGGCCAGGATGGAGGTGCCCGAAAGGTGCCCATGGCCAGGATGGAGGGGCCAGAACGGTGCCCATGGTCAGGATGGAGGGGCCAGAACGGTGCCCGTGGTCAGGATGGAGGGGCCAGAACGGTGCCCGTGGTCAGGATGGAGTGCTCCAAGATCCTTGAGCCACGTTGATTTTCCCCTTAATGTGAGACCCTGCAAATCTGCTGAAGTCTTTCCCTGCCCCAGCCTTAGCTCAGCCCTCTCTGCATTTGGGGACAGTGTGGGCAGCAACCACGGCTGCCAGTGTCACACAGCACATGTCTCCTGGTTCTTGGTGGAAGTGGCAGAGCAGAAGAAGGTGGGATTCCGTTTGGGTTGGCAGCAGAGCCCCAAAGTCTCCCCTGGGTGCCACCAGAGCAGCTCAGAGAGGAAGTTCACATCAGAGCAGGGACAAAAGCCTGAATGGCTCAAATCCCAGGCTCCTGCTGGATCCCAACCATTAGAATAGAGTCATAGAATGGATTGGGTTGGAAAAGACCTCTGAGATCATCAAGTCCAACCCTTGGTCCAACTCCAGTATATTTACCAGATCATGGCACTGAGTGCCACGTCCAATCTCAGCTTAAAAACCTCCAGGGACTGTGAATCCACTTCCTCTCTGGGCAGGCCATTCCAATGCCTGATTACCCTCACTGTAAAGAATTTCTTTCTAATATCCAACCTAAATTTCCCCTGGCGGAGCTGAAGCCTGTGCCCCCTTGTCCTATTGCTGAGTGCCTGGGAGAAGAGCCCAACGCCCTGCCCACAGCACACCAACTCCCTGCCAAAACCTCCTCCCCAGCTTTGAGAGGCTCCATCCCAGCACCAGGCAAACCCCATTCCATCCAAGAGCCAGCACAAAGGCAGGACTCAAGAGCTCAGGAGAGAAAAGGCTGCACCCAAAGCACAGTGTGGAGACGAGGGCTTAAGTTACCTCCACGTTTGGGGGACTGGGAGCAAGGGCTCTGTTCGCCCCTGAAACCAGCAGCTGAGACAGGCTGGGAGCTGCAGTTCGAGCAAAGCAATTCCTCCCACCGACAGCTGCTGAGCCCTGTTCAAAGACCGGAGCCCAAAGACTTGGCCGAGAGCCTGGAGGACCAGCTCGTCCCTCTCTGGAGATGTATTTGTTTCCAACTAGATTTACATGATGAGATCAAAGCGGCTGCCCTGAGGTTAGCTGGGATTTACTGAGGGCAGAACTCTGGGGCAGTCGGTCGCAGAGTTTTGCCCCATCCCTGGGGCTTCTGAGGTGTCTGGAGGCCGAGCTGGGCTGCTGTGCTGTAGCCCACTGCACCCTGAGCACACCCAGTGCCACCCACCTCCCGCACTGAGTGTGCCCCCAGACAGCAGCCTTGGGCAGCAGGGGCCAAAATGCCCAGTTTTTGGTGGCCACGTCTGCTCAGGGGATGGACAGACTGAAGCAGGAACAACTCCAAACCCCTCTTGTGGGACTCAGCTGGTGACCTGGGCACTTATGTGCACACATGGAGCTCTCTTTTCCCACTGGCTGGCAGGAGGAGCCAGCCTGGCTTGCCCAGGAGGGAGGATGTTGGCAGACCTGTCTCACAGCAGGACAGCAGTGGCTGCTTCGGAGCCTTTCTCCCAACCCTCAGATCTCACCAGGCCACACGTTCCTCCACGTGGCAAACACACAGGGCACGTGTTGCCACACCACACCAAGTGACCAACCCTCCCTCTGCAGTGAGGCAAGAGCTGACCCTCCACTTCAATTCATGACACAGGAGCAACACGGGCTCCAAACCCACGTCCTCCAAAGCTGACCCCTCTGCAGGAATGGCACTGGAAGCTGTGGCCCACCCTGCAGTGCTCCATCTCCATCTGGGGGTGACACTCCCACAGTGGCTTGGGTTACACCAGGTTCACCAGAGCAACCTCCTCGACACCAAAGTGACGAGGTCTGAAATTTGGGGGATGTGGTTTAAAGAACAGATGGTCGTGCCTTAGTATTGCAACACACTGCCAGTTAATTAATGCTAGCTGTAATTAAACTTTACACAAATTAGCTGTCAGCTATGCTAAAGGGAATCATTTCTCTCAAATGCCACCTTGAATCGCTGAGTTGTGAGACTTTTCTACAACGTAATTAAAAGCAGGAGGCTGGCATGCAAGGGGGCGGGTGGCAGGGGAGGGAATAACCAGGAGATGAGAACTGCAGGCTGGGAAGCAGCTGGAGATCCCCACTCTGCACCAGCAGCTCCGCTCCTTTGGTCTGGGGGACCTCAGGGACCTCAGCTGGTCTCTGTTCCTCCAGCAAGGAAGAAGGTTCCTCCAAAGAGCCAAAGTCTTAGCCTGAAGCTGAATTTTTGGACCATGGAAGGAGAAACTTCTGAGCTCAAGAAGAGGTGGCAGGACCTTGGTAGATTAAGGAAAAAGTTGGGTCAGGAGTTGTTGTAATGAAGCCCTTCTTCCATTTGGAAAAGCAGAAAACAAGATACATTCAGAGGGAGAGGGCTGGTTTTGACAAGTCTTCTGCTCAGAAGAAAAAAGTCTGTCAAAACAGCCATGGTGACATTTTCCAACAAGTCACATTTTATTCTGAGTGATGACTTGGAAGTTTTAGCTCATGCCTTACTTTTTGTGTTTGCCAGTGCTCCTTGAGCTGGGAGATGACTAACACCAAGAGCACCATGACCAAGCAGGCAAGTGCTGCTCTGGGCTGGGGGGAAACTGGGACTATTAAGGCTAATTTATCCCAAATTAGCACAGACTTTGGCTGAAAATAAATTGGGGAAACAGACAACAACTCTTTTAGCACCAGATACGCTGATGGTGACCAGCAGAAGTTTTCAAACACAGCCTTGTTTGCACACAAACATACAGGACACATCGTGGGTACCTGGGCATGGTGACAGCCACCTCCAGAAGAAGCTCCAGGCTCTGGACAGGCAGGAGATGAAGCTGGAAACAGGACAACAGGAGATCCAGGGAGAAAGGAGAGCTGGAGGGCAATGAACTCCCCCCCAGCCTGTCCTGGTCTTAAATAGCACTGCTGGGTGAGCGGATGGGGACCCTGATAGAGGCTGCTTAGTGCAATTAATGCCAATTAGTGCACTCAGGATCCATTAACCTAAAACAAGCTTAAGGAAGAGCCCAGTAACCCTCGTTAGATTTAATGACTTCAATCCTTGAGTTTCTTTCCCTACCCTGCAGTCCTGTGAACCACCTGCAACCCTGTGCAGGTGCTGTGGATGGTGCATCACCCATCCAGCCCCCTGTGAGATGGGGTGATGGGCCCCAAAATCAGCTCAGAGGCCATGCATGGCCCCAAAATCAGCTCAGGGGCCGTGCACGACCCCAAAGTCAGCTCAGGGGCTGTGCCTGGCCCCAAAATCCGCCCGGGAGCTGTGTATGGCCCCAAAGTCAGCTCAAAGGCTATGCATGGCCCCAAAGTCAGCTCAAAGGCTATGCATGCCCCCAAAGTCAGCTCACGGGCTGTATGTGGCCCCAAAATCAGCTCAGGGGCTGTGCATGACCCCAAAATCAGCTCGGGGGCCGTGCACAGCCCCTGGGGATCCGTCTCAGGCAGCCCAAGGCGTTACTGATGCTCTGTCTCGTTGCAGTCACGGGTAATTGATATGCCCAGATGTTTTCCACTCCGTGATACAGAGGAAGGCAAAAATCTCCGTGGTTCCTGCTAGGCTGACATGTGGAAAATTCCTTCCCAATCCCGACTCTGCTAATCAGATCAAGCACTTCAGGGACATTTGGCAGGAGAGCGTGTCTTGGGGAGGAGCCCCTACACTGCCATGGCCACAACTGCTGCCCATCCAACACCCTGCCAGGGGCTGCTGCCCCTCGGGGCACCTGGAGGCACAGCTGGCCAGATGTGCCCCTGGAGACCATTTGCTCCTCGACTGCTGCCCATCCAACACCCCGCCAGGGGCTGCCACCCCTCGGGGCTCCTGGAGGCACAGCTGGCCAGATGTGCCCCTGGAGACCATTTGCTCCTCGACTCCTGCAGACAACTGGAAGAGGCTCAGGATAAGTTACAGCCGTGGCCTCGGCGCAGAGTTCCAAGTGTTAGGAACACGTTGAGGGCAGAGCAGGATGGTCTTGTCTCTGCGGGCAGGAGCGGGAGGGATTGATGGCTGAAGGTCAGGAAGGGCCCCGGTGCCTCTCGCCTCTGTTCCTCCCAGGTGCATTCACTGCAGTTATTTCTCTCCTCCAGCAGCTGAATTCAAGCCTCTGGTTTGTAGCAAGAGCCAGTCTCATTTCGTGGGCTCTGAGCAGCAGTAAATCCCTGGTCCCTTGCTCTCCGTCAGCCCTCGCTGCCCCGCAGCGTGTCCTCCTCCAAGGTTGCCTTCAGCTCCCAGCAATTAGGGCTTCTCCAGCATTTGGCTTGGCAGGCTGGGGGTTCCATTTCCAGCCTGATACACACAGAGCAGTCCAATTCCTCTGCACCAGCGCTCTCCAAGCTCTCCCAGGGGACCCCCAGCCTCCCACCCCCGTGGCAGCTGCTCTGCCCTCCAGGCTGGCTGGTGTGGTGAGCTGTGCTGGCCCCAGTGGCCGGGCAGATTAGCTCCATCATATTCCTCTGCACAGTGTGCAGACTCAAGAGCTCTTCTCAGCTTTGTTTTTTTTTTCCTTTTCTTTCTACTTTTTTTTTTTTTTAAGCTCAATCGAGGTTCACATCAACTTCTCTTCCTCCCGAGGCTCTGTGCTGGGAGCTCATGATGAGGGAGTTGTACACTCATGACCCCTAAATCCTTTTCTGAGTCACTGCTGCTGCAAGCTCTGCTCTCCCATCCTGGAGGCAAACAATGTGGCTCCTTTGTTCCCACCTAAGCTACAGTGGCCTCATACAAAGCAACAAAGTCACTGGTATCGTACACTTTGGGAGTGCTTTTTTATCCCCCAAAGCAGCACAAACCAGTCAGAGTACCTGGAGTCTCCAGTGCAGACCGCAGGGGATGGATCTGCATGTTGCTAAGGGCTCCATCTTACTAAAGTAGGGGTGGAAAGGCTGAAGATGGGTGCTGATGTGAGCCTGGAGCACAATGTTTGTCCTTTCCAGGTTTCCAAGCTCCTCAGCCTCCTGGCAAGAGGAGCCAGGTTCCCACCAAGCTGCTCTATCACTGCTCCTCAGCAGGATGGGGATGCAGGGGAGAAAATAAGATGGAAAAAACTCCTGGATCAAAATAAAGGCAGTGTAATAAAGGTGACAGCAAAGGCTGGGCTTGGAGACAAAGGAAAACAAAAGCTATATTCTCTACTTCCCATCAGCAGGTGCTGAGCTGGGGAGAGCTGAAACCAGCCCAGGGGAAAGGTCTGAGAACCAGAGAGCTGGTGTGGGAAGGAAGGACAGTGGGCACAGCGGGTCCTGGTTCAGTTGGGTGTGCATTTCCCTCGCCTGGAATCATCAGTTCCCTTTCCATCTCACTTGTTGGAGATTTGAGGACTCGGCTGCCCGCCTGTGGCATGTGCCCACCTTCCAAGGGTGTGGAGCTCTCCTGAAGGAAAGCCCAAAGAAGCCCCGGATCTCCCACACCCCGGTACGAGGTGTCAGCTGTCACTGGTGCAGGGAGATGGCCCCAGACAATCTGTAGCTGTCACAAATCAAGTTGGCAGCGTTGACAGGGAACTACCCGAGGACATCACCTGCAAGGAGACCCCCCCTGCCCAGAGCTACAGGCTGTGCTGAAGGTGTTCAATAAATTCCTGGGTTTCAGGCCAGGAGGGAGAGTTCAATCAGCCCGTCCGACTCATCCATCGTAACTCTGCCCCTGTGCTGGGAGCTGTGGAGATGGGGCTTGTTTGAGAAGCCTTGGAGTTGTCCCTGGAGGTGACGTGGACAGACCACCCCGCTCCAGTGCTCCACTCCCTGCCTGAGTCAGCTCCTGCCTCGCTCGGCTCTCCATGTATCCGAGCTCCCTGGTGCTCCTGGAGGGCAAGGCCACGTTGTCAGCTCAGCAGGGAGCTCTCGCAGGGCTCACGCTCAGAGTTCTCTCCTGGTGGCTCCTTTGCTGTGTGCCAGCCCCGGGGTCGAGCCTGGCGCTGGGGAGGCAGAGGGAGGTCCCATCCCATGGGTGTCCCCATGCAGGGGCCAAGCTCTGGATGGAGCACATCCCTGGCCACAGGTAAGGTGAGCCAGGTGCCCGGGGAAGGCAGGGCTGCTCAGCCCCAGGTACAGCTGCAGCCTCTGCCCCACTGCCCCTCTGCTCACACACAGGGCAGACCCTGGCACAGACGTGGGGCTGGTCCTGCTGCCAGTGAATCCATGGGGTTCTCCTGGCTGAGGCCAGTTTGGGAGGAGAATCTGGCCCACATCCTGCTGGAAGGGATTGATGGATTCATCTTTCAAGGGAATAACGGGGGGTAGGGTCATGAAGATGGTTAGAAGGATGGGACACCTTTCCTTATGAGGAATGACAGAGAGTTGGGGTTGTTCAGCCTGGAGAAGAGAAGGCTCCAGGAAGAACTTAGAGCCCCTAAAAGGGCTCCAAGAGAGTTGGAGAGGGCCTTTGGACAAGCCCCTGGAGGGAGAGAACAAAGGAGAATGGCTTCCCACTGCCAGAGGGGAGGGCTAGATGGGATATTGGGAAAGAATTCCTCCCTGGGAGGGTGGGCAGGCCCTGGCACAGGGTGCCCAGAGAAGCTGCCCCATCCCTGGGATTGTTCAAAAAACCCCTCCTTAAACCAGACAGCAATTTCATGACTCTGTGCTCTGCACTATTTGCTTTTGCTTCATATTGTGCTCGGAGGGCCAGGGATGACAAGGACACTGTTATTATTATACACTCCTGCCTGTGTGTGCCTGCACACCGGCTCAGGTGGCTGTGGGTCGGAATAAATTACAGGGAGATGGGGAGAGGAAATGCTGTGTTTCATTAAATCCCTGCTTTCCATTTGCACTGGGAGTTTCTCTGGTTAGAAGTCAAACTGCACAGGCACCGCTTGCTAATTGCGCTTTTCAGAATCAAAGGCTTTAGCCAAAGGGATAAATATATAAAATTGTCGGGAAGGAAGCATTTTCTTCTTGAATTCCAAGTGAAAAGTGAACTAATACGGATTTCTTTTGATAATAAAAGCAGCAGAAACAGATATCTGATCTCTGTGGCTAAAGGCAGCTTGAAACAGAAGTAAAGGATCTGCTTATCAGGCCAGGAGGACTGTTCTAAGCGACTGAAATTACATTAGGAAAATCACGTCCTTGTTTTTCTTCTATAATTGTCTTTTGTTGTTTCAGCCTCTTTTCCAGGTAACTCTGTCACTGAGATATTTGTTCAGTCTCTCCTTTTTTTCCCCTGCTCCTTAGATCATCTTGCCAAAGGGGCCAGCAAAGAGCATCAATGAGACAACAGAGCTGGAGCATCTCAAACATTTGCATCGTGGGGGGATTTGCAGGATGCAACCCCCTACCCCTGCCACCCACCTCCTTGGTTTCTCTGCGTTTCCCTTTTGATTCTTCTTTTCCCAGGCACATTTTCCCAGGCAGGGAGCATTCCTCACTCCTCAGGCCTCTGGACAGGGAGATGGAGGACGGAGTCACGCGTTGTTAACCCCCACTTTCCTGTGGCTGCTGGTGATTTATTATGAGCAACGAGGCATGAGGACAGCAAGGCAGGACCAGGAGCATCGTGGCTCCATCCCAGCTCAGGGCTGGTTAATAACCCATTAGAAAGGGAAGGAGGGGGCAGCCCTTACTGGCTGAAAAAGTAGAGGATGTGGAGTTTTATTTATTTCATGCCTTGGTTCTTAAAGAGGAAAAATGTCTCCATTGCAGATGGGGCAGCTTGAAAGCACAACATCTGCAACATGCCAGGATGTTCAGGTGTTCAACCTTGAGCAGAGAGGCCAGACCCTGCTCTTGGCTGACATTTCAGAGGCTGGGGTGGGTTTTGCGGTGAGGCAGCACCTTCCATCACTGCCTAACCAAAGCAAAACCCCTCCACGTGCCCTATATTTATGTATTCTCACCTGGTTTCTGGTTCAACTTTCATCAACTGATGTGCTTTTTGCCCTAAGAATTAAGTGTAGTTCACTGATTAAAAAGAAAAAATGATTACTAATTAAATAAATAAATAACAAGAATTAAAAAAAAAACAGTCTGGAAACTGCAGCTTTTTGCAAAACTGACTGTGAAATTTATGGAACGACAGCTAAATTGAAGGAAATTAGGAAGAAAAGGGCCTGCCTATTTATGTGAAGAGTTTTCAGAGTTATCATAATTAATTATAACAAACATTTTGCAATGCGCATTTAATCTCTGGCTCCGAGGCTCGGGCTGGTTCCCAACCCTCCAGTTTGGGGCGAGGGGCTGAGCTGCTGGTGGCAGCAGCAGTGTCCCAGGGGGTGTGAGGAGGGGCAGAGAGGGACCCCACTCCCCGACCTCAGCTCTGAAATGAAGATAAAAGTGCTGTTCAAACCCTCGCTGTGCTCTAGAATGTGTTGGGCAGGCTTTGGTTCGAGAAACCTGAGCTCTCCAAGCACCCACTGAGCTCTGTGGAGTGTCCAGGCCAGATGTGACCCAGATGTGACCCAGATGTGACCCAGATGTCCTGGTGGAAACGCCCCATCTGAGCAGGGAGTAAAGGCAGGGCTGAGTCCAGAACACCTCGCCCAGATTTGGGGGATTTAAGGACTTCATGGGGGCTCAGCTTTGCCTCACTGGCCCCTTCCCACAGGTCCCAGTGGCTGCCTGGAGAGGATGGATGGCCATTAATGACTCCAGCCCCACTTGTTAAGATTTAATTAGGGACCGTGGCTTTGGATCCGGATCCAGTCCCACCTGTGGCTCTTGTCTCTGCACAAATGTTGACTCCCAAGCTGAGTGTCCCTCCTGGCTGCCCAGGTTGGAAGTGGGTTGGGGAGGATGTCAGGGGAGCAAAGCATGGGCAGGGAATTGGGGAAAATGGGGCTGGGGTTGCCTGAGGATTCACCCAAGGAAAGAGACTCCAATGGTCCCTTCTGTACCTCTGGGCAGAGCATCCTGCATCCCTGGCCCCAGCCTCCTGCATCCCTGGGCACAGCCTCCTGCATCCCTGGCNCCTTCCCACAGGTCCCAGTGGCTGCCTGGAGAGGATGGATGGCCATTAATGACTCCAGCCCCACTTGTTAAGATTTAATTAGGGACCGTGGCTTTGGATCCGGATCCAGTCCCACCTGTGGCTCTTGTCTCTGCACAAATGTTGACTCCCAAGCTGAGTGTCCCTCCTGGCTGCCCAGGTTGGAAGTGGGTTGGGGAGGATGTCAGGGGAGCAAAGCATGGGCAGGGAATTGGGGAAAATGGGGCTGGGGTTGCCTGAGGATTCACCCAAGGAAAGAGACTCCAATGGTCCCTTCTGTACCTCTGGGCAGAGCATCCTGCATCCCTGGCCCCAGCCTCCTGCATCCCTGGGCACAGCCTCCTGCATCCCTGGCAGCCACAGCATCCTGCATCCCTGGCCACAGCATCCTGCATCTCTGGCCCCAGCATCCTGCATCCCTGGCCCCAGCCTCCTGCATCCCTGGGCACAGCCTCCTGCATCCCTGGGCACAGCCTCCTGCATCCCTGGCCCTGCTCCAAATGGACTCTCGTCCCACTGCTGATTTGTGGCTGCCTGAGGGCCTCGGCCCGCTGTGTCAGGAGGTAAATCATAACAAGTTTTTGTGCTTTCAGCAAAAAATGAGAAAGGAAAGGAAGTTGGAATAATAATAAAAAAATCCTCTTGCCCCCCAGCAAGTAATAAAGTGCTGTGGAGCCACGACTGCTCTGGCTGCTGCTCCGAGAGGGATGCAAAGAGTTATGGATGAACTGACAGCAGGGTGGGACCTCTGGGGTAGGATGTGGGACCACCCTGGGTGGGATGTGGGATACGGG
>VWZG01011080.1:3203-16759 GCA_013396735.1 Grallaria varia
TGCTCAGCATCCCCTCTGGGTGCTCAGCATGCCCTTGGGGTGCTCAGCATCCCCTCGGGGTGCTCAGCACAGCCTTAGGGTGCTCAGCATCCCCTCTGGGTGCTCAGCATGCCCTCTGGGTGCTCAGCATCCCCTCTGGGTGCTCAGCACAGCCTTAGGGTGCTCAGCATCCCCTCTGGGTGCTCAGCATGCCCTTGGAGTGCTCAGCATGCCCTCTGGGTGCTCAGCACAGCCTTGGGGTGCTCAGCATCCCCTCTGGGTGCTCAGCATGCCCTCTGGGTGCTCAGCATGCCCTCTGGGTGCTCAGCACAGCCTTAGGGTGCTCAGCATCCCCTCTGGGTGCTCAGCATGCCCTCTGGGTGCTCAGCATGCCCTCTGGGTGCTCAGCATGCCCTCTGGCTGCTCAGCACCCCTGCTGGGTGCCCGGTGCTGGGCACCCCACCGAGTGCTGAGCCCACCCTGTGCCAGCAGGAGGGTGGTGTGGCCTCGGCGTTCAAGCCCACCCGTGCCAACCCTGGCCCCGGCCCGGTGCCCAAACTGTACCAGGTGAAGGGCAGGAGGAAGATCCGGGCGAGTGAGCGAGAGCCATCCTGGTCCAGCTTCAACACCGGCGACTGCTTCCTTCTGGACCTGGGACAGGTGGGCAGGACACACCTGTCCCCTCCCTGGCCCAGCTGTCCCCATCTCTGTCCCTCCCGGGGTGGGCAAGTTCAATGTGTCCTGTGTGTCCCTCTGTCCCCCGGGGCATCCGTCAGCTCGCTGGGCTGTCCCTCTTTGTTGGGGCACGGGCACATCCGTAGGACTGGCTGTTTGTCCTTCTCTTGGGATGTCTGTCCATGTCTCCAAGCATCCAGCCATCCAGAGGGGTGTCTGCCTTGTTTTTGGGGTGTCTCTCTGTTGGGGTGCCTGCCTGTCCCTCCAGTGGCCCCTGGGGCACCTCCCTCTCCACAGGGGTGCCCGTCTGTCTCTTGGGCTGCCCACCTGTCTGTTGGGGTGTCCCCCCATCCATATATTGATGGTTGGGGTGTCTGTCCATCCACTGGAGTGCCTCCCTGCCCACCCCAGCATCTTCCCGGCCCGGCTCCACCCCCAGCCTGTTGGGGACCACCACGGGGTGGCTGCCCTTGCCACCGGCTGTCCCCTCACCTGTCCCCAGACCCTGTTTGTGTGGTGTGGGGCCCGGAGCAACGTCCTGGAGCGCAGCAGGGCACAGGAGTTGGCAGCTGCCATCCGGGACAGCGAGCGGGCGGGCACGGTGCGCCTGGAGATCGTGGTCGATGGCGAGGAGCCCCCTGAGATGGTTCAGGTACGTCCTCGCTGAGGTGCAAAAGGGGACCTGAGTGCCTCCGGGGTGGCTCTGGGACCCACCTTGTCTTGTGTCCTCGCAGGTGCTGGGCACGAAGCCCCCCTTGAAGGAGGGCAACCCCGAGGAGGACGTGGTGGCCGACGAGAGCAACGCGGGGGCAGCCGTGCTCTACAAGGCAAGGATGTGGCAGGACACCATGGTGGCACCAGGACACCACAGTGGCACCAGGACACCACAGTGGCACCAGGAGACACCACGGTGGCACCAGGGCCGGGCACAGCCAAGTCACCGCAGTGGGCATGGGGACGAAGATGGTCAGGGATTCCAGGGCTGGGCATGTCCAGGGGACATGTGGGACTGGGCAACACCCGGGGACACTGAGGTGGCCGCCGGGGGTACAGGAGGCTGGGCACAGCCAGGGGACACTCTGGTGGCCCTAGGAAAGCCATGTGGAGCTGCACATGACCATCACGGTGGCCCCAGGGAGAATATGGGGCTGGGTATGACCTGGGGACACTCTGGTGGCCCTAGGAAAGCCACATGGAGTTGTGCATGACCATCTTGGTGGCCCCAGGGAGCACATGGGGCTGGGCACAGGCAGGGGGATGCCCCAGTGACTGGGTGGGAGAACACAGGGCTGGGGTGGCTCTGGGTGACCCCTCAGTGACGTCCCCTCTGCGGGCAGGTGTCGGATGCCACGGGGCGCATGGACCTGACCCAGGTGGCCGCGGGCAGCCCCTTCAGCCAGAGCCTGCTGTGCCCCGACGACTGCTTCGTGCTGGACAACGGCGCTGGTGGCAAGGTCTACGTCTGGAAAGGTGCCCGGGGCGGGTGGCAGGGGGTGGCACAGGGTGGCACGGGGTGACACAGACAGGGATCACCCCAGCATCCCGTCCACAGGGCGCAAGGCCAACGAGCAGGAGCGCCAGGCGGCCCTGAGGGTGGCCGAGGAGGTGATCGCCCGCATGGGCCACCCGCCCCAGACACAGGTGGGTGCAGGTGGCCAGGGGTGCCAGGGGGCTGGCATCGCCCCTCCTGATCCCCGTCCCTGTCCCCGCAGGTGGAAATCCTACCCCAGGGCCGCGAGACGCCCCTCTTCAAGCAGTTCTTCAGCAGCTGGAAGTGAGCAGCAGGTGCCCACGGGGCCGGTGCCCGGCCCAGGGTGTCACCAGGCTTGTGCCAGCTCCCTGCAATGCTTGCACCCTGCTCAGCCATCCCGTGTCACTGTGCCATCCCCATCCCCATGCCATTATCACTCAGATCCTTGTGCATCACATCCTTAACATCCCATGCCAAGCCCGAGCCATCTCCATCCCTGTGCCAGCCCTGTGCCTTTGCCCATCCCATGCCCATGCCACACCCACCTCCTGCCATCCCCAAGCCCACATCATCCCTGTTCCTGTGCCATTCCCATGCCCACACTATCCCCAAGTCCTTGCCATCTTCATTCCTGTGCCATCCCCATCCTCATGTCCCTCCCTTTCCCATCCCCATGACAGTCATTCAGACCCTTGTGCCATGCCCATGTCCACCCCATCCCCAAGCCCATGTCATCCTTGCCCCTGTGCCATTCCCTGTGTCATCCCCATGCCCATGTCACTTCCTGCCCCATGCCCATGCCATCCCCCTCTCCAAACCATCCCCACGCCCATGTCAGCCCTGTCCCTGTGCCATCCTGTCATGCCCCTCTCTTTGCCCACCCCATGCCTACTTCCATCCCCATCCCTCCCCCATCCCAAGCCCATGCCATGCCCACAACACACCTTTCCCCTGCCACTGCTGCCACCTGCACCCCCTCACCACCCCCCTGAGCATGCTTGTGCCACGCTGTGCCCACCCATCTCCCCCCACTGCACCCAGGCCCCGGAGAATAAAGGGACAGTGCCTCAAGGGACAGTGCCACGTGCTGTGCCTGGGTGTGTTACCAGCCCTGGGGATGGGGGGACATGAGAGGACCCAGGACAGGGCAATGGCCCTATGGGGAACGAAGGTGCCCCCACCACCCTGGTGTGGTGCCACCCCACACAAGACCCTGCAGGGCCACCTGTGTCACCAGGGCCACCAGTCCTCTGCCCCACGGCTACAGGATGTCCCCAGGGGCTGGCAGCACCCATGGGTGACACAGTGACCAGGAGCCTCGGTCCTTGTGTGACCCCCTGACCCCGATGTGGTTGGGAAAGGTGGGAGCTGCCACCCTCTGTCCCCATGTCCCCAAGTCCCCCATGCCTCCAAGTCCAACTCCCATGTACCTGCATGTCCACACCCTCAGTGTCCCACCCTCTGCTCTCTCCAGAGTCCCCAGTGTCCCCAAACCCCCAGTGTCCCCACCAGCACCCTCAAAGCCCCCCTTCACCCTGAGGCCAGCCAGCCACTGGGGCCCCCATTGCTGCTGGCTGCTCCCTCCCTCAGTAGACCCGGATAATTAGTGCTGGAAGTAATTACGTCGCCAGTGACCCCTCCCTCAGCCCCTGCTGATGTGACAACACATCTGGCATCAGGGACACCAAACCCCTGGCACCCCACCCCAATTCCCACCCGGATCCTGCCGTGTCCGTCACCAAAGAAAAGCCCTTTTATTGTAGCTGGGGATGGCCCAGGGAGTGGGGAGAGGGGGAAGGAGCCTGGAGGAGAGGCTTGGAGGAGCCACCAGCACCCACGGGAGGGGCGGGTGAGCCAGGACCCCCTGACACCCCTAAGCCCACCCTCTGCTTCTGCTCCTAAAGTGACACTGAGGTGGGAAAACTCCAAAGCAAGGGAGGGGCTGGGCTGGGCTTTTCCTCATTCACAGTGAATTTGGGGTGATAGGGGAGGTCCCACCCGCTTGGCCTGGCTGGATCTGCACTGCAGGGGAAGCTCAATTCGCTCCCAGCTGAAACTCCCGGGAATTTTAAATCCTGGGGAAAGACTCTGGTGGGGAGAGTGGGGAGGGAAACACAGGATCACACGTGGCGAGCTGGGGAGAGGAACAGAGCCGGGATTCGGCTCTCCTGGGGATGTCAGACCCCACGGGATGCCAAAAATCATTCCAGGGAGCTCTGCCAGCGAAATCAAAGTGGGGAAGTGGCTTCTCCAGTGTGGCTGCAGGAGGTCCAAGGTCACAGAGTGAGAGAGACAGAGAGCGCAGGGGAGGAGGTAATTTGTTCCCTGAAAATGCCCCCTCGAGGGGTTTGTCACCCGCCTCCTTCCCACTCCAAAGCCAAGGGAGGGAGACCAGCACTGCGGGGGGCTCGGGGTGCAGTGGGACCCTTCACCCACCCAAGGGCACCTACAGGGTATGGGGTGGGGGGACAGCCCCGAGGGAGAGGGGAATGGCACTTCACTTCGAGAGAGAAAGAAGAAGAAGAAAAAGCCACACGTCGTTTGGAAGAATATCAGGAGCCGAGTGGTCCCGGGCAGGCTGGAGTGGTCCCGGGCAGGCTGGAGTGGTCCCGGGCAGGCTGGAGTGGTCCCGGGGGTGTGGAGCCCCCCAGCAGCCCCCCAACAGCCCCCCTTACTCTATGAGCTCCACGTAGTTGGCGGGGAACATGCCAAAGTGGCCGTCGGGGCCGTAGCCGCGCCACCAACCCTCGTCGATCATCTCGATGTTGGTGATGATGTTCTCGGGGTCGAAGGAGATCTCCGTGTCGTCGGCTGGAATGGGACAGAGACAAGGAGGGGGGGGTCAGACCACCTGTACCCTCCCAGCTCTGGGGCTTCCAACGTAAGAGGAGCGTGGAGCGAATCCAGAGGAGGTCTCGGAGACGCTCCAAGGGCTGCTCTGGGCTGTTCAGCCTGGAGAAGAATAGGCTCCGGGGAGACCTTACAGCACCTTCCAGTGCTCCAAGAGAGCTGGAGAGGAATTTGGGAGAAGGGCCCGGAGTGGCAGGACATGAGGGGCTGGCTGTGGGTCTCACCAGCCTGGTAGTCGTAGAGCGCCCGGGCACAGAGCCCCTTCCCTGCCAGGTCTGGGGGCTCCTGGTACTCCCCCTCGTAGTCGTACTTGGCATCCTCCACTGGTTCCTTCAGGGAGGAAGGAGAGAGAGGGAGAACAGGAATTACCGGGAGGACAAGCATGTGCAACACCCAGGGATGTGGATCAGCCCCCTGAGGCTCGGAGAGCTGTGCCTGGGGGTCCTGGGTGCCCCCTGGCATAAAACAGGTGCTGTGGGAAGGTCTTGCCATGTGACTCTGCCATGGGAACCCAGAGACCAAAGAGCCAAGGTGGCCACCTCTCCACCTGGTCAACACCAATCTCTGTCCCTTGGGATCTCATCCCAATGGACACCCTAGAGACTGGTGGCAGACAAGCCCTCTGGAAGCTGATCCCTATCCCTCAGGATCCCCAGAGACAAGCCCCAGCTTCCCAAGGGTTTCTACTGGAGCCTGAGCCGCCTGTCCTTTGTTTTCCTTGGGGAATTGCTCAGCCCATTTTCCCTGGAATCCTTTGGAACCCGCCAGGCGCTTCCAGACAGATTCCAGAAGGAGAAAACGATGCTTGGAATGCTGATGGTTTGGTGAGCAGAGGAGAGAAAACCAAAGGGCCCCAGGTCTCCAAGGGAAGCACAGCACAGAATATTGGAGCACTCCAGGAACAGCTGGAATTGCCTGGATGCGCAGGGAAGCAGGAGAAGGAAGAGCAAGAGCTTTGGAAGAGGCTGGTGGATCCTCTCCCCTCACTGGCTCCAGGGACGGGGCACTGACAGCAGCTGGGTAGCCCTGGAGTGCAGGACGGGTGCCAGGGGCTCAGCACCAGTGTCTCCCACTGGGAGCACTGGGAAGGGATCCAGCAGCACCCCCTCCCTGGGTGGAGCGCACGTGAGCGAGGGGCATTCCCATTTTAGCCCAGAAAAGGGTTCTAGACCCGTCCTAAAGGGGTCCCCCACCCGGATCCTGGTCCCTCTTTGGGCACCCTGGGCCCCCATGGGGGTCCCTCCCCCCCAAACCCACCTTGGGGGGCTCCTCATAGATGGCCGAGGGCTCTGGTGGCTCCTCATACAGATTTGTCTCCTCCACACGGGATGTCGGGACACCCGAATTGTACCCAGAGTCTCGTCCTGGGGAGAAAGGTGGGATCTGTCACCAAAACTGTCACCAAATCCAGCCAGGGGATGGATGGATGGATGGATGGATGGATGGATGGATGGATGGATGGATGGATGGATGGATGGATGGATGGATGGATGGATGGATGGATGGAGAACGCTTGGACCACGGGATGGAGCAGGCAGGGGTTTAGGGAGCAGTGAAAGGGACAAGAGAGAGATCCAGGAGCTCCAATAGGGAAGGGATAAACTCGCTCCAGATGAACCACGCTCCCATGGAAGGGAAGGGCTGGAGAGCCTGGCCAAGAGCAGCATCTAGTGGTGACATCGGCCTGGGGACACTGGAGCTCAGTCCTGGCCCTTGGCACAGCCCTGGGCCCCCGTTTGTCCCCGGTCTCTGCCTCATCCCTGGCCCCTTCCTTGTCTCTGACCCTCAGCCCATCCCTGTCCCCCACCTTGTCCCTGATCCCCAACCCTATCCCTGATCCCACCTCATCATCCCTGTCCCCCACCTCATCCCTGTCCCCCACCTTGTCCCTGATCCCCTGCCAGAGGGGCCTTGGATGTCTCTTGGGACACTTTGGAAAATCCCAATGTCCTGTGGCAGGTCTGGAAGGGGCTGGGGGTGCTGAATTCCACACTTCCAACAGGAAATATCCTCATCCCTCGGACACTGAGCTGAGGACTGGGAGGAACCATCCTCATCCTCAGCATCACATTCAGTTCCTGGGTCCGAGGGACGGGAAAAACAAACGGAATCCCTGAGCCAGACCTCAACGTGCCCAAATCTGCAGAATTCCTTTGGAAAGGCAAGGAGGAGGAGGAAAGATTTTGGGGAGGGGAGGGGGCCAAGTACACACCTCCTGCAGGTACTGGGGAGGCTGGAGGTGACCCCCAAAGCTCCTGGGTGGGCACGGCAGGGCTGGGCACGGCAGGGCTGGGCACGGAGTTCACCTCCTTCTGCAGGAATGGGCTGCGCAGCTTCCCTGGAAAAGGGAGAGCGAGGGGACTGCAGGAGCTGGGCAGGCAGGGGGACCCCCAGCCCGCTGCCTTGCCCTCCCAGCCAGGATATTCCAGGGCATCACACTGGGACGGGGAGATGCAAACTGGTTTCTGGCAGCGCATTTCCTGTGGCAGGAGTGAACTGTGTGTGCTGGTATCTCCCCGTCTCCACCTCCAAACCAAACAAAAGCCGAGCAGGAGAATTCCCAGAGCAGGAGAATTCCCAGAGCAGCACCCAGCCTATCCCTCACCTCCGAGTCTCATCGATCCCAAGGTGTTCATCTCCTTTTCCTCTGGGAAAAACCCACCAAATCCCAATGAAATACCTCAAAACCAGCCCTTCCCCTGTGATGTTTAACCAGCAAAAAAAAAAAACAAAAAAGAAGGACATTTCATTCCCTCCTCTCCCACCCGTGGCGTGCCTACCCAGGGAACTTGGACTTGGGAGTCCTTCTCCCGGGATTATTGAATGGATCCATTTAAGGTGGTTTGGAGGGGGTTGGGCTGAGGAAGAGGAGGAAGTCACCCAGGGGTGTCATGAGCTCGCAGGGACTTCCTCATCCTCTCTGACACCCACACAGCTGCACACCAGCTGTGACACGGAAGGTCACTGGGGGTGGGTGGGACCCCTCTCCATGCACAGAGGGACAGAGTGGGGCACTGGGACTGGCCCCCAACACCCTCCCCATGTCCCCCCACTCCACACCTGGCTGTGTCACCCTCCCCGTGTCCCCCTACTCCATACCTGGCTGGGCTGGTGACCCCGTGTCCCCTGGCCCTGCTCTCTCCCTCTGCTTGAAGATGTCACGGGGGTTCACGGCTCTCTGTGCGATCAGCGTCGCCGCCTCCTGCGCAGGGGAAGGGCCCAGATGCCATGCCAGGGTCACAGAGTGGCACAGGGGGCAGAGCTGGGGCAGACACCCCTCTCCCTGAGCACTCTGGGCCCCAGGCCCCTACCTGGGCTTTCTCCACCGACTCACTCCTCTTGAAGCCCTTCCTCTGCTGGGCCTCGTACTCCTCAGCCTGCTCCTTCTGCAGCACAGGAGAGGGTTTGGGTGCTGAGCCAGCCCCCTCTGGACCCATCCAGGGCTCCAGCCCCATCCAGTTCCCTCCAGCATCATCCCAGCCCCTTCCTGCCCCCTCTGGACCCATCCAGGGCTCCAGCCCCATCCAGTTCCCTCCAGTATCATCCCAGCCCCTTCCTGCCCCTTCCAGCCCCCTCTGGACCCATCCAGGCCCTCCAGCCCCATCCAGTTCCCTCCAGCATCATCCCAGCCCCTTCCTGCCCCTTCCAGCCTCCTCTGGATCCAAGGAACTGACATGGCAATGGAGGGTGAATGGAGAGGAGATGCCGGATCTGGGAGCCTTGGGTTGAGAATAGGGACTTGTGTTTCATGGAATCATGGAATGATTGAGGTCAGGAAAACCCTCTGAGACCATCAAGTCCAACCATTCCTCCAGCACTGCCAAGGCCACCCATGTCCCCATCTGCCACATCCACGTGTGTGCTAAATCCCCCTAGGGATGGGGTCTCCTGGGCACCCCTTCACCACGAAGGGATTTTCCCAATATCCAAACCTCCCCTGCACAACCTGGGGCCCTTTCCACTTGTCCCATCCCAGGTCCCTGTCCCCTTCACCAAGGATAAACCTCTCCTGGGGCCAGTGGCAGAGCTCACCCACTGCTGCTGCTCCCTGTCCCTGTTCTCAGCCTCCTGCTGCTGCTGGAATCTCCTGTTGGGACCAGCTGTGGTTAAACCCGAGGATTTGGGACCTCACCCCATTGCAGCTCCCCGGGAAGGACAGGAGGGATGTCCCCCCCACTTTGGGGACATGCCCCCTCACTTTGGGGCCAGATGAGGAGCCAGAGGTCGCCCTCGGAGAGAGGAACATTACAAGAGGGGCAGGGGCAGCTTCCCACAGTGGGATCAATCCAGGGAAATCTCTTCCTCAGGGGTATGGACATGAGCATCTGGATGTGGGGGCCAGGCAGGCTGTGGGGGCTCCGAGCTCCCCCAAAGTCAGCCCGCACCTCCAGCACCCCAAAACTGGGGGCTGTGGGTGTCAGGGCAGAGCTTGGGAAAGAAGAGGGGGATGCTCCCCCCACCCCAGAGCAAGATCCCCTCCACAGCTGCTCCCTTCAAGGAGATTTCCTGGGACTGCAGGAACTCCAGGAGCGAGGAAGGCACGGGAGCGGGGACAGCTCGGGGACGTGGTGACACCACGAGAGCCCAGGGAGCAGGGTGGGCTCTGAGGATCATTCCCAACATCCCACTCACTTCTGGGCTTCGATTTCACTGGATCTGGCTTTAAACCTCTGCTCCCTGCCCGCCGCCTCCTGCAGCTCCCGCTCCCGCCGCTCCTGCTCCAGCCGCTGCCGCTCTTCCTCCGCCCTCCTCTTCTCCTCCAGCCGACGGTTCTCCTCATCCTTCTGAGGGGGCACGGGGTGGGGTGGGGTGTTGGGGGGCACACGGCAGCCCCCCGTGTGCCAGGGTGCCCAGGAGACCCCGTGGGGGGCTCGCGGTGCCCACGCGACGCTTCCCCGGCCGGAGGGTTCACCCCGGCAGGACCCGATGGGAAAAGGGGAAGGAAACCCAGAGCAGCCTTTGGAGAGGTCAAAAATCAGCTTCCTGCCCCCAAAGAGGGTTCCTTTGGAGCTGGGGGTGCTCCCTCCCAGCCAAATTCAGAGGAGATAAAGGAGCACCTTCCCTTCGGGACCCGGCCCCTCCTCCCCGAGCACCCCAAAGGCTCTGCACTTCCCTGAGCTCTGGGTCGGATTCCAGGCAGCATTCCCGGATTCCCAGACAGGGAATAAGCATATGGAGAGTAACCTCCAGCTAACTCCGAAGGCTTCGCGCTCCGAGGAACACCCTCACCTCTGCTTTGGCCCAGAAATTATCCTTATTGACCCGCTTGATTTCGGACATCGCGTTCGTCTTCTGGTAGACGGAGCCCTGGGGGAGGAAAGGCACAGACAAGTCACCATTTTGGCCCCAAATCAGCCCAAATCAGCAGGCTGGGACTTCTTCTAAGAACTTCCTATAACCTGACGCTTTGCCCCAGAATTCAAAGGAGGGCTGGGTGAGGCCACCAATGTGCACGCTGCCAAAAAAAGGGAGCTGCAGGCCCTGGCACAGGTTGGGCAGAGAAGCTGTGGCTGCCCCATCCCTGGAAGTGCCCAAGGCTGGGTTGGAGCAACCTGGGACAGTGGGTGGTGACCCTGCCCATGGCAGGGGGTGGGCCTGGATGGGCTTTAAGTTCTCTTCCAAACCAACCCATTCCATGGTTCCATGACTCAAGCCCGCCCTCTGTCAGTGTAAGCCCATTGCCCCCTGTCCCATCACTCCAGGTCCTGGTCCCAAGTCCCCCTCCAGCTCTCCTGAGTCCCTTTAGGCACTGGAAGGGGCTCTGAGATCCCCTCAGAGCCTTCCCATCTCCAGGTTGAACATTCCCCGGCCAAGGCAATGTCCAGGGAGGATGACAGCGGTCCAGGACCTTCGGCACACACCGAGGGACCCAAAACCCCTCGTGGATCCCACTCACCACAGGGGCCTGAGGTCCCGAGTCCTGGAACTTGCTGCTCTCCTTGTGGAAGCTGTAGTTGGCCCCAGAGGCCTTGGCCACCTTCTCCATGATGAGCTCAGGCTCCACGTCCTCCTCGGCGCGGGCATTGATGGTGACGTGAGCCCCCTGGGCAGGAGGAACCAGCCCGGGCTCAGGGGCCCCCCAAACACATCCTGGAGCCCCCCAAACACGCCCCCTTGCCCTGGTGGGTGCCACCCCTGCTCCTGGAGCACCCAAAGGTTCCGGCGAGATGGACAAAACCTCCAGGGAGACTTTTGGTTTTGGGGGGCAACCTGGTCTAGCAGGTGACCCTGCCCACGGCATGGGGAGGGGGCACTGGAGGAGCCTGAAGGTCTCTCCGAACCCAAAGGATTCCCCGAGGGAGGACAGGGGGAGGATCAGACCTTGAGGAAGTTGGCCACGGTGCTGACGTGGTTAGCGCAGGCTCCTTTCCGCACGTCGTTGACGCCTTCCCCTGTCTGCAAAGGGGAGACCACCAAGAAACCATCAGCACCAGCAGGTTCTCTTCCCCAGGCTGGAGCCTCCCAGCCCTCCCAGTGCGTTCCCACTCACCCAGTTGACAAGGACATATTTGGGCAGGCCGGAGTTGGGATCCTTGACGCGGCAGAAGCCGTACATCACCTTCCCACTGTTGAGCTCCTCCACCATCTCCTCCAGGCCCCCATCTGCCCCGGGAGGGAAGGACACGGTGGGGTCAGTCCAGGCCGTTCCACATGGTGGGAACAGCCAAACCCCCGGAGCTGCAGCTTCCCAGCCCCTAATTCCCTGGAGATTATCCCTGTGGGACTGGAGGTTGTCCTGCCACGGTGTTTACCCCGGTGCTTCCATGACCTGATCCTTTGTCATCCACAGGATTAATTGGGAGCCAAACCCCTGTCTTCTCTCACCCAGCCCTGCTCCTCTTCCTCACAAACCCCACAGGGAAAGATCCCGGATCCATAACCGAGTGAAGGGAGGGGTGGCAGGGAAGGGGAAGGAGCTGCTCACACCCCCGGATTAATTAGAGGCTCTAACGAGAGCAGGCAGCTGCCAGCTCTGCCCACAGGTTCCCACACAACCCCACGCTCTGGGAAATCACCTCGGCGAGGGCGGGAATGGTGCTGGGAAGTGGTGGAGGAACCAGCTGAGCCTTGTTCCTGCTTCAGCAGGCAGGAAGCACAGAAGGAACCAAGGAAGGCTCTGCTCGTCCACCTCCTGCCCCAACACTTCCCTCACTGTTAAACCCACCCGGGGTGGTCCCAGCGCCGGGTCTGGGGGGCTCAGAAATAAATCCCAAAAGGAAAATCCCCCCCCCGGGCTCGGACAGGGGGCTGGGCAAGAAATGGGAAGGGCACAGCCAAAAAACTACCAGGAAAGGAGGAAACTACCCCAGACCACAATTCCTGCCGCACTGGATTGCCTGAGCCCTGGAAAGGGGCAGAAGAGCCACTGCTCCTCATCCCCCCGGCAGGGCTGGCACAGCCCAGCCCCGCTCGCTGCGGCAGCACCCGGATCGTTTCCCTCTCCCAATGAAATATTTATGCTTTGGCTCTAAATTTGGCTCCAAACGCAGCAGGGAAGTTGAAGACTGGAAGTCTGAAGCCGGTCGGGTGAGTCCTGGCACAGAAGGACACGACAGGAATTCCGGGGGGAGCAGGAATCTGCGGGGCACACCCTCCACAGCTCCCCCAAAAACCCGTGTTTTGTGGCTCAGCAACATTTTCCTGGACAAAATTCCCCCCAATGCCAAACCTTTGGCTCCACAGGCCCTGCCAGACCCTGCAAAGCATCCCAGAAACTTCCCCGGAGCTCCATGAAAAACACATGGAAATCAGGGAAGAAGCCGGGGAGGGAGGAGAGGAAACCTGCCTGGATGTGCTGCTTCCCAACAGTTTTGCCTTTCCCAGCCAGGAGCGTTTCAGTGGGAACCAGCAGTCGGATAAAAAAATAACTAAATAATAACCAACTAAATCAATAACTAAACAACAACTAAATAAAATAATAAAAAAAACCCCTGTGGGAAGCAGAGAATTGGATATGAGGGGCTTTAGGGGCATTGAGAGGGGAGCCCTGGCTGAGTGAGCAGCTTTGGAGCGTCACGTGGTGCTCCCTAAATCCAGGATCTCAAAGACCTCAGGGCTGCACAGAGCGACCAGCATCCAAACTATGGACCCTTTGGAAAGGAGGAAAATGAAAGGGAAGGAGGAAAATGAAAGGGAAGGAGGAGCAGAGCTGCCAGCGAGTCTCTGCTCCGTATTCCACGCTCCAAAATCCCACCGGGCGCTCTGCCACAGCTCCCACCCCTGTCCCACCACCAAACCACCCTCAGGGGTTAAAGACCCCCGGGCATTCCAGGCAGGAAGGGTGGGATGAGCCCTTGGACGCACAGGAATGGGGGGACAGTCCCCAGCACACTCACCCCCCGAGCCAGCCACACGCAGGTCATTGCTGTTGCCTTCGTAGGTGAAGAGAGCCCTAAAATTAAGGCAGAAATGGGATTTTTAGCCGGTTTTGTGCAGCACGGTGCCTGTTGGGGGTGTCCCCACAGCCCGGGCACCCCCAAAGTGCAGAGCCCCGCAGGGACCCCCCACCCCACACACTGCCCACCCCACAGCCCAGGGACTTACTGAACCCCCCGGGAACAGCCCTGAGCCCCTCTAAACA
>VWZG01011082.1:0-32487 GCA_013396735.1 Grallaria varia
ATCTTCTTTCACGAAGCCTAGTCTGCTGCTTTTGGATGCTGCTTTTAAGATCAAGTGATTGCTCAGGGTCATGGCTGGGATCAGATTGCTGCCATGTCTCTGCACAACTGCTCCTTGGTCCTTTAGCCTGCCTGCTGGCTTAAGACTTGCCTGGCAGTCACCAGGCCCCTCCCTGGCTGACCCCAGTCACTGCCCTGTTACATACCCACTCTCTTGACAAGCTACTGAGGGACTGAGCCTCTCTGTGAGTCATTTCCTTCATGGATTTCCTCACCCTCACTCCTCAACCTCACCACTCATAGAAGCTCTCTTTTGAAATTTGTAATATGACTTTTCAGTTATGTCATTTATATATATATGCCTCTGTGTACTTACTAACTTTGATACTTAAATTATTTTAAGCAGATATAACAATATCTTAGGATAATTGTGTTGTAGAATGGACATGGACTACATATCCTTACACTGTGCTCTGACTGAAAAAATAAGAATTCTGGTTATGAACTTATATAAACAGATCTTGGCTGGATGTCTGTGTTTCTATCTTCTCAATAACCCTGGCTCTGGGATACCAGATCCCTATAATTTAGACATAACCTTTTCCATACAGTAAACATAAAAGGAAAGTAAAGAGAGCAACACTGAATGATCCTCAAAGACATATACTTTCCTTTCTGATAATTAAGAGGAAAATCTTGTGATATAAATTATGTATGCATCATATGACTTTGAGGGCAGCTTTATCCATCAGTGATTTTAACATAATTTTTGTACAAATAAGCTCTTTTAAGTTTCTTGTGCACAATTCCCTTCAGTCATTTGCACATTTAATTAATTTTCTTTAGTATATATATATGACTTCAAATTTCTAAGAGTTTTAAAATAAGATATACACATTACACTTCCCTAGAACACAAAGTTGTCCTGAGCATACATTGGGGCAGCCATATTCCAGCTATATTTAAATTAGGTTGCAAGTTAGTTAGGGTGCAAGTTGTCAGTCTAGCCTTAGATTTCAGAAATTTTTCATACATTTTTACTTGCAATGTGTCTTAACATTATTTTTGACACTTCTAAAAACTGCTTTGAAAAAGATTCTTCAAATATCAATCAGGTGAGATGGATACTGATGATAATATTTTTATTAAACTGAAAAGATAAAAGCAAGGTGACATTCTAAACAGAGATTTCTACAAAGAGTCTGCAAAATTATTCACTAATTTGATTTCCCCAAAGCATTTACCTGTTGCATTTAATTTGTTAAATTTCTCCTATTTGGAAATAGCTTTCTAAAGAAAATTGAGAAACAATTTTTTTTTATGGGAGCCAATTGCTAGCAATAAGGACTGAGTTCTGTAACTTGATGGGCCCAATTATATAATTTTCTTTTTCCTTTATTTGAAAGTACATTAACAACTAATGTTAGAGGAAAAAGTAAAATGTCAGCTTCACTTTGATACTAGCCTTCATAACCCTTTTTCATCTAAGGCACTATTTGAAATTCTACCTTACACAAAACTGACAATCTTTTATTGCAGTCTTTCAAGGTATAAAACATTTCAGTACCCTGACAGACAAGTTTGCATTCCTAATAAACCAGAGTTGCAGCAAGCTATTTCACAGTAATGAAAATTGCATCAATTTGTTTTCTATATATTTCAATGTGCATTAATAGTCATTTCCCCATCTGACTTTCTTCACATCAGGAGCCTGGCCAGCACTGAAGAGGCTACAGTTGATGGGAAATAAATTGACAAGAACTTCAGAATACAGTATAACTGCAAAATTTTCACTGGAGTTTTACTTCTTTTAACAAAAGAAAGAATAAGGTGCCATAGTATCACTGAACAATTTGATAGCTGTCACAGAATCAGTGTTCTTATTAGGAATGGATTCAGACTGAAAGAGAGCCCTATGATGCTGGAAAAAGCTAAAAATGGAAATCAATAGAACATCTTAAAAAGATCAAAGGTTGTAGTTATGGCATCAGGCTTTTAACTTTTCCCTCTATTTCTGCCACATGGTTCTAAACCAGATAGAATAATTGGTTTAAATTAATTGTTTTCTGAAGTGGTACTACACACAATTATCATTTTTAAGCTCATTGTGGTACACTGATATACAATCATGCTAATCTTACCACACGATTTGGAGTCATATTATTTCAACATAATTTGTGATCAATAATGTTTGTTTTGTTGTTTGTTTTTATTTTTCCTCCAGATATTTGTCATTTTTCTTTCCTTGCCTCAGGGGAAATGTTCTGATCATTGTTTTCAGCTCCACAGGAAAATTTATAGAATAAGTTGACTAATTAGAGTCAATTACTAATCTGTTCCACTGGTTTAATTTGGGCCATCCGAGTAAGGTGGGATCTTCACATGAATTCTGAGATCAAAAGATTGCATTCTTTCCTTGAAGCCATAGTATTTTAGAGTTGCTCTTACCTAAGCAGCAAGCCTCCAAGCATAAGCAACTCCCTGGCTAAAATGAATACCATGTCTGTCTTTTTGTTTCCCATGGCAACTACATTTTCTCAGAAATCTACTGATGTTTTTATGAGACAAAAAAAAATCTATATAAAAATAGTGTTGGTTCATTTCATATTAGAAGCATAGTTATATGGACCACTCCAAATTCCATATTTTACTTTTGACTTCAATGTGTAAGGATAAATAAATTGACAAGTTTAGTGGGAAAGATGGGGGTAGATTTTCTCTTTACATCCTAATGAATCAGCAAGCTTGCAGGAGCTATCTTGTAGAATAGAAACTCATAAAGTATTTTAAAAGCAGAAAGCATTTGTATGTAGCTTTCTTTGAACAGTACAGAATTAGGCTGTTTTTTTTAAATTATTATTCTCAAAGAAATCCTTTGCAAAAAAATACAATGTAAAATAAACTTTTTCTAGTTTAATTGTTGACTTAATTCTCACATGTAAAGAAAAACAAGGTATTATTGCCTTGACAGATGCTTTCTTCAGTGCACAGATTTTATACAGCTATGCATCCCAAATCACACATGTCTTCTGAAAAACTCGTATTTAGTCTTGCTCTCAAACTTACATGTATTGAAGTTAATCAAAGGAAAATGTTGTTCAAAAGTTAATTTAGCAAAGGAATCAATCTGGATGAAATGTCTATTTATCCTTTCACAGTGATAGCATACACAAGAATAAAACAGATTCTGTGGAATCATACAATCTTTTTTTCACAAATATATCAGATTTTTTTTTGTCTAGGAAGAAGAAAAAGAAGGCAGCAATACAAGACTAAGTTTTAAGCAGCAATTGCAATTACTTACTTTTCAAGAGTGACTTTCTCGTGCACCAGAATATGGTGGGGAACTAAACAACTAGAAAGAAGCTTTGCAGGAAAGGACCTAGGAGTCCTGGTGGTCAACAAGCTGAACATAGGTGTTATGGGTTAGCACCAGTAGGCAGCTAAGTAAGACAAAGCTCCTTGCTCACTCCCTCAGAGTGGGATAGGGGAAGAGGCTCAGAAGGGTAAAAATGAGACAACTTTCAGGCTGAGATAAAGACAGTTTAACAGAAAAAGTAAAAGTCATTCACTTAAGAAAAAAACCCAAAACCCCAAAAAAACCCCACACCCCAGTAGTGAATTCATTCACTACTTCCTGCCAGTAGGCAGGTGGTCATCCATTTCCAGAAGAGCAGGGCTCCATCATGCAAAATGGTTACTTGGGAAGGCAAATGCCAGGAACATCCCACCCCTTGCTTCTTCCCCCAACCTTTTATTGCTGAATATGACATCATATGGTCTAGAATATCTGAACAGTGTGGGTCACCTGTCACTACTGCATCCCCTCCCAGCTTCTAGTGCATCCCCAGCCTCCTCACTGGAGACGTGAGGCTGGAAGCAGAAAACTCCTTGACTCTGTGTAAGCACTGCTCAGCAATAACTAAAACATCCTTGTGTTACTGGCGCTGTTTCAGTGACAAATCTAGAGCATAACCACATATGAGCTACTAGGAAGAAAAATTACCCATCCTTGCCAAACTAGTACTATGAGCTACCAATGGGTCCTTGTGGCAAAGAGGGCTAAAATTCTACTTCAGTTCCAAAATGAGCTTAGAAACCCTTTTTCTCACATAAACTTTATAATGACAGTTAATGATAAGATAGTGCCCACTTCGTTTTCAAGGACACAATAGGCAATTAAACCACTTTGCCAAAACAAAAAATGAGTAATGCCTTCCTCAGTCTGCAGAGGTTTGTACCCAAGAGACAGTCTTAATTATTAAACCACTGGATATAACATGGGAAATGAAAGGGAAGGACACAGAAACAGTTTTCTCTTCTTGCTGAATCCGGTCTTCCATGCAGTTTGTGTTAGTTGAGGTAGAAATTAATTATGCAAATTGTATGCTCCCAGGAGGAAAAGATGGTAGGAAAAGGGGACCTTGACAGCAATGCACTGATGAGGATTTTTTTTCTGTAGTCAAAATGATTATTTGATCCTAGTAATTCCTGCAGAAACTGCTCAATTGTTTTGTATTCGTGAATAAGAGATCCCAGTAGAGAATTCTTAACTAGCTGAGACATCTGCAGGGACTCAGGAGAGCACCTAAAACAATTCAAGATTAAGAATTTTGTATTATCACAAAAGCACAATCTCAAAAATGTACCATGCTGTTGTTCTGGTATGCAGACAGTGTAAAAATTAAGAAAATGCTGGTGATTAATTAGAAGTAGGTAGAGGAATCAAGAGTAAGGTAAAACATGTCTTAAAATCCCTAAGGTAAAGAAACTGCCGCAAGGTGAACAACAGAGGGCATGATCTTGTAGTGAGAGGAGTGAGATTGTCTATTGACCAGTAATAAAACTGACCTGCAGACACAAGCCCAATGAGATGTTGCGGGAGCCCCCTTCAATAACCTATTAGACTCTTTATGATATCTAAACCTAAAAGACTAGGTCTGAGAGGGTGAAGTAAAGAGGAGCCTGCTTTCAGCCTGGCACTAAGGGATTTCCTGGGGGAAGGCTTATAAAATTGTAATTTTATAGTACTTTCTGCCCCATTTAATCACTCCATTTCTTATTTGTTTTTACATTTTGAACTTGCAAATATTTTCAGTGTGGCATATCAAATTCTATAGGAAATAAATTTATTCTTTCAATAAGTGATAAAACACTTTGATGGTTAGGGTGCTTTCTTGGAATGTGCAGGAAAACAGTAAATATCTTCATGTTGGAGAGGCCCCTAACAAGATGAAATATAACAAGTTAATTGACCTCTTAAGGATAATTTCCTTGAGAAAAAAAAGGAGTCTTTGTCTTTTCTTTCTCATTTCAGAAACTCAAATACTAGAATTCTAACTAGATTATCTCTGCAAAGTGCATTGAATATTTCCTCACTGACACAAAATTCCTATTTGTCCAGAGTGTGCATTGTGCATCAAAGCCATCTTTATCATATTCAACAGGTCTGTGATAACCAAGGTTGGAGTCACTTTTTACTCTGCAGTATTCATCACATTCTGTTTGACTTTAAAATTTTTGGGATGTCTCAGTTTCTATGGTGAATCTGGGCACAAAAGCATAGAAACTGTGTATTAGAAAGCCAAAATCAGATTAAGATACATAAATCTTTATTTCTCAGTGCTAACTTAATTTCTAAGTGGCGGAGTACTGAGAAAATTGAGGTGACTCACTGCATCTAAACAACAATGTCAAGCAGGCAGGAAGCCAAGTTGAATCCTATATCACTTAAGGCAAACTCAAGACTTGACATATGAAATGCCTGCTCTTGCAGTCTTTATTCAATGGGGTCAGAAATAATATGTTTTCGAGAAAAAATAGGTATGATTTATGAAATATCTTCAATTCAATTATTCAGGTTCAGGAATATCCATAAAGGATATGCCATAAAGGTACCTCCTATTGGTAAAATCTTGATCCATCTGTATCAAAGAGCAAAAACGCTTTCCTCAATACCTCCCCAGATAAGTTGCAGGCAAGTGCAGCTCTTTCCCTGCCATCAGATAAGAGAGAAGACTGCATAGTGTTGTCTGTGCCGCACATCGTGTGATACTGAGTGTGCATTACTTGAGGTGAAACAATACCTTTAGCTTTAGCACCAGAAACCTGCCTCAGCCCTATTTTCCAAAAGATTCTAGGTTCCTTTTCCTGTAACATAATTTTTCCTTCATGGGTTTGATTCATTTCTGCTTTCACACAATTCTATCACAATTTCTGTAATTTAAAGTACACTTCTCCAAGTGCTACAGGAATATTTTTTTTCTCTGAGGATGTTAAGATGTCATTCTTCAATATTTTACCTCAAGCAGCTAGAACTTCATTCCACTCTATTCATTTTGCCTCATGCAATGAAGCTGGATTGAATATGTGTGTACCTATGTTGTTTAGATGATTAACAAATCAAGCAGATTTTAAAATTTGAAACAAAACTTTGCTACATTAATATTAATTAACAATATGGCTTGTATTAATTAGCTTTGCAGATGATGATTCATTACTGCTGTATGATAAGTCCTTAGCAAGTACATGTTACATTAGTTGTGAGCATACCAGTGCTGTGCAATTAACACCAATGGCTATGGTCTGTGGTAGTCTTTGCTGTTGAGGTTGAAGTGATCAGTCTTGGGCACTCTTTGGCAAGAAGAGCTCAGACAAAACTGAGTTTGTCCTCTTTTCCCCTCCCATTTTGGGACCTTATTTTTCACATGACAATTCCTTGCCCTTAGTCTCTATCAGAGACAACAAAGAGAGAAGAGATGTGTACATCAGGCACATGGTGTGATATCTGGAGCTGGTTCTGTTCAGGGCTGTTACACTCTCGCCCTGAGGCTGTTGGCTCATGGGCTCAGCCAGGAGTTTAGCTTTGAAATATATATATAGGGTTCTTTAATACCTTGAGATAACGTCAAGAGAATAAGCAATGGACTTGTTCCCAAGAAGTATCTTTATTAATTTGGGAGAGAAAATAACGGAACCTGACAAAAGTTCAAAAAGAACACTACACAAGCTACCCAAAATGTTCCACCAAAATATCAACCTAACACATACTAAGCCACAATACTTAAGTTATGATCCAATCCCTCTACAACATTTAACCCAAAATCTAATCCCTCCAGCTCAAAGCCACTCAAAGCATCAAGAAAAGAGTAAAGAAAGAGAAGCAGAGGGGGCAAGAAGAGAGACAGAGAAAGATGACGAGACAGATCATACCACTAGAACCTTGTGGAAGACCAGCTCTCACATGTCCTGGTGTCAGTGCTTTGGCATATGCCAAACATATGCCTTTGGTTTTATCTGTTCTAGCCCCTACAGCCAAACCTCCTAAGCAGGGCCTCTGACCTCCCAGCCACTCTGGGATCCCTGGACAGGATGAGGGGCTGTGTTCTCACTGTCCCTGCCAATCTGAGCTGGGTTGGGGGCTCCAGGAGCTGTGGGGTGTTACAGTTTTCCTGGGCTGTTTGTGACTGGCAGCTGCTTCGGGGCTTCCCTGTGTGGGCTCCAGGCCCTGCCATGAGGGATAAGATGCCACCCCACCTTCATGAGGTTCGACCAATCCGTGCCCCGTCCACACACACCCATACCCCACGTGGTGGTTCTGACCCGATAATCACTGTTCTGGTGTCTAACAAGGGCAGGGGCTGGACTCAGTGATCCCTGTGGGTCCCTTCCAACTTGGCATATTCTGTGGTACTGTGATTTATAGCTTATTAGTGTGCTTATAATTCCTCTGAAATAAATAGTATTTTTACCCTTGACTTCAAGAATGTAACGACAAAAGGCAAATCACAACTTACAATGGAAATGTGATTAAATCTCATTTTTACTTTATGTGTTGGAGTTTATTGATTGTCTGGAAGATTGTGATGTTATCTAGTAGGCAATTTTAAATATTAAACATTGAGTGTTATAGGTATATATAAACAGGTTGAGTAATGGACGTAGAACGAAAACATTGTCGTTTGTAATGATGAGGCCAGAATTATGAAATAATTGAAGATTTCTCTCATAAAGACAAGCCAAACAAACATTATGTTATGAGATTGCAATGGTAATTGAAAATTGAAAAATAATGCAGATAAAAATTAAAGAATAATCTTAGAAGTTAACTAAAAGTCTCCTAAATTCAGTAAGGAATCAACAATCTTATAAATTAATTATAACTACTAAGAATAAGGTGTGAGTTTTCTCTGTATAACAAGATCTCACAACTTTGATTGTTTTGCAGGTAAAATCTGTAATCTCTGTGAGAGACACATTTGAATGTGGCTTTGATTTCAGTGGATAGCAACAGAGGAATTTCATTAACATGAAGAATTTATCACCATGGTGATATAAGAGCCATAAAGGTGACCTGGTTAGAAGGGGAAAATTACTGAACTGGATAAAACGTCTGCCAGCCTGGGAACTGAGTCTAGGAACCAGAAGCATCCTTGAAAAGTGCATCTGCCCTCTTTGAAGTACAGATGAGTATCTGGAAACTGGAGACTTCCTGAGATACCATCAATAAGTGCTAAAACAAAGAACTGAAATGACAACGTATCATTTGAAAATATGAAAGGTAGTTTGGAAAAAAAAGGAAAACAGTTTGAGAAATTTATTTTTTGTTCTGAATGAACAGAAAACTTCATCTCTTGGCTGTTACAGATGAAAAATAAAAATTAACAACATCTTTTGGCTGATCAAAGTGGTGGAGTCCTAAGTTCGCCTATGTTTCTGTGATAGAAAAGGTACTTAATTTTTGTCCAAAACGTAGCCTTTATCTCTGACAATTTCCCATGTTGCACATACTTTTTCTTTCCTTATGTCTATATATAACTTAAGTCTATTACCCTAAAGTGAATAATGCATTAGGAGGCTCTGTATACAGGGGAATGAGATGCTGGAAAGCAATGCCATGGAAATTGACCTGGGGGTCCTGTTCGACGGCAAGTTGAATATGAGCCAGCAGTGCCCTGGCAGCCAGGAGGGCCAACCCTGTCCTCGAGGGCATCAGGCACAGCATCACCAGCCGGTTGAGGGAGGGGATTGTCCCGCTCTGCTCTGCACTGGAGTGACCTCACCTTGAATATTGTGTGCAGTTTTGGGCATTGCAATGTAAGAAAGATATTAAACCATTAGAGAGTGTCCAAAGGAGGGCAACAAAGATGGTGAAGGGCGTTGAGGGGAAGCCGTATGAGGAGTGTCTGAGATCACTGGGCCTGGAGCAGAGAAGACTGAGGGGAGACCTCACTGCAGTTACAATTTCCTTTTGAAGGGAAGAGGCGGGGCAGGCACCAATCCCTTCTCTGTGGTGACCAGTGACAGGCCCCGACAGAATGGCCTGAAGTTGTGTCAGGGAAGATTTAGGTTGGATATTAGAAAACTGTTCTTCAGCCAGGGGGTGGTTGGGCACTGAAACAGGCTCCTCGGGGAAGTGGTCACAGCACCAAGCCTGACAGAGTTCAAGAAGCATTTGGATGATATTCTCGGGCACATGGTGTGACTCTTGGGGATGGTCCTGTCCATGGCTAAGGGTTGCACTCAATGATCCTTGTGGGCCCCTTCCAACTCAGCATAGCCTGTGATTCTGTGTGAATTTCCTCACTGAAAGGTTGTTAAGCATTGAAATGGTTTGCCTGGGGAGATGGACTCACCATCCCTGGAAGTGTTCAAGGAACAACTGGATATGGCACTTAGTTCTGTGGTTTAGTTTACAAGGTGGTGTTCAGTCAAGGTTGGGCTCAATGATCTTGGAGGTCTTTTCCAACCTAAATAATTCTATGATTCTATATGGATTTCCTTAGCCTAGTGCAGTTGCTTTGATTGATCTATGTGTCACACATAAGACCACCACAGTCACCATAGTTCTCTACTACCATTGCAGATGTCCTAGAGTATCTGGGACATCAGCACGGCAATATCTATAGAGGCACATGCTTTTCTGGAACAGACTACCTCCATAATAACCTAGGACCTTTTAGATGGTATAAGACCCTGATACATTTGTAAATAATCAAGTCAAGTTGCCTTTAACTGGAACAGAAACTCAGGTATGATATTCCCTTGTAAACTCTGACATAATAATTTGGATCACGTAGAGTTGTCTCATACAAAAGATGTTCTTCAGGTTAACAGTACATAAGGAACCCATGGCCTAAAGAAATTAAGATTTTAAAGGGATCCAAGAAGCTTTTATCATTTTCAGTGAGTATGAGAACATCTGTGTTTATTCATGTAAACTTTACTCACTACACACTATCATTTACTTCATAAACCCTGATTTAACTGAGGTGATTTATGAGGAACCTTTTCAGAGGAGGCAGGAAATCTCAAGAGATCTCTCAGGAGATCTCACAATTTTTCTTATATCCTTGCAAGTATCTGCAGTTGTTTATTTGAACAGTCAGAATATTGAATAATTTGAAACACTAGTATGATTCAGTAGAGCAGTTTGGTGTTGCTTATTATATTATCATGAGCAGTTGAACACATGATATATTCATTGTCACACTGTAAGTAATAGAATCTAACTGGACTTTGTTTCAGGCAGATGATGAAATTAAAACAAAATTTAGAAAAAACTCAAAACATCATTTACTGTGTAATCCTAGTATACTCCAGTAAGAAAGCCTTAATGCAGATTTTTTGTTATGATTTCTGCTGTTTCACTCAGCTGCTTTTAAAAAGAAAAGCAATTAATATAATTACATTGTGCATTGAAAAATCCTTACTGAGAATACGAGAGAAAAAATTCACTCTGCTATTACCCCCTGCATTGTTTTGTCATTAATACTGTACAGTTAAATACAGATTGTTAGCTCAAATGCTCAATAAACCTAGAAGTTTAAATCATTACCTGATTTTTTCCTTACTCATCATGTCTTCTTCCCCTGCCAAGAGCCAGGGGAAATAAAACTGTAATAGCATATGATGGCATCTACCAGTTTTGATAACAGATAACTAAACTAATGGGAGGTAATGAAACATTTGAAGATATAAAAATTATTAGATGTTTAGATTTTTGCATGATACCTAAGCTTCCCTGAGTTAAATACATAGTTATTCAGTAAAAAACTCTATTTTAATAATAAAAGTACCTAACAAAGTCTATGGACATAATGCTATAAAGCTAATGTTTCACAGAGGCCTCTTTAGATGTATACAGAAAATAAAATCTATGACAGTCTGGAATGGTAAATAATATTTTCTCTAAGCCAATAAGAAAAGGCCAATTTTCAGAAGAATATGAGAAATGAAATTATGGTGGTGTCATAGTTTTATTGACTGAACACATGATTTAGAATGCATATCATGTACATATTTTGTGTCATTGTCATGTCTGCCCTACATATATTAAATGTCACATACTATGTGAAGTGCAGTTTCAATTTTCCAATAACACAATTAAAATAACTGTAAAACAAGTGGGATGAAAACTGTAAAGTTTATGGGTGGCTGCTGCATTTAAAGGAGATTTCTATTTCTTGAGAGGAAAGGGAGAGGTTGGACAAACTACCTGAAAGTACAGAAAGAAGGCAACACTAGCTTAGTTTCTGTTCTCAAATCCGTATAACTTTATTAGTAAGTTATATCTATAATGTGAGTAAAGTTCAGAGATTTTGTTCTTAATTTCTCATAACAAATGAAGTGGCTAGATTAGGAGGGACTGAAATAGATCAACTACAAAGCAGGCAGCATCTTTCTCTCAGTGAAAACTCTTCTAGGGACTTACAATTTGGAAATGTACGGAATTTGATCCAAGAGCTTCTGAAACCTTCTATAATACTTCTGTTATGGAAGAAATAACTCTTGGAAAAAAATCTGAATAAATGATATTTATATGGTCTTCATTACATTTTTTTTTCTGAATATCCATAATGGAAAGACACTGTTGACAAGAAAAAACAGTCTGTCTAGTCTCAGTCTTTCATGTCAATGCAAGTAAGCTCTAAACAGATTGTTAGTTTAGTGTTACATCAATAGGCTTTACATGTCTACTACAGATGACATCTATTTAGTACAAACAACAATAGACAGTGCTCCTGAGGATTATGTCCTCATAATGATGGAGAGTGATGACAAGGTACCTTGGTGCATATACCCCCAAAGACACAATCTGTATAAAGATTTTCTCCTTGTTTGTTGAAACAGTGAATTAAGGTGGTCAAGAAAACAGGATTACTCAGTAGTTTATGACTGTAATATCAAATATAATCATAAAACAAACTGCTGGAATAATCCCATTCTCTGGGTATTCTCTGTAATATGACCCAGCAGACAGATTAGAAACTCATGTACACTGTTGTTTGAATTATAGACTTTCAAAAATGTCACTAATTTCTTCTCATTGCAATTACAAAAAAATATGAGCAACAAAAAAAGGAAAGTACAGTGTGACATTAGATGAATGTCAAATGAAAGGCATGGTTAGACCTATGGTGATCTTAACCTTGAGCTTTACCTTTTTTAATTTGTTGATCATATTCTTTAATTTCTTCCTTATAATTCTACTTTCTTTTTCATTCTTATTAATCCAGAAACTATTAGTAACAGTATCACTAAATAATAAATTATTGTCGTATTTGTATGTAACAGTAAAATATCCCTAGTAACAATAAACCGTAATAGTAATATCATCATTTCAATGGTGTTTATAGAATGAGAATCATGGAGACTGGAAGCAACCTCTAGAGGTCTTGTCATACAACCTGTTGCTAAAAGCAAGTCAAAACTAAATCAGGTCTGACCTTATCCTATCAAGTTCAAAATTGTGAAGAACACAAATAACACAGTCTCTCTTGTCAACTCATTCCAGTGTTTCACTCTAGTGTTGTCAGGAAGAATCATAAAAAGAATCATAAAAAGGAAGGACTATATATATATATGCTAAAATTAATTTGGATAGTTCTTTTGTGAAAAGCAAGAGATGTGGGGAAAGCTATAATTTCAAACTATTATTACAAACTGAAGAATTCAAGTAAGTGTTTCAATCAGGAGAATTTATATTATAAAATTAAATGCTTAACAGTAATTATGCTATAAATACTACAATGTCAAAATATCATTCTACTAGACAAAAAATTACACTAGAATACTTGCTTTTCCCTTGACATTAGTTTGAACTATTAATTTGAAAATAACAGAGAGTGGTTGTTAGACATTTTGTTGCAGTGTGAAATACAACCATCTCTGTCTGTGAAAAAACCCAACCAAATGTGCAAAATTGAGCATTTTTCAGTCAGGAACAAGAAGTAAACAAAATTCAAGTAGTCAGAGTTGCAAACTTAAAAGAACCCTTAACATACCATTTTGCATTTACACTCACTTCATTTCATGCATTTTTACAACACTAATATATTACTTGAACTAGCTTTGCAATCAGCTCCAGGGAGGCTGCACAAAATCAAAGAAGGTAATAATAATGACAGAGTCTCTCAGTGATTCAAAGTAGGATATTATCCTGTAATCTCAGCTCATTAATTGTGTTGATAGTGATGCACAAAGTACAGAATTATCTGTCATTTTCTTATGCCTATCACTTTCCTATTCTATAAGGCCAAGAAAAGTAAATAGCTATGCGGTCATTATTGTTCCAATTTAGGACAAGCAAAGACATAAAAATCTACCTCAAAAGAGAAAAACAATGAGCTGGAACATGAGAGCATGAAATACTATTCAGAAGTTTGCAGGGGATCTTGGCAAATGTCTACTCTTCCTTTTTTTTTTCTTTTTTTTTTTCTCCTAAGTTTTTGCCTCTCTTCTCTGTTTGGACTGAAGAGATTACATCTTTCATGTGTCCAACAATATATTATGAATCCTTCATAAATCATGTAGCATTTGAAACTTCTGAGAAATATTGCAGTATTTCAAGCAGAGGAAACCCATAGTAATTTGCCATAGACACAGATATATGGGGAAACATATCACAAAATAGAATATGGTGCCTCCGTTTCCAGTTGAAAAATCCTGTAACTCAGGTGTCCATAGAGTCATTGACAGAATAACCTTCAAAATGCTTTTGATCGAGTTTGTCAAAAAATGAAGCAATATGAGAAAAATATTCCTCACAGGCATTCCAAAGTTGGTAAATTTCATTACTTGTGTGCAAGTAAACACACAGTTGCTGAAAGTTTTGTCATCTGTTTCATTGGTTTGCCTGACTTTCCTGTAGGACAAACTGACTACCAGGTAGTACAACAGATAATATACCAGGCAGTATAAAGAGTAGTTAGGTACAGCAAATACTTGGTAAGGTACTTCAGCACATTATAATGTGACTTTATTGTACCAGAGTCACATTCAGCATGATGGTTATGGGGGGCCCCAGCTGGTCTGGGGTCTCTCTGGAGTGATTGGACTGTGCTAGGAACTTCTGCACAATGGCAAGGTGGCATGCACGAAGGGAAAGGCTATGAGACCAGAATGGAAATCCGGTCTCTAAAGTAGTGAGTCGTGATTTCCCGACATGCGCAGTCTGGGTGTCCAATTAAGAATTCTTTACGTATAGAGAGGCCAATGGGCCATGGACATGCATCCATATTGAGGTCTATATAAGCCATAGTTTCTGATATAATAAAGGGCTTTCTGGTTCCTGTTCCTGAAGAAGATGTGTCACTTTCCTGACCTATCCTGTGTGTACTGCGACAGATGGTCAGTTGTCTGGTACTCTACTGAGAATCCTTGAATGAAATCCTGACATCTTTGAACTAAAACAACAAATAATGTTGTCACTGACACAGAAAGTAGAAATGAATTTTGGGATGAAGTGTATAAAGTTATGGTAGCAATGAAATTACTGCATTATAATAAATGAAGAATTTGAAACCCAAAAGGGTAAACTCTACGTTGGTGTAGTATGTTTTCCACTAATTCCTAACACCATAATTTAAACATTTATAGTGATAATGGTGGAACTCTGAGCTTGAGGTCCTAAAGACAAAAGATATTAAAAAGCATTTGAAACTTTATTGACCTTTAAGTCCTTCAAGTGTGAAGCTTTTTTGTTTTCCTTTGTGGTTTTTTTTTCCTTCTTCTTTTAATATCCATTCTTTCAGTGTGGGACATTAAAAATTGGTATATTATCTATTTATTCTTCCAGTTTCATACCAACACAGATTATAAATCTGTGTGGTACATGCAAAGTAGTGTACCTGTCAAATAGTGTGTACCTTGAGCTATAACTGAATTCTTGAAAAATTGACTTCTGTTTCATCAAGATGCTTTCAGGTATGAGAGACAGCTACAGAGGCTGTCAGATATGATGACACATACAGAGACCTGTGTTCATCTAGAAAAGCAAAACATGTCTAAATAGCATATCTTAGGGCATATTAAAGCACTTGGATGCTTACTGTTAGACAGTTGAGTTCCACCCTTAGTTTGAAGGAAGCTGAATTTCCTTAAGCAATTAAACTGATTTGTAATTTATTCAGTCTTCAAACTGCTGACACAATCTCTTTGAAGACTCTAAGAAAGAAAACTGTAAAGCAGTAGTTGTGATATGATTAAAAAGGATACAGCACTGGGGATGAATAGCTTACATTCTGCAACTAAAGTAGCCCTCATAATGCTGAAATATAGGTCTTTTTTACTGCTAAAAATATATTGGCCAAATGTTGAAATCGTTCCACACAAGGCTATAATCTTGCAACACTACAGGGATGATAGCAGTTTCATGGAGGTGAGAGTCCAATGTATATAAATAAAAATGTTATGAATAATATGACAAATCAGATTATGTGTTTTTTTTTTTCTTTTAAATGTCTGACAGAAGAGGAAGCCAGAAAGAAACCTGCCTCCCAGTCCTTGCCAAAAACTTACTAAAATTAAATGAAGTTTATTATATCTAGCAGGTGCCTGCCACCCATTTCATATCTGTAAGACTTAAACTCAAGTCCATGGAAACAAAATGAGACAGTTTCAAGTTTTAAGGTGGACCTTAGACTGACAATTTTGGTAACAGAATTGCACCAGCCATTGCTGTCTACTGCTTTTAGTAGCAAGAATATTTTTATTTGAGATACTTTTGCTCCTTCATTAATCACAGTGCATAGTGTTAAATGCTAATAATTATACCAAGTGTTTTGGTTTTTTTTTCCTGGAGGCTAGCTTTTGAAAGTAAAAATACAGTAATTCAGAAAAGAAGCTAAATACTTTGTTAAAAACCACAGTATTGATTATAGAATACCTGTAGAGGTTTACTTGTGAGGAGAAGGGGATGGTGGAAGGACAAAGTTAAAAGAATAATTTAGATAAGATGTTAAATGGTACTTTGAAAATGATCAATAAAATAAAGAAATATTTCAATGTAAATGCAAATATTCAGAAATTATCATCACCTTTACAGTAAGGTACAAACAAATCAGAGCTCTGTTACAGGGAAGTTACCAGAACTGTATCTGTAGTTAACAGTGCATGATATGTGCTCAGAAACTTAGTGAAGCCTGGTTTCCTATAGCTGTGTTTGTGAATAACTGAGACCTTCAGGGGAGAGTGAGAGTTTGCAGGCTCTTGTTAAAGAATTGTCCACTACTGAGACACTTTTCATTCTTAAGGAAACCTCTAGTGTGCACTCACATTATGCTAAGAAATTTAATAATTAGGTATACATGATTTTAACCAAACTCTCAGTAGATGTCATTTGATTGGAGAGGACAGGGAGATATATGCATATATGAGTCCTGAATTCTCATAAAAGCTAGAGTTTAAAAGAAGAAAAAAAAAAAAAAAAGGATTTCTATAGTTATGTTTCAGTTTTAGAATGCAAACACTTGAAAAAGTTCTTTAGCAAAAATATGTGAATGATGCAATTATGTATTTGCTTCTAACTGGAAAATTAACACTTATTCTGTAATTAAGCAATGATAACTCAGAGTGCACTTTAGCATAATTACAAGATGAAATGAAAAATGTCATAGGACAGAAGGTTAATAGATGAAGTTTTTGCTTGATTTTGATGGAGGTTTTATTTATATTTGTGCTACTTGTTTATATATGCAAGCTCATTTTATGTGTACCACAGAACAAAAAAGGCTTAGCCAGAAATTGGCAAAGTCTAAGAAAACAAAAGAAACACAAACTCTCCTGTCCACCAGTTTTTCCAGCATCTGTGGGAAGCAAATTACTAGTCACTAAGTTTTCCTGCTGCCATCTTGCAATTCAAAGCTGGTTACCCAAGCTATATCAAGCCTCTGGACACAAACTTATTTGTTGTCAATGCTAGTTGTCCCTAATATAGAATATGGAAAAAAACCCAGATCAACTATAAGGTCTTTCAGTCAGAACTCAGTGTCAGGAAAAAGAGAAAACCAAAAGTTCTGATGCTCAGCTTTAGTGTTATAGCCAAATTATATAAATTGAGGGAGAAGAAATGTGATTGACTTAGGGTTATACCAACCTAGTAAAATACTGACCAAACAGTAAGAACCCTGTAGGAATCCAGATCCAAATGCATGACTTGCTACACAACATAACAGCCCATTTGATTAGAATTAGCCATGCTTCATTTTCTAGTTTGTAAGATTTATAATCTTTACAATTTTCAACAGAAAACTAGAATAACCTGAAAAATAGGAAAAAAGGGAAGAATCTGAGGCATAATCTTAGTGTGAAAAGAGTGGGAACATAGAAGAAAAATGCATAATGTCTAAGAGTTACAAGGACCTCTGGTTATTATCTAATCCAATCTCTCTATTCAGAGGGGGGCCAGCTAGAACACGGCACTGAGAATTATGTCCAATCAGCTTATGAATGTCTCCAAGGATGAGATTCCATGGCCTCTCTGGGAAATTTGTTCTAATGTTTAACCATCTTCACTGTAATGGAATACTCTTGCTGTTTTCCCACTGTTTCAGTTTCCAGCCCTTGTCCCATCAGTGAGCACAACTGGGAAGAGGAAGGTGCCATCATTCTTACTGTTGATTCCCACATCAGGTATTTATACACATTATCCTGTGTCATTTTTACTAGAGAGCCAAGAACTGGACACAACACTCCAGATGTGGGCTCACTAGTCCTGAGTAGAGGACAATAATCACCTCCCTCACCTTGCTAGTCACATTCTTCCTAATGCAGCTCTAGATACCACTGACCTTTTTTACTGAAATAGCACACTGCTGTCTCATGTCTGTGGTCCTCACAGCTGAATTCAATCTCTGGACAGTCATCATTCCAATTCATTGAAAACAATTCACTTGAACTGAGGGCTAAATTCAAAGTATTACAGGCATTAATATTGAGATGAATTTCACTGAGTTCTAGATATCTTAAATACAGAAATCTATCTTTGAAACTATTGTTTGAAGTTCCTTTATACACAATGTAGAATAACAGGTGTCTTTAGAAAAATATGGCATAGTCCAAAGTGAAAGTGTAAAAAATAACTGGTTTCTTTCTCTATTATAAATAGAGTTTAGCAAATTTGGGTTGTATGCACTTTTCCATACATATTAGGTGAGATTAATATCCACTACAATATCTTAACAGACTAGAGATGTTATATTTGGGCTGTTGGTTTAACACATTTTTTAAGATCCATGATAACAAGATCACTATGTTCACATAACTGAGAATCATACAGTTCTGAAGTATTAAAACCATCAACTAACAGGGAAGAAACAGGTGCAGAAATTTGCATAGTAGTTTAGAGGCATTGCTTAGGCATCTAGTTCTTCTCAGAACTTCATCTAATACTGTAGTATCGAGTAATATCACTCCCCTGTGCTGCAGCTAGGTGAGGATAGCTTCTGGAGGCTTCCAGCAAACTACAGAAGCTTCTGAGAAGCTCTGTCACTTATTCCTGATCAAATGGTTCTTTCAGCTTTTGTTCTATCTGAACAAAGAGAGGCAAACACCCATCCCGCAAGTGCTGCAGAGAGGTCCATGTGACTGCCAGCCTACAGCACAGTTAAGATAGTGCAGTTAACAGAAGCAGTAATTTTCACAGAGTGCCTGAGGCCTCTTTGCTGAGGTTGCAGGAGAAGTATTTTTGCCTACAAGTGTCTACTTCGGGAGAATTTTTGTTGCCAAGTATCTTCTTGAGTAGCTCAGTAAACTGCAAAACATCAGAGATATTGTGAAAGAGGTTGTCTGGATCTTCTTTATTATACTGCGGCTACAAAAGCCTGAAGGCTCAGCTATACTCAAAAGTCACAGGCAGAGTTTGAGTTCTTTCACTTGGGATATGGAGACCCCCATGTTCAAAAACCTGGAAGCTTGTAACTTCTGGCACAAGGGAAAACATCCCAGTTCTACCTAAAGTAATTTTTCTAGGAAAATCTATTCAACTGTAATATTTTGTTAGCCCTCAGTTCAAGCGATTTTTTTTTCAGTAGATTGGAATGATGACTGTATGGAGATTGAATTTAGCTGTAGATGCAGCTGAAGCTCTATAGTCTTGATGCTTTTAGTCTGGGTTCGCTTTGATGATTCAGGGTTAAATGGAGACTTAAGGATCAACATGGGAATCTAGTATTTCCTGATATATCCAAGACATGCATATGAGTCTAACAGGTAAGATCTCTGATTCAATGTAGAATTTATGTGCTGCTAGAGTGAGGGCCAGAAGGGGTATTAACTGAATCACATCCAGAAGGTACAGAACTGTCCATCTTTTCAGATATTAAATAAACAATTAAAAACTTTATTTTTGTCATCTGAAGAGGTCACTAAACACTAGTGCATTTACAATATTGTAATCAATATCTATTGATTATGATGTGAGTCTAAATTAAAACCAAATTTTTGTTTGGAATCTATCTTATGGAGAGCCCAGTTTGAGTATCTGAATTTGAATCTGATTCCAGCTCGGGGTTATTAAAGAACTCAAGTGATTAAAACTTTGACTTCTTCACATCAAGAAAAAAAATCCGTATTATGATTTATATAAGTGTCTTATAGAAATTAACAAAGAGTTCCTAATAGTAAATTCTCTAATCCCACATGCTACAGATGTTAGTGATAAAAATGCTGGATCTCAAAGCATATACTTTTAAAGAAACTGAATTTGTTTCCTTAAGTGATCATACTTAGTATTGAGAAAGAAATGGAAAACACCATTCAGCTGTTGTCTAAAAGAGGTGAAAAGAACAATTATTTGACAGTGTTATCTCTTAATGATGTACTTCAATCGCTAGTAAAGGCCTTCTCCCTAGTTTTCCCAATAAAACTTTCACTATACATATGCTGTTAGAAAAAGTCTCTGCTAGCTTTTAAAAAACCATAAAGTTCACTGTCAGTAGAAATGTCAGGGAAAATTGTTTAGCTTGCTTTATGGTGTGTTGTTGAAAAATATTCTTGGAGAAAGAAAAAATGTTTGCTGGGCTTGCCAGCAGCAATCAGACATTTTAAAACTTCTTAAAAGAATATGCCTGAGAAGCATTTAAGTTTTGAAAACAGCAAAGTTTAAATAATATGAAATATGGCATGCTATTTTCATCCTAGTAAAGTTCCTCATTCGCTATTAAACTGTGTCAAGTTCATTCAATAGTAATAATGGGCAAAATTCTACTTCAAAACTATTACGTGTAATATGTTAAACTCCCTTCTAAAGCTGGATTTTAAAAAATCTGAAAGTGATAATAAAACAATAAATATTAGATTTCTTTTAACCTTTCAAAACTTAGCCAGAAAAAGAAAAATCTATAAAAATCAAATAAAAAAATTAGTGCTTTGGGACAACGAAAATCCAATTAAGCCAAATTTAAAGTAACTATTAGTAGACTAGTTATTAAAGTAAAGTATTAGTTGAAATTCTTACCAGGTCTGAGGAGTAAGAATATGTGAAAGAAACAAATCAGCAGACACAAAGGTCAGAGAACAAGTATGGGGAGGAAGTGCTCCAAGTGTCAGTGCAGACCATGGTGCAGACCATGGTGAGACAGGCTGTCCCCCTGCAGCCCATAGAGGTCAACTCTGTTCTTGAACTGACAGCAGTCACCAGTATTGAGGCCATGCTGCTGAGAACGCAGCTGCGCTGGGCAGGGCACATCTCCAGGATGGAGGATCACCACCTCCCTAAGATCGTGCTCTATGGTGAACTTGCCACCGGCTGCTGCAAGAAAGGAGCCCCAAAGAGGAGATACAAGGAATCCCTGAAACAATACCTCAGCCTTGGCCATATTGACTACCATCAGCGGTCCACTCTGGCCTCCAATTGGGAAGCATGGAGACACACCATCCATAATGCTGCTGCTTCCTTTGAGAACACACGCAGAATCAGTCTTGAGGAGAAAAGACAATGCAGAAAGAACCATGCTATGGAGACTTTCTGCTGTGCTTTTTGCAACCGGACTTGCCTATCTCGCATCGCCCTCTTTAGCCATCAGCGCCCTTGCAGCAAGCGTGGGTAGAGCCCTTCCCAAATCTTCTTTCGCAAAGCCTAGCCATGATGATACTATATGATAAGACTATAATGCAATCTATATATGGAATAATTCTCTTTCAATCCTAACTTGTTGTAAGTATGCCATGTCTTTTATCTCTGTCAGTTAGTATAAAAAAATGGTCAAGTTCAAAAGATTTCTGGAACTACCTGTTACTGATGAATGAATTTGTCTGGGAAAAAAGTGCAGATGGTTGAAGCCCTTCTTGTATTCATTAGCCACATAAATGAAAATTAATTAGTAACATGAATTAATGTTTTATACAGCAGATGGTAAATTAGACAGTTCTGGTTCAGTATCTACAAAACTAAGTCCTCTTATCAGATCCGTTATAGAAATAAGATTTATCAAAAATAAATGAGATTTATCAGTATTTAAAATTAAGTAGAATCTATAGTTTACACGCACTGTAAAGAATGAACAAATTTCTCTTTAAAATAATATCCTGAGAGGAAGAAATGAATAATTAAATCAGAAAAATAAACTTGTGGCTATCTCATAGAAATAACTCAATATACGAGGATTTTTCAAACTGAAAATGATACTTTTCTGGGGAAGCAGGTATGTTGGATTCATTCCTGTAAAAACTTGAATAAAAGATTGTACTTTGTAGAAGGTACAAAGAAATAGACAAGAACTAGGAGCCATCAAAAAGAACTAGGTTCAAAACAGGAAAGGGTAGCAAATGTGTGGAAGTCCTTGCCAAAGGACATTGCTGATACACAAAGGTGATGTGAATGTCCCCTTGGAGATTTTTTCCTTCCTTAGCCACCCAAGTTACCATCCATAAAAGTATTAGGTATAAAGTTCATTACTTGAGACTTCCCTTACAATAAGGTGATGATGGAATGAAAATTATTGAAGAAAAAATTTGATGCTTCTGCCACAGTGACAGGAGAATGGCATGACAGTCAGTGAACAGAGTGCCAGCTGGTGTGACAAGATCTGTCATTTGGACTAATCATATGGTGAAGCAATCCCAAAGGGAAAACCCACCTATCATGTACATCTCTATTCAAAACATAGCACCAATACACTGTGAGAGGGATGACTGACACCAGGGGAAGCCAGCCTTGAGAAGTGCCAGACCCTGCAGATCTCCATAGCTCTGACCTCTGTGGTCAGATGATAGCTGTCATCTATTTGCAAGGAGGACCCTGGAGGAATCACAATGCACAATCCCACATGACACCTACCAGGTCAGAGGGTGCATTTTCAGGGATCCACAAAGGACTGTTGCTTGGGCAGGGCTGTCAAGAGGTATCTCTATGTATGCAAGGAGTATAGGTGGCTGGGAATTATCCCCTTCTTTGCTGGAAAGTTTTACTCTTATAAACAGTTAAAAAAGTTAGATGTGAACTAGCATGTCTCATAGCATCCATTATGCTCTTGGTAGCAGTGGGTCGAAGGGAGAAACAACAGCACTTGGAAGAGTAAACTTTTGAAGATTACTGAAACGGAAAAAAGCACATCAGGAAATACCTCGAGCTGAAAATTGCAGGAGATTTGGAAAGAATCATAAATGCCTCTCCTGCTAATAGTCTTCTGTAAGCATCTGCTAACGATCATTGTGAGGTACAGGATATTGAGTTAGACACAGCCTTGATCTGAAGCCAAACATAGCCTTTCCTATATTTCTCAAATTGGAAAAATGTAGCTGATTCTATGCAACACTGATCTTTGAACCACTGAATGCATTTGGTAATAAATCTACCATGAAATTATCTGTAAAACCTTCCAATATTTCTACCACTGAAAACCAAAATTTGGAAACTAAAGTCATGCAAACAGTGAAGTGGAATGTTCACAATACAGTACTCCCTTTATTTAAACTGGTGAATTTTGTGGATTATTACTGGATTATTGTGAATTATTATATCTCATGTACAGTGTGTTTTGTATCACCTTACTTTGAACACCAGTGTTGAGGTGTGAAGGCAAATGACTAGACCTCTGCCTGAAATTTAGCTAACGGAACATCTCATGAGAAACTTCTTGACTTGACATGAAGAAACTGCTGGACATGGTCCATAACACAGCAAGAAGGTGAAAAAAGTTGCAGATATCTTCCTGAGAGACAGGTGGATTCCAGAGCTGGCTAAAGGGGATTTGTGTAAAATGGCCAAACGTTACAGTCAGTTAAAGGGAAGCATCAACGACCTTTGAAAGGCCTTTGGTGCCTCAGAAACCACAGGAGTGATATAATGTAAGGAGCATATATGTTCCAGGTAAAGGTCTTAGACTATACCAATGCAAGGTATGTTTACTGTCTGGAGACAAGGACAAAGAAAAGGAAGAATCAAGGTTGTTGTAGGAAGAACCAACATGGTGTGAAGGGTTAAAAAATGGGTTGGATTTGTATAAGCAAGCCACTGGTCTGCCTGTACTTGAGCTCTGTGCCTGATCACCACTCCCTGTCCTGTCTTATGTGTGGGTATACTCTAATCTACAAACAGAAGGAGGAGCAGACAGGCATATAGATAGACCTAAATTCTACCAGATTCAACTCTCCACAGTGATGTGAACAGCCATAAAAGGGATCTGGTTTGAAAGGGAATATTACTGAAGAGAAAAAATTGTCTGCTGAAAATACTGACAGAGAAATTCCTGCCAGCCAGGGAGCTATGAGCCTGGGAACAGGAACCGGGAACCAGAAACATCCTTGAAAAGTGTAGCTGACATCTTTGAAGTACTGTTGAGTATGTAGAAACCAGAGACATCCTGAGATACCATTACACATAAACCCAAGAATATAATGGCAGCTTATCATCTGAAAAAGTGGAAACAGTCTGGGAAAACAAAATTGGTCTAAAAAAAAATCCTTTGACTTTTAGAGGTAAAAAATAGACATGAATAGCATTTTGACTTTTCAAAGTGCTGATGCCCAAAGTCCTCTTATGTCTCTATGATATAAAAAGGACTTAGTTTTTTATTGAAAATGTAGCCTCCCCCTAAGAACTTCCTATGTTGCACACACTTTTTCTTTCCTAGACAGAATTAATTCTCCACCCAAGCTTTCTGCTAGGTCTTGGACTCTCACTGGGCACCACTGGCTGACTCCAGACTCTTTGATGTAGATCATCTTTAAACTGAGATTCTGTTTGCTATTTCACTGGTGCCCCCTCTGAGCGCATTTACGGGGTCTATACCATTTGTTGTCCTACACCTGCAATGGTCAAGCCCCGTTTCAGGATTGGTTCGTTTTCAGCTTTGGGATAGTTTGGCCCCATCTGAAATCTGTGTAATTGACTAGATACTGGTGTATATATATATGTATATATATATATACATATATATCCATACAAGTAATCCATTATATCTGCAGTTATATTGTTGATAAGTTGCTTCATAAATGGTAAGTCTATAGTAACCTATAATGTTGTATACCTACTTCGTTTTTGCTGTATTATTGATTTCTGTATTATTGACTGCTGCCGTGTTATTGAGGGATACTACAGTTCCAATTGCTGGTAATATTTTAATAGTCTATATACATAGATATATAAATATATTAGAAAAAAAAAATCTTTCTTTAATTCCTTGCCCACATATTTTACAATGCCATAACCAGCCTGAGCAAACATGTTATCACCAATTTTACTATTGCTGGGTAATTCTTATGCTCATTTCACAAGCCTGATGCTGTAGTGAGTTTTTTTCTGTAGTCATGACTATGTCATCACTAAGGACAGTTGTCAGGCAGGAAGCGAAATCTTAGCATGGACCTATGATAGGATGCATCATACCAGCTGCAAGATGCCTACACCTGTGTGTTGGATTCCATGTGCTTGTGCAAGAGAGACAATCTGTATAGTTTTTTAAACGAATCATCTAGTATCCAAGAATAGGTGAGTGCTGCCCCTACACAATCCAGGAATTAGTGTGTGGCTGGGGGAGGAGGCAAAGATATAGCAGCACAGATGTATCAGTGGACATCTGTTTTTAGTCCATTGCACCATAGTCAGAGTATCAAGAGGGGCAAAAAATTGTCTCATCTGTAGAACTATAATTTAGTATAAATATGAAACACATCTTTACTGAAAAATACATTTGCAGAAAATAATCCGCATTATAAGGGTATGAGTTTTCAGTCTTTGTTCACTGCACCATCTCACTTCACAACCTCATCCCTTATTATAAGACAAACATACATGCTCATTATTAGGGAGCCATGGTTCACAGAAAAGATGAAAATGGTTCACTTTGAAAATTCTTTACTTCCTCAGAAAAAATATGCAAAGCCAAGCTTCAGACAATAAGTTTTCTTCACTGAAGACCAGTTGTTACTTTTTTCCTTTTCCCTCCTCAATTTTTAATACTCAACTTACTAAATATGACAGACATCAGCATAAGCAAATTTGTATGTTCTGAATTTGTGCTTCGGAGCAGTTTGAAACTACTGCTTCAGTATTATTATTTGTTTGAAGCAACAACCATCCAGTGCTATGACCTCCTAGAGTGAGGATCTTTCCAGTTAAAAGAAACACTGCTTAGGTCTGCCCTATGAAAGACACAGATTTAAGGCAGTTTGGCAAAAGGACCAAAGTTACAAAACCTAATTTATTAAAGGAAAACCACAATAATTCCAAGAGGAAGATTAGAAGAAAAAAGCCAAATTGAAAATAAAAAACCCCCAAAAAACCAAAAACCCCATAGAAAAACCAATCAAACAAAAAAACCCCAAACAAACAAAAAAACCCAAACCCAAACAAACCAAAGAAGCCCACCCACACCCTCTGCCCCCCTACACACACCTGCAACTTTTACTGAAGGCAAGAGAAAGTAATAAACTAACAATTTTTAAACTACTTTCATAATTTTATTTCATCTTTTTACTTACCAGGCCAGTTGAAAAATAGTATTGACAGCAAGAGAAACTCCAAAGAACAACCCCTTATGGACAGATCCCATAAATGAAGCATAAAGATACAGTGCCCTGAAATATATTGGAAGGCTCCATTGCTTCATTTTGATTAATAGTAGTCCAGTAATAAAATTATCCAAGTAATATAAAAGACTTGTTAATAACACCTTTAAAATTTCTGTCTTTCTCTTTAGTGTTGTATTTAACTTCCTAATGCTGAGTAAGATGGTTTGGCCTTTATCAAGCAAAGAAAGGGTTACACTGAGCATTCAGCACCTGTTGATCTATGCTAGGACCAGTGGTGTGCCCATGGCAGGTGATCTGCCCCATGACACATGGGCAGGTGTTTCACTGCAGAGTTCTTTTGTTTGGTTTTAGGAGGACCTGAAGCTACTACTCCAGCACAGCACAAAATTCTCCACTTCTTCCCACCAAAACTCTGCAGAGGTGTAGCTTCTTCAGATCTTCAGACCAGATTTGTGCTCAGCAAAAAGAGTAACTAAAGCAGAGAAATGTGTGTATAAAGAGGAATCTATGATGAAGGACCCTGATAGGTAAAGATTAGAAGTAATGTGATAAACTTCTTTTCAATAATATCTAAAAAGCATCTGAATTACCCTAGACCATTTTTTAATTGCATTCTGAGAACATTTGTACAAAGAGAGCTGGAAATATTCTTTATTCTTACTATAAAAACAGATTCTTGTTCAAGTCCTGTAGCTGTATGAATTGTAAATATGTAATGAAGTTATATTATTATTGTTGTCATGACAACCTATTCTTGCACTGACTAGACTCATTTTATTTTTATGTTTCCAATGTCATTTTTTGAAATATACAGTTATAAAATAGTCATTAGGTTTTACAAAAAGAATAATGGTTATTTTTTTCCCTGAATACACATTTAATATTTCTGATGTCTTGATACTATGCAGTAAAACAAGCAAACAGATTTTTTATTTTCTCTTTTGCACTTATAACACATTTCAGTGCAGTGAAAGGAAGAAGAGCAGAATGCAGGTGGACAAGATCAGTACCTGGCAAGTATTTGCTTTCCAAAATGACAAGGGTCACTGAATTATTAAACTACTTTTTCTCACTATAAGAAACAACAACAAAAAAATCTGAATAAGCAAAGCTGTGTCAGTATTTCAGATTGCTTACATTGTACCTTGAATTGCAAAAAAACCCCTATACATAAAATCCTGAGAAACAAAGCCCAAGACTTGGAGTCTGACACCCAAAAATTTTGGAACCCAAAATTTCATTAGGTCTACATAAAATAGTGCAGAATTATAAAGTAGTCAGATTCAACTCCTAAGTTGGACAGGCCTGATTTATTTGCATTTGGTTGAAAAATGACTCCTGAAGCAGAGGAATGTATGTTGATTTTCAGAAGGCTATGAGTAGTAATGCATTTAAAACCTACATAAAAGGGAAAGGAAATTAATTTCCCATTAACTATGCTTTAATGTAGACAAAGAATATAACATAGAGGCAATCTTTTATATTATTAGAATATTGTCATTTAGAAGAAATAACAAAACAGGGCTATCATAAATGTACAGAAGTATTCAAACTAATTGTTACAGTCTGGCACTTCATTTTATAGGTGCTTAATAATACAAGTATTGTTAATGCCATCAGAATCAAAATATCTAAATGTAGAAAATTCTAATTAGGAAGGAAATCATGTGTGATGACAAAAAATGTCAGAAATTACACACCAATGCCTTACCTATCTATCTTTTTAATTTTGTTTTCCTCGAAGTCTGTCCCAATGTTTAAAATTAAAGACAAAGGAGTATAATTTTGCCATGAGACATTTTCACCAAATTGTTTATAGACCCTTTTCTGGAACTGCCTAGAGTGATTCACAGTAAAGTTTCTTGTAGGACACCGTATCACATCACATTTATGTACTTCTAGCACGATGTGTCTGCTTTTGGTTCAGCCTTGACCACTTCAGTATATGCCAGCTATGGTAACCAAAGTAGTGGTAATGATGATGAAGAGAATATGTTACCCTGCTGTGTATCTAACATTAAAAATATTTTACTTGTACTTTGTCTTTCCTTTTACTTGTTTGTGTATTTTAAGTAGCTTTTTCCCAAAACTGTAACAAAAACACAGGAGGGGATGAAAAAGAGAAATGGAAAAAGGAAAGGGAAAGGAATAAAGAAAAAATGAAAAATGGAAAGAAAGAAAATAATCAAAATAAAGAATAACAAAGAAAAAATAGAAATCTTGCTGATGAGTATGCAACTATATAATAATTGCAACAAAATTAGAATTTAGTTTTAATAACCCAAAGCTTCCTTCCTCTATGAACAATTCTCTCAAGAGAGAAAAAGGTAGAGTGAAGAAAGCAGAAGAGGTAACTATTCATTTCATTCTAGGACATGGAATACTTGTTATCTGTCATCATGTGGAAAATCTAATCTTAGAAGAGACATTAACCTCTTCCTACTAGAACTTCTAGAAATACGTATCATAAATCAACAACAGGATGATTAATTCCTGTAGTCTTGACATTTCAAGAGGATGAAAGGAAATCTCAAGCTTGAAAACCCAAAAGGATGGGTGGAATGCAGCACACCAGAGTTGAAATGACTGGGTCTGATCATCCCAGTTACACAAATGAGTTAAAAAAGAAACAGTGTTTGTAAAAATAAATGCCATACTACAAGAAATTCTTACATGAAATAATGTATTTTAACATACTTGAATTCACTTTTTTTTTTTTTTTTGAGTTTTAACAGTAATAACTTTCCTTTAAAGTGGTGTTATTTTCAATCAGCACTTTATGGTTTATGAGCCAGGTGTTAGCAATTAGTCACTCACCAAAACTGTCCTAGAAATAAATAAAAGAACATTAACACCAGTGATTGAAAAAAAGGCAAATAATTATATTAACAGTAATCAGCCAACATATTTCTACAATTTGCATAATCAAAAGCAGATGTATAATTCACTTGGGCCATTAAAACCACATTTCAAATGTTTTAAAAGCTTCCAGTTATGTCAGAGGTACAGATAATATTCATAATACAAGAAAAAGTAAAGAAAGTGTTATAGATTACTTGCCATTGAAAGAATGGTAGCAGATGAACAACAAACAGATGAGAACTAATAAACATAAAATCATATAATCATTTAAGTTGGAAAAGACTTTTAAGATCATCGAGAACAACTCTTAACACAGCACTGCCAAGTTCACCAGTAAACCATGTTCTTAGTTACCACGTCTACACATCTTTTAAGAGTCTCCAGGGATGGTGTTAATATCCAATTAGTAAGAGATGCCTCTGTCTGTTTTAAAGAGCTAATGAGATAATATGCTGAAATAAATAATACAGATTTCATTAAACAATGAATGTGATGTAGAGTGAAAGAAAAAATAAAAAGAGAGGAGGAGAGAGAGAAATGAAGATAGTCACCACCAACGATGAGGACTACAGATCCAGTGTGTCTCATTGGTTCTTCTTCCCCCTGGACTTCTCATTTGTCATGGGGTGTCCCAGGGTCATCCATACCTTTTTATTATTTATTATTTATATATTTTAGCAAGCAAAGGAATTAATGCTTATTGGCTACTCAGTTCTTTTATTTTATTAGTTAAATGATTTCCTCATCTCTAATGTTAATTAGTCCACATGCTCTATCTTCCTCTCCTTTTGAATCAGTGGGTTTCTTGGGTTAGTGGGCTGTGAGAGAGTGGTCACAATTTTCCCCTGCCAGAATTACCTTTTACTCAGTTGGAGTTGATTTCAGCATAATTGCTGAGCTGGCTTTCTTTGTGGCTCATAAATTCTGCATTCTTTGTGTGATACTTTCTTCTCTCCCAGCTTTGTCAAACTTCCCCTAGATCTGAGATAACACCTGGACAATAGTGTTATCTTTATCCTAACTCAAGTTTCTGCTGTGATGGCATATCTTATAGCCCAAGTTCTGTGTATCCCCAGATGCATATTCAGGCAGGCTTTAGTGGTTCTTGGTTGTTACATATGCTACCTGTCCCATAACTTGGGGTGATCTTTGTTTGACTGGTGATATGTGAACAAGCAGTTGCTTCTTTAAACAGTTTGCCACAGTGGGAATTTTTGTCTGGATGTGCTAATCAGATCTCAGCTCTACCAGGCCAGGAGTTACCCCATCCTATTGTTCCATTTTGTGATTGTCTCATGGCAAAGTCTTTCTGTGGCCTAAACAATATTTGAGACAGTTAAGGTACACTTTAAGTCCTTAGAGATGGTGATTCCATCACTGCCCCGGGCCCCCTGTTTAATGCTTCACAACCCTTTCTGCAAAGAAATGTTTCATAGTATCCAAGCTAAAGCTACCCTGGTGCAACCTGAAGACATTTCCTCTTATTCTGCCAGCTGTTATCTGTGATTCCCCAAGCTAAATACTCCCAGAATCCTCAACTGCTCTTCATAAGATTTGTGCTCCCAACCCTTCACTAGCTTTGTTGCTCTTGTCTTACCTGTTGCTCTTATGGTCCAGCATCTCAGTGTCTTTCTTGGAAAGAGAGGCCCAAAACTGATCTTTCTGCTTCTCGCTCGTGAAATAAGTTTTTCTCTCTTCATCAAAGTCTTAATCAGTTCTCTTGCTATTACTGCTTGCCTTCTGGTTCTGAATATTATTCACAATTTTTACTTATGCCTTATCATTCTAGAAAGTATGCTAATCATTTATGTAGGCTCCTTGAATGAAACTAGACTACTTTTAAAACACTGTGAAACAAGATAATTAGTTCTTCTAACATGTACTTAATGTTTCTAGCCCTTTTGCAAGCAAATAATCTAATAAATTTTCTAAGTCAAGCAATGTGTCACTCAATAAAAAAATGGGTAGCTGATTTTATTGAGAAGAGTGGTCAGATTAAAATGTAAAATGCTTGTAAACTGGGAGAAGGCAGAATTAAGGTGAGATACATACTTTCAAATTTTATCAGAGTAACTCACTGAATTATTTTATTCCATTCTGTTCTAATGCTTCTCTGGAAACATAACTTCAACATTTTGGGGACAGAAAATACATGAGATCTTCCAGGATATGCCACTATACTGCAGAATTTCAGGAAAGTTATATTTCTGTTTCTTTATTTGTAAGGTAGAGAAGTTCTAGGTCAAACTCCATTGTAGATTGTTACATTACCTGTTGCTGAAAGCATTGTTACTGAAGCCTTGCAGCTATTGAATAGTGGTTCCCTGAGTAAACAGCTACAAAATTTTTACCGTACAACAATCAATTAACCAGAGAAAAACATAAATCATTGTTAAAAATGAAAAAGAAAAATTGCCAAATTATGCATTCTAAATTTGATGATAGTGTCTTCTGTTTTCTCATGCTTAGAAGAAATAGATGTCTGTATTTTATGCCAGTATTCTAGAACAACATTTTTCTGAAAGACAGTGGGTTTTTTTCTAATATGGTTTTCATTCAACTTTCATTTTATAGTACACTTGAAACATGAATACTGGTACAGATTAACAACATTTCTGGATTTGCAACCTTGAGACAGAAATTTTATCATGCAGACTAATAATTTTCTTTTTTTCCTGTGGAGGGTTGTGCAACCATTTAGATGAAGCTGACAACATATATTAAAGTTCTAACCTTTATAATTGGTCTTGGTACATTTGATTTGTTTTCTGTGGTTGTCAGGGATTAATATGTTCTTTTATTAAGTTTATAAAGGGAATTGCTTTACTAAACTGATTTGGCATGGTTGCTTGGATTTGAAGTTGTTGACAGTGTTCTGAGATTTAGCAGAGAACTTTGTTTCCAATAAATGTCATAATCATTATAGTTGCTTTTCATAGCTTTGATTGGAAATGTAATTAGGTTTATTTCCCCAAACTCATTGTCTTCTTAATTGTATTCTTTTGTCCTCAATATTTACTTTCATTACTGAGTGTATGCTCATTTAAAACAGACATGTGCCATAACAGAATAATATATTAAAACTTCATAGTCACTTTGTTGCTTATTTCCACAATGTAATTGTAAATACTGAGATACTGAGTTGCTCATTTGTATAGTACTATACCAGTGAGAACACTAAGATTTTTAATGACATATGAAACATTTATTGAACTAATACAATCTAAGTCTCTATTAAAATGGGATGACAGTTTTACAAGATCAGAATAACTCTACAAAGTCATAGCATTAAAATAATAATTTTAAATAGGGGTTCAAGTTAACTGAATTTGACCTAAACCATGTAGTTCTGTAGTTGTTTGTGCCTAAAAAA
>VWZG01011084.1:0-33496 GCA_013396735.1 Grallaria varia
TTACATATTCATGAATTTGGATTTCATGGATGTTTTCTTTGACTTTAGTAGAAGCACTGCTAGAATACATAGCTACAGGTTGACTAATATTTACTCATAACCACAGCAGTAATTATCAGAGATGCTGGGACATTATTAAGGTTAACTTTATGTTCTCATCAATGTATTTACTTATAAACTTTGCTCTCCCCTCTCAATGTTTTATGAACATCTCTTACTTTTTAGATAGAAGTCATAAATTTTTCTTGGACGCACTAATAACTTTTGGTCCTGGGGAGAAGAAAATAAATCTTTGTGCGGGAAAGAAAAATAGTAATTTTAATTTTTTCCCCACTCAAGATAGAAACTATTATTCTACTGGATCTAATTACTGGTTGTAAAGTAGGTATGTTGTCTGTAATTTATTTCATCCCGGGAGAAAAAAGTGCGCTTTTAAAACTTGACCTTTAAGCCAATAATTCTATGTCATCTCTTAAGAGGCATTTTCCTATTAATAATGCAAAACACCTTATTTTTTATCATACATTGTGGATGAAAAACGTAGATCAGATTACTTTAAAACTCCAGTGTAATAGCACAATGTGTATCTAGCTATTCATTTATTTAAGAAATGTCTGTTCAGTGTTTCTGTCCAGCACTTGATGTGTTTATATCCACATTCTTCTTAGAAGACCAGGGACATTTTGTTCAGAGATTTGAGAAGTGATGTGGATAGATGCCATACTTGAAGCCTGTTTTCATGTCTCCTATCAACATGTAACTTAAGTTTGCAATTAACTTGATCCATGCAAGTAGAGCCATTGATCCTTGACTAGGCGTAAGCCCAGCTATCTTCTTGAATTAAAGCCTCAGATTGGAAGAGAACCAGTAAAAGTTACCAGCCAGGAGTAAATGTTATTTTAAGATGCAAGGAGGTATTCTAAGCGCTGGTTCACTAGATAATTTGGAACCTATTTCCTTGTGTTGCTCTGAGTATATGTTCTTGCTCAACTTCTAAAGTTGTGGCAAGTGGATAACTATTTGTTTGAAAGTAATTTAACTGAAGAAGTACCTGTTAGCTGTAACTTCCCAGAAGCAGGTAATAACACTTAGAAAGCAGGAATATGTACAGTTGTCAGTTTTCAGGCATTCCTTCCCCCTTCCCAAGGCGTCTTTTAAAATTGGTATTCCCTGATAAGATAGGGTGGTAATACCAGGAGATACTAGACTTAGTATTCTCAACCTGTGTTGTTAATGGAGTCAAGGCTACAGTTCACAGCAGTAGGTAACTGCTGCACTAGAAATACTGTGTTGTGAACTGCCTGGAAATTCTTGGGTTTGCACATTAATAAAACAATGTCTATTATCATTAATGTAAGACTGAATAGTGTAAGGAATTAAATTTGTCTCATATGCATGTCTGCCTGTAGTTCTGAGCTGATTTCATTTGCCAAAGAGCAGTCTGGTACTGTTAGTACCTTGTAGTCCTCTGCTGCTGGAATTGCCATCCATGATGAAATGTTTATAAATAAAAATGTTTCTTTCTGCAAGCTCAGCCTGGGATATAAAGTCAAGCTGTGTTTTTTTTCAGCTTGCACATCACTACTAATAGAGCTACAGCTGGAACTCAGTCAAGAATTCTGTTGGTTGAGAAGCCAGTAAAGAAACTCCCAGAACTATGTTGCCTCTGCAAGTATGAGTAAAAGTTTATTTATATCAGTCAGGTGACTGTGCATGCTTACAGATCAGACCATTCAAATGAAGGAAGGTGCAGCTTTCGCAAATTACTCCTTCTGGTTATTATCTCACTGGGTGAAGAGGGGCTTTCATTTGCACCTTAGCAGATTATTTTGCCATTTAAAGATCTATGTATGGTAATTGCTAATGTGCTGGAAACACAAAACTTGTAAGAGAAACACATTTAACTAGTTTATAACTAAATACTGTTCAGGCAAAATTCCCTTGTGTTACTCCAAGATAACACAACTCAAGAAACAAACTGGGTGACTCATGTTGGCAAAATTGGTAGACATAATACAGTTGACAGCTGTGTGACTCGGGTCTGGAAGAACACATATGTATGCCTCAGATTCTCACATTTTTAGTCAGATGTTCTTCTGATACTGAATCATTTTTTAAGAGTGACAAGGGTGGTTGTGTTTTCTAATGTAATCTTAAAAATACAAGTTTCTTAATTTAGCTGTGCCATTTTGTGCAGAAGCTCTACATAAGGAATGCGATACTGATATTAGTCTGTCTGAAACTGTGGTGGAAGCCTTTCAGCCCTTGTGGAGATCTGTTTCATTGCTTAACTTTGCTCTTGGAGCTTTTCAGAAAGTTTAGCCTGAATTTCCCTTGCTATTATGTCCCATTCAGCAATACATAGAAAAAGGTTTTACCTTTCCATAGGGTAATTTGTATTTTCCATGGGTATGTAAACAGAGCAGTCTGGTTCTTATTAATCAGGTGCTGTTTATGAAAGACGTTTATACACCAGGAAGGAGATGTGAAATCCTTTGAAATGTTATACATGTGATTGTTAATATCACTTCTGCAAACATTTTTTCCTAATATCTTAACTTTAGTATAAAATGCTTGTATTACTTCCCCTCAGAAAAGTTCAGCCATGGTGGTTGCTAGTAGGCTGTTATTACTGATAAACTAGGGAATACAGTCAGTTTAGTAGGAGCTCTTACTGGCCATTGGGATTGTAGGAACACAAAAGAAAAAACACAAACGCATAAATCTAGCAATGATACATAAATAAGATAAAACACTTCTGCAGGACCTTTCAAAGCTTGGGCATTAGTGTAAGAATTGGAAAAAAGAATAATTTTATTTAGAAATTAAATTTAAGTAGACTGAAAATTTTGAAGGGAAAAGTTTAACTTCATTTTGCAAAGCTTTATAACGGTTTTAATAAAATTTTATTCTCATACAACTGAGAAACTTCTGAAATAACCAGTTAGAATCCTGACACGTGTTTGGAGAAGCTGTCTTTCTTTGTGTATTGTACTGTTTGTTTTTTAACTGTGTCTTAAAAGCAGTTTTGATTTTGTCCTCCTAGCAGAACCTGGCAAGTGTAGTAACAATAGGTTATGCCAAAATCCTTTCTTTACTAAAGATTATAGTAAGTTTACCAAGTTCTTTTCTCTATCAGTTGCACAGTTTTGTATATGTAAAGCTATAGCTCAGGCAGCTGAAGATGAACAGTTGCTAATTCTGATCTCTCCGGGTCTGAGTGGTTTCTCCACTATATCCTTTTTAATCCTGTCCTTCAAATTACCTGCATGGACCTGCTATTGTTGTAGGAAGGAAAGCTGGTATTTCTTTCTAGAGGTTGTCACATATTCTGGATCGAGTTGTTCTGTAGCTCTGAAGGCTGCTATGAAGTATCCTAAATTTTCATGGCACGAGGGAGAAGAGACCTGCTTTGACTTTATACATGTATACACTTTCCAGACTGACCTGGACTAATGTTCTCTGCCCTGACCCTGCACATTCAGCCTGCTGTACTGATGGAATATGAGACAACAAGAAAATTCTGCAATTGTTTCCTCCCTTCATTTGCAGGAAAAATTCACCTAACATACCCTTGCAATTTTTCCATGCAAATAATCAAGCAGGAGAGACATCAGCAGAGGGCACTATTGAGGTATAAATAGAATAATAATGATACATTTCAATTTAAAATAAAGGTGTTGCCATGTGTTTTCAGTTTTCATTCATAAAATCATAGCATAATTTACAATGAAAGGAGCTCTGAAGGTCATTAGGTCAATCCCTGCCTCAGAGAGCCGAACTGAAAGTGAGATACAATTACTATGGCCATAGTAATGGGTCTGCATTTTTGGATAATCTGTAACAGTCTGCAATCAGATTGGGTTTTTTTCTCCAAACCATTTTTGTATCCACTTGTGAGACTGGATGCAAAACATGGTCAGAGCTGAAGCGTAGTTATTTTGTATGAAGAGTACTACAAAAGAAAATTTTAACCATTTTTGTTTCTAAAGTCAGTAAATAGTATTTTTTAACAATTGCTCATCAAGTGTAATAATAATAGGTAAGCATGAAAAAAAAAATTAGTCATATGAGTATTTTGTCTGTTACTCCTGTAAGGTAAGATGGACCAGCCTGGTAATATCAATGTAACTTCTGTTGGAGCAAATTGTTATTGTTGGTTTGTGGGGTTTTTTAAGTATGATTTCTATAGTATCTGCTACTCAGTAGTATGATTTTCGTGATTTCTAACACCCTTATTGGAGAGCTGAAGTAGGAAGAACAGGAAGAATTTATGAAAGTGAGTACTGCTCTTATGTTTTAAAACTTTGACGATGTGCCATATTGAATGTGTGGACAGATTTATAGAAAGCAGAGACTTCTCCAAATCAGTGAGTTTTATTAAGGAAATTGTTTCTTTTTTTAATATAAACACAATCTTAGCCTGTCATCATTACTTGAATTAACTCCAGTTCCTTTTTTCAATCTGCTTGCTTATATTAGCTAAAATGTTATTGGCTAAAATGGTAAACTGTTGAATATTGTAGGATACAGTATTTTTCTTTAGCTTATCCAATTCTGCAATGCTTTTTGAAAGCATATATGAGACAAAATAGCAGACTTCTGAGCTGTGGAACAAATGTCTTTTATAAAATACCATACACAATGCTATATCAGAGAGGTTGCTGACACTAATGTCACATAAAAGAACTTCTGATATTTACTTGAACTGTTCTCTTATCTGTATCCAGCAGAGCTTGGGTATGGCACATGTTTTGGTTGTGGTCAGAACTTTGGCAGGAATTATGTGATGTTTTATAAGTGTGGTCACGCTGCTTCAAGGCCTGCACAGCTTGGGCGGATCAGTTTGCAGGTCAGTGCTGTGCTCTCCAGGTTCCTGGAGCACCATGAGACAGCTCTTTCAGCCATTGTTAAAATATCCCATTGGTGTAACAGTTGGAGGCAGGTGCAAATGAGCAGGCAATATATTTTGATCATGAATGAAAACCTTTTGTCTTTGATATATTGGAATTTTTGCCATATGGAAAAAACATAAAGTCAGAAAATGTACTCCCAATTAGTATGGTATTTTTAAAAATTCCTCAAACAATATTTTTAAAAATTTGGGAACATTCCTGGTTTCAAAATGCTGGAGATCTCTTTATTTTTTGTTTGGGTAACATCAGCAAATATTCTTTTTTTTCCCTAATTGATTTCAGTATTGTTTTTATACCAAACATGCAACTGAGTAGTACTAACTGTCAAACAGAGGTAGGGATAAACACCTGTGAAGTAAACATGATAGTTGAGTGTGTTGGAAGATGATGGCAGGGAGGAGAGAAAGTACTTCTGTAGTGAGTTTTATATGGTGTACGGAGTGAAAACTTGTGGCCATGCAAGGCACAGAAGGGGAAAAATCACTTTAGTACAACTGCAAATGACAACACTGCCTTTTCTTGAGTATTAGCTGGGCTTTAAACAACAAAACATTCACAATTTGGCAATACCAGGAGTGCAAATGTAGGAAGGTCTCCTATTATAAACTGTGTTTCATCTGCAGAAAACGTAGCTCAAAAGGGATACTGGGGAGAATGATGAGAGACCTTAACAACTTGGAAGTTATGAATGGCCTTTGTTTAAAGGATTGCTCTTAACTCCTGAGGTACAGTGGTGGCCACTATTGTACACAACAGCACATTTAGCACTCCTGCTGACAGTCCTCCTTGCAGTGAGTGTTTGGAGTGTTCTTGGTGGAAAGGAATGCAAAGCCATGCATTGTATCATGCAGTAACTGGAAGGAGTTGAGATACATGAAATTATGTGGGAAAACAGCTGAATTACACCTGATAGCCAACAAAGGCACATATTCCTAGTGCTTTCAGAGGCAGAGACTAAATTTACAAAAAAACAAGTACTGATTTTAGTAATGACCTTGTGAAATCAATGTTACCCTGACTGATTAAAATTAAGCACCTAGCACTACAGATCCCTCATGTAACATCCTGTGTTTTGGTGTTCCTCTTCCTCCACCCTGCCCCAAACCCAAGAACTTTGCTCTCAAGTGGCTGCCAAGCAGATCTGGACTTGCATAATGAGATTCTATTGTGTATGCTCTAAAAAAACCAACCAAACAAAAAAAGGTAAAAATTGCCCATCATTGTCAAGTTTTACATGGCAAGTTTTACTTCAGCTTTGTAGCAAATCATAGTAAGAGTTTTGTGATTTCTTTTTCCTGTTATATTAATATTTTAATGTTGTAATTCTTTTGGTGGCTTTTCCAAGAGGATGACCAATTGCTCTTTTGCTTAGTTTATATTCTGTTGCTTTATTAATGGGATGAGTGAGGAGAAAAGGATATTGTTTATTTTTACTTTCCTCTGTGGGGCTTTGGTTTGTGATGCTTCTCTGTGAAATTATCCATATGTTTCCTTAGTAGTTTTCAAGGAAGAATTAAGTTTACTATTATACAGAAAATGCTGACATCCAAGATGCTGCTCTTCTTTTGGCAATGTCAATTTTGTTCCAAAAATTTTGTTTAAAATAAAACCAATGGGATTTGCTGTCAAGGATGTGGAAATGCTTCTTACATTGTAGAGCAAATTAGAGTGAATTTAAAATCCTTCATTTCCCCAAATTTAATCTGAACCTCTGAAAAAAAAAAAAAAAAAAAAAAAAAAAAAAAAAAAAAAGGAGCAGTGGAAGGGAATTTCTTATAAAGAGCACTTAAAAGTTTCTTGAATTCTTGGAATTAAAAGCAACTGTATGTAGTGCATCTTCCCATATCCAGATAGCTAATTATCTACAGTAAGCTTTCTAAAAACAAACAGGTTAGAACAGTATATCTTGTAATAGAAGCTTTATGAGTCTGTTCTACCTCCAATCTCCAAACAAAATTGATAGGAATTCCCCATTTATTTTGGAAAGACTGACACTGGCAGTAGTGGATTACCTATGGTATTTTTACTAGGGAAATGTAGACAGAGCAACTGTGTAAAGGAAAGAAACAAGCCTTTTGCCTTTCATTCATTCAACTATTTTTAAGAAACGGTAAATTACTTAAATAGCTATATTTCCAAAAGGGAGGAGGTATGTCTATACTTCGGTCTGTACAGTGCCTGTCCTAAGGGACTTCTGAGCATGGTTAAGGTTCGTAAATTCTACTGTTTTTGGAGTCAGGTTCTTGCCCAGTAACTCAGCTCACAGATACTTAATGGCATTTTTTGCGCCACTGCAAGCAGGAAAGAAGGTTTAGTACTGAGCAGATAGTACAGTACTGAGGAACAATTGCTGAGTTGGTATTAAATGATCTAGTTTTAGATTTGTATTCTTTTTCTTATTACTGAAGTTTTGTAAAAGTGAAAAAAAACCAAACCTTGAAATTCTGTAATGGTTGAATGACTTGGTGGTTCACGCATAACTAGAGAAGTGAGCAATGGCTGCCTTACCTTGTTGAGTAGCAGTAAGGTTGACTTTGGAGGACTACTGATGGCCATATCAATTGTTACGTTTTTTTCTAGTATTTTTCATGTTGAAAACTTGCAAGGATGAGCAATTCAAGAATTCTTCAGCAAGCATTGTATCTCAACTTGGCAGTTCAAAACTAGAAACCTTCAAAGGCCAATGCTTACTTGTGAAGAAGATAGGACCATGCTCAGCTAGTAGGTAAGCCTGCTAACTCTTTTAGGTATATTTTCTGCTAATACACTTAGTATGCTTCTCCTGTTTAATATCTTTATGGATAATCTGGACGAGGGATCGAGGGCGCCCTCATTCAGTTTGCAGATGACACCAAGCTGGATGGGAGTGTTGGTCTGCTGGAGGGTAGGAAGGCTCTGCAGAGGGACTGGACAGGCTGGATTGATGGGCCGAGGCCAAGTGTATGAAGTTCTACATGACCAGGTGCAGAGTCCTGCACTTGGATCACAACAGTCCCGGGCAGCACCAAAGGCTGGGGAAAGAGTGGCTGGAAAGTGGCCCAGAGGAAAAGGACCTGGAAGTGCTGGTCGACAGACGGCTGAACACGAGTCAGTGTGTGCCCAGCTGGCCAAGAAGGCCAATGACATCCTGGTCTGTATCAGGAAAAGAGTGGCCAGCAGGACCAGGGCAGTGATTGTCCCCCTGTACTCAGCACTGGTGAGGCCACACCTCAAGTTCTGTGTCCAGTTCTGTGTCCCTCCCTACAAGAAAGACATTGAGGTGCTGGAGTGAGTCCAGAGAAAGGCAACAAAGCTGGTGAAGGCTGTACAGAGAAGGACCTGCAAGGAGCAGCTGAGGGAGCTGGGAGTGTAGAAAAGGAGGTTCAGAGGAGACCTTATTGATCTCTACAACTCCCTGAAAGGAGTTTGTAATAAGGTGGAGGTCAACCTCTTCTTTCAGGTAACAAATGAGAGGACAAGAGGAAATGGCCTCAAGCTGTGGCAGGGAAGGTCAGGTTGGACACGAGAGAGAATTTCTTCACAGAAATGGTTGTTAGGCATTGGAACAGACTGCCCAGGCAGCTGGTGGAGTCACCATTCCTGGAGGTGTTCAGGAAATGACTGGATATGGCAGTTAGTTCTCTGGTGGTGTTCAGCCAAAGGTTGTATCTAATGATCTTGGAGGTCTTTTCCAACCTTAACAACTCTGTGATTCTGTGCTCTATACAGTGTGTGCTCTGTGTGACAGTACAACAAACAAAAAATTACGTGTAATGCAAAGGATCAATATTTTAGAGGCTGGATTAAGAATACAAGTTGCTTTACAGTATGAGTGAGAAAAGAGCTTACATGGGATTTAAATGCTGTGGACTGTATGGCAACTTCAGCAGCCCCTAAAAATTTAAAGGCAGACATAAACTAAGCTGGATGCACCAGGAGCAGCAGTGTCAATGTTGTCTTGCTATGTCTGCAAAAATAGTAAGGTTTTTATTACCATTGTCAAAAAATTTTGTCAAATTTATAGATTTATGCATACAATGTTATATGTGGTGCTGCAAGAAGCGTGCCTGTTTGAAAAATACAAACCTACTACTGAGCAGATGCGGGGGGGGAGAAACCACCTGGAAATGGATGAAATTCTATGCCAAATGTTTAGATGTTGCACTTTATTGTTATGCTTATGAAATGCTTAAATCTGTTTCTAAATGTGAGACTTTTTACATGGGGGTGGCTTTGAGCCAAGGCCTGTGCTGAAGGGTAGGAAGTGACAGGCAGCTTTTTCTACCAGCAAGGAGCTGGAGCCAACAGCATAGAATACAGTGTGGTGGCATCTGCTGTAGTATTTGTCTGGACCATGTTTATTCCCTCATTAGGTCAGGTCTGACTGTCGTTTAAGAAATACTCCTTCTTAAATGGCTTTGTCTCCCAGATGCAGGCAGCTTGGAAGAAAGGGATGACAAATCAGTAGGATAGACAGACTTTTCTGAAGAGGGTGACAGTGGGAATCTGGTTTGTTGTGGGCAGGCAAAACACAGGAAATCCTCATAATATGTGAGTGATGGAGGTGGGGAGGAAAAAGGAAAGCTTTGGTCAGAGAGGTGGTGGTGGAACCAATCTTATTGCTGATCTGAAACTGTCTCCCTTTGATGTTACTTTATAGTGGTCAGATGTGTTTGGGAAGCTGAATACTTGAGTTGTAGTATCTTAGGCCTAGAAATTGAGCTCTGTTCTAAGATTTTTCTTGGAAACTTTGAATGAAAGTAATTGGATGCAAATGTTTGCTTATGGCAGACTGTCTTGCCCCATGTTACATCTTAAAAACCAGTGAAATATGTTTGGGAGCTGTCTGTTGTATTTTGGGGGTTGTGGTTTTTTCCTTGGATTTTTGGGGTTTTTTAATTGAAAGAGCTGCAATGTTGAAGGTATGCTTTTGAGCTGTTGTACTCTAGGGAGTCGTCTACTATTGCAGATGACAGTGAACAGCAGTTTCAAGGTATTTTTATATAAATGAAATCGTTTTCAAACATATTGGGGTGTGACTTGCAAGACCAGAAAGTTTTGACAGCACACACTGAAAAATAGTAATACTTTTATGAAAGCTTAAGGCCAGGCAAACTTATTCAAGCTTTCCAAAAAAGAAGCTTACAGCAAATATATCTTCATAGACTGATACATGTAAAAAGAGAAGGCTTTCAGAGACCAAGGGAAGTGCTGGTATGTCTGAAGACTCACCTATGTTCCTCTAATTTATCATTTAGTGTAATAAAATATCTCCTGTATAGGAAATGGAGTATTAACTGGAGCAGTTACAAGTCCAAAATACCAGCAAGTCTAGTAAAGCTGACTGTTCCCTGTAGGGCAAAGCGTCTAGAATTCTCATGAATCATAGAATCATAAAATAGCTTGAGTTGAAAGAGGCTTTAAGTATCATCTAGTTCCAACCCCCAAGAATGATATTTGTTAGACAAAGACTTAAGGATGATGAGACTGAACGCTCAAATACCATGCAGCGTGGATAGAACAGTATCTGTGGGCAGTTGTGTGGGTGAAGTAGCAGATGCTCAGAGGATAAGCTATTCATGACAATAGCAACTTACCATGTAATTAAGTGAAATATAGAGAGAAGTAGAACTACAACTGAGAAGTTCTGAAGATTGTCGCTTTCCGAGTCATCAGTTTATCCATTTAAAAGCTTCTGTGACCTTCTGTGTACATTCTATACTTAACCACTATAATACTCAAATAGAAAGGAGTAAATAATTAACATACAAATCTGGTCCTTTGACTGTTCTTGATTGTTGTTTTCATCTTGTAGAGTGGTCATCAGTGGTTTAATTCTCACAATTAAAAAAAAAAAAGGCAAACAAAACCCAAAACAAACCAAAAACCACAAACACACAAAAAAATATTTTATAACATTGCAATTTTTTGGTCAAGACAGTTCTTAAAGCTTTCACATGAATTTCACTGGTTTAGACTTAAAACTAAGTTTTAGTACACTAAGCTTTTGTAAATTAAGCCTATCATGATAAGTAAACACATTTAGCTATTTTCATGCCTAGTTATTTTCCCTGCCACTGCTGCCTCCTCTCCTCCCATTCTGCCCACAGGCTTCCTGACACTTCCACTTAGCAGGATCCTAGTAAATGAGCCAAAAGAGCTTTGCCTTGGCACACTTCTGATGACTGCATTTGGGCTTCAATGATGAAATCCAGAGAAGAAACAGAACCACGAGAGTTCAACAGGACTAGTGCTGCAAAGCATCAGATGTGTAAGGAATCCTGTAACAGTCAAGTCAGTTTTCCTGAGACAGCTCTTTCCTGAGAAGTTGAGGGCAGAGAGAGGCATGCTGTGTAGTTGCTTTTCTTGGTTTAATTATTTATTTTTTTTTTAAGCCTGAGTTTGAACTGCAACATATAGGACATTAAAACCTGAGCTTTCATAGCTGAAAGTAAAATAACAGCGTAAGAATTTGTCTGGGTATCAAATTAGGAGAGAAAGACAAAAATTATAATGAAATGGGATTTTAGGAATCAGGTACTACTAGTATCTAGCAAGGAAGGGACTTTTTAATCTTGTTTTTTGTTTGGTTTGTTGTTTTTTTGTTGTTGTTGTTGCATAGATATTTTTGTTGGGTTTGATTTCCCAGAAGGGAATTATACCTGTGTTTTCTTACCATTCAACAGACTAATATTTCTCCTGTGCATAACTATCATGGGATGAATTTTTTATGCCAATACAATCATGTTACAGCAAGTGTAACAAAAATCCAGAGTGATGATAATGGTGTTTGGTATTAGAGACAGTTTATTTGTAGCTGATAAAACACACTTTTACACTTACGTTTTAGTTATCCTCTCAAAGACTCCTTAACATGACATGTATTTTTTCTAAAGGAGACAGTTTGATAGATAATAACTATCTCAAACAGCAAAGGGAGAAACTTAATCCCCTGCTTAACTACATACTTCTTTTTAATGAGGAGAAAATGAGTCATAACTAAGGCAGGGGAAGAATAAGATAAATAAAAGCTGCCCACAATAGCTAATAATAATTACAAAAAGTACCATGCTGATCTTGGGATCTGGCTGTTGAGAATAATACATTTAATAGCAACATTCCTTGGTAAATTCATGAGAATGAATGTCAAAATATTTAATTGGGAATGCAGGCATTCCTTCTTGGAACAAGCATCTTGGAAGACGTCCTTCTTTCAGTGAACTGCGCATAAAGCTGCGAACAGGACAGTAATGTTGATGTTGTCAGTCACTTGAGGCTCTATCCAGCTCTCACTAAAATCAGTGAGAAAATTCTTGCTGATGTCACAGAAGTGATGGGACCTCAGATGGAGCATTTTGTCTGGGAAGGGGAATAATGCTTTCTTTTTTCCTGTAAAGTCTGAGCAGTCTTACCTGTATCTGAAAATATAAGGTGTGAAATTTCTAAGTTCCAGGCACCATTATATTTTCTTCCTCTTCTGCTCTATCATAACGTGTAAGCACATACAAAATTTGAACTTCCTTCCACGTAATTTTTTTGCTTTTACCTTAATTTTATAGAATGTGTAAGTTAGTGTTTAGTGAAAACTGTTTATTTACATTCAAAGGTTAATGTCAAAAGAGATAAATTTATTAATACTTGCTCTTTCCTGTTTTGGCACGGAAGGTAATCATAACAATGGTTTTGATGAACCACTATTGTTAGGACAGCTATACATAAATGATTAAGTACATGGTCTGAATGGTTATTTGTTCTCCTCAGCTTTGCTCATATTTAACATTAAGGGAAATGATGCAAGCTTGTTCTTCAGTTGTTTTCAGGGGGAAAAAATTAGAACTTCGTTGTTATTGCCTTTTTTTTTCTTTTTTTTTTTTAAGTCCAAAACAACTTCAATAAATACTGGAGGGAAAAGGAAGAACAAGCAGAGGGCTAATTTTTGATCATACTTACCCATCTATGTTCTGTGTCAGAGTTCCTTGTTTAATTAGCAGTATGTTATCACAAAGTTTCTAACACTGTTATTCCTGACATTGTAAAATTAATGCTGCTCCTGTCCCAAAGAGCTTGCAGTCTCAACAGGCTCCCTCTTGATATATTGAATCAATAAGAATAAGTTGAGTGAATTTGACCTAAATAACTTTACCAAGCAGAGAGTTTTGCTAAGTAAAGCTAGTTTAAATATTTGAAAACATGGAGATGCATTGTCAAAGGGACACAGTTAGCCCTTACTTGCTTCTGTCTCCAGAAGACTACACCTGACTTTGTAGAGATTGCACAAATACCCATATGGTAAGGACTTAAATATTGCTGGATTAAGTTTAGTCAACTGCAGTGTAACTACTGTAAGGTGGCAAAGGTGCCATTCTAGATGTAAAATAAGCAGTTTTATATTTTAGGGAGAAAGAAGGTATTTTAATAAAACATTTTTAATGAATATTGTTCTATTTATACAACAACAAAGATCTCAAAATACAGCTTTGGAAGAAAATCAAGTAAAACAAAGGATTTGCCAGAACAGTGTAGAAACAGAAAATCCAACTGTTACTGAGACTGTGATAAATAAGAATAACTTTTCTGTCATCTTCGCAGGCCATGTGAACTTTAGTTTTCAAAATAAACCCAAAATTGAGTGTCATCTCTATTTCATACCAGGTAAAAGCATTTAGGAGAGTATTTAGAGCAGTAGCAGGAAAGTTGTAGACTCAGGTGCAAATGCTTCAAGCAGCTCAGTTGTGACTTCTGATAGTGGAAAACGTGAACTTCCACAATGCCTGATAAAGGTCACAATCCTTTTCAAAGCAGTGAGAAAGAAGAGCAGACGTTCAGCAGGTAGAATGTAGAAATAAGTGTTCCACATAAACATTACCAGATCAATATATAAATATGTAGGACATTAGCTATAGTAAATTAAAATGATGCAGCCAGTGAAATGGACAATAGATGTTTAATTTACCGTGTCAAAGCCATGATATCTTAAGGAAGCAAACAACTTAATGAATAACTTTAGAAATTACTAATGTGCGAAAATGTTTCAAGTAGAGTACTCATCAAACTTAAATAATTTGAAAACTGTATGAAGACTTCTAAAAAAAAACAAATAGCGGAAAAGGTTCTATGAGTGGGAATACTTTTGTCCTGTCTTAGCATGAATAAAATATCGCTGCTTCTTAACTATGTAATGACATGAGGCTTAAATTATTTTGAGACCTGCTTTTTTAGGTGACAAATGCAAAAATTTCCCCTTGGAGATGGTTCTTTCAGCCATAAACATGCAAAATAGTTGTCACAGATACTGCACGCTACTAGTACTAATTATATCCCCAACAAACTTCAAACAAAACCTATTTTTAAAGAATTCAAAGGCTGTAAAATTAGGTCTCATTTAGGAAGTGATATTTAGAAGGCTTTTTATGCTTAAAACGTCTTAAGCAGACATTAACTGGTGCAGTTGCTAACTTGTGTTTGTGTATGTGTTGTACAGTTTAAATTGATGCCCTGAATTTTATAAACAATTACAATTAAAAGACATTCTTCTGGCGTCATGCTGTCACCCACTGCCAAACATACATTTGTTTTCAGTGGTTTGGGGTTTGTATTATCCCTGTTTAAAAGGAAGGAGTGTTAAACTTCTATAAGTCTTCAAAAATCTCTGTTAATGTCTCATGGCACCTGCTGGGCCTGTATCCATGTTTCTCCCAATCTTTCTCAGTCCTGTCTGTCCTTCAGAACCTTCTTAAGCAATTGACATTTTAAGTTTTGGTAGAAAGAAGTGGAATAATCACATGTGACTTCATGGGTTTGGTTTTGCTTAGTTTTTCCTCCATCATGCCAAAAGGGAAGCTCTATTAATCACATCTGTGTCTTCCAAAACATCTCAGTCTGATATTTTTCTTCCCTCAGCTTTCAGCTGAATAGAATTTATGCAGCTGACCTTCTCACCTTTTAAATGAAAATCTTTACTCGGGGATCTGGCACAAAACCCAAGTATTTAAATGAGTGCTTGTATTACTTTTGGATCATTGTCCTCTGAAACATGAATCAACCTGGAAAGTAAAATCAATAGAATGCAGAAACATGTAATCACAGGGATTAAAAAAATTTAAATACTCAAGCCAGCTGATAGGCAGGTTTCGTAGTTCTGTTCTTAGTGGGTGTACTTTCAGAAATTATGCTTGCAGTTGTTAAAGAAACTGCCTTCATCAAGTCTTTCAGTTTCACTTGAGTTAAAGGCACTCTGTACTACAAAGTTAATGAGGCCAGCTCTTGGTTTCACACTCTAAACAAAGGGCATGCTTATCAGCACTTGCATATTTCAATGTGCATTTTTTCATAGTGTAGAATTTTCAAAGCACTTACTAATGTAAAACTGTGCCCATTTTGAAAGAAGAGTTCTAGCATAACTGATTGTGCTGGTGTGCAAAGTAAATTTCATATGACTTCCTGTATTTCTGAATATCTTTTCAGTAAAATCTGTTTGCTATAAGTGTAAATGGGTTTTCTAATCTCTCTCTCTGCTTTGCAAAAGCAATTTTAACAATACGGTGCAGTTTTAATTTGTGAAGCAAAATGATAGAGTGCAGTTTAGCAAACACTTTACATTTCTGAGATATTCTCGTCTTATGCTCAGGTATTCTATTTCCACTTATCTTGCAATGAAGCTCCTATGTGTATGGTGCTGTTCACAATAAATACACACAATCTGTTCACTGGCTTTTTATCTGTGAAAAACCAATATGTTACCATGTAAAATTGTTTGACCATGACTAGGGTACTGTGTAAGAAACAGGCAACCATCAAACATGCTTCAGTCAGTTCTCCTTTTGCCTGTAGCCTCCTGGGAATAGATTTGTTAAGCATGAAAACTATTTTTCACATTTTCTTAAAGAAGTCACAGTTCTGAGTTTAACAGTGAACTCTAGACTTAAAATTGGCAGAGCAGTTATTCCATTAAAAGTCGAAAATTATGTTGTCTGTAAAGTGCAAAGAAGTTAGTTATTCTGAGCAAAATCAGAAAGCTTAGGAACACTGAAGTAAAGATAAATGAAATCATGAAGAATGAAGTGGGAAAAAAAAAAGGCATACTGTTTGGGATGGCAGGCTATATAAGAGAAACAATTCAGGACCAGATTTCTTAATCATGGGGGTTTTTGAGCTAAACAGATGAGTAATTGTTGAGGAGAAAGCTATGTCTTTGAAGACAATTGAAGTAGAGTTGATTAGTGCAGTGGCGCTGTAGGTGTCCCGTTCCTTAGGGCTTTTTATGTGCTGCTTATTTGGAGATATGCCCTTATTGAAGGACTATATGTTGTGGTATGGACAATACAAGCCAAAAAGCCAGCTCAGTACAATGGATTTTTCATATTGAAGAATTTAGACTCCTTGTTTCTGGCTCCCAACCCACTAGACTACACATAAAGTCTATAAAGTCATCTTTTGTGGTCAGAAAGGTTTGAAGACTGGGTAGGAAGACTGAAAAGCACGTGGCAGCAACTCTCAAGCTCACTCAGCAGTTGTCAGGTGTCATCTGTGAGAATTAATGAAGTATGGGCTCACTAACTGCTAAAGAGATACTGAATCAAATTTCTACCATGTGAGGTAAAAATGCTTTGCTTAAACCTCCATGAGGTACAGCTGATATTTCATCATTCATTAAACTCTAATAAGATTCATGTATAATATTTTTTTTTAATGTGAACCAAAGCTTTAGGAGAAGATTAAAATGTCCTAAGAATAAATTTAATTTTTTACTAAACATACATCTGAATAATATTTTCATACAAAGGTGATTGTCCTGCCATTAGAGAGTGTTCAGAGGAGGGCAACAAAGATGAAGGGCCTTGATGGGAAGCCCTGTGAGGAATAGCTGAAGTCACTTGGTCTGTTCAGCTGGAGAAGAAGAGACTGAGGGGAGACCTCATTGCAGTTTCAACTTCCTTGTGAGGAGCAGAGGAGGGGCAGGCACTGATCTCTGCTCTGTGGGGACCAGGGACAGGACTGAGGGAACGGCCTGAAGTTGTGTCAAGGGAGGTTTAGGTTGGATATTAGAAAAGGGTTCTTTCCCCAGAGGGTGGTTGGGCACTGAACAGGCTCCCCAGGGCCGTGGTCACAGCCCCAAGGCTGACAGAGCTCAAGGAGCGTTTGGATGATACTCTCAGGCACGTGGTGTCACCCTTGGGGATGGGCCTGTGCAGGGCCAGGAGTTGGACTTGAACCTTATGGGGCATTTCCAGCTCAGCATATTCTGTGATAAGAATATGACAGGCCATATTTTGAAGCAAATCTCTGATAGCTTTGTCATTTATCTGATGTAATGGCTGTCTTATTTCCTTTTTTAGTTGCTTGCTATTTTAAAGCATTTCATTGCACTGCTCTAAAAATTCTGTTAATTTATCTGTTGCTGCCTTTTATAGCCTCAAAAGAATGCCAGACTTGCTGTGAGAAATGCAAGTACCGCAGGGAGGTGATGAAGCAGTAACTGCTTTCCAAAAGATTCAGCTGCATGTTCAGTCTGTTCTCAGGATTGCTTTGGGAGGTGCTCACTACAGAGCAACATGTGGAAACAACATGCAGATGTGCCTCTGTTTTAGATGTACACAGAGGGAATAGCCAATTGCTGGTGGTTGTAGCTGCCTTCTTCTCACCAAAGTGAGGTTTAGTAGAGTGATGTGGCAGCACAAGGCTGTTTTACCCACTGGGAACTACTGCTATAGTTTGTAAATGTTTGTCTTTTCTCCTTTTTTTTTCATGAAGTAGAAAGAAAATAGTACTTCCACCTTGAATTTACTGTTCAAGTCAAATTTATCGAATACACGTTTGGCTCTAAAAATAACAGAAACTGATCATCTTAGTAGCGTGGATACTACCTGAAATCTCTTGGCACTGCTCTTGTAGTGTTTCTTTTTTATCCATTGTGTTCTTCTGAATAGCAATGCCACCAATACACTTATTCTGTATTACATCACTTATTTAAGAAAACAATCTTCTCCACTGGTCTTTGCAAATATGCTGCTACTTTTTTTTAATTCTTTAATCTGTATGTGAGATGGGTGGCTGCAGCCTCTTTGTTGTCAGATTGGTGCTGTTCATTTTCCGTGTCATGAATTGCTTGTATGCTGCACAACAACTGACAGTAACTTTCAAAACAACAGAGTGACTATAAAGAAGTGGGACCAATAAATAAAAACTATTGAAAAGAATAAAATATAAAATATTAAGGTATTTTAAAAACTAAATTGAAAGTAGCCTTGTAAAAGTATAAAAAGAATCCTTCAGCTTCCATTGTTACTTTTTGCTAGGTCGTTGTAGGCTTTTTAGATGAGATATCTCAGCCATTTCAAGGAAACCTTGTATTTACAAAGATGAAATGGTGTGAGCTATTTGTTCTGAATCTGCAGCAAAAGCTGCTCTACTTCGTGATTCATAATGAAAATATTCTTGTCCTTTCCAAGTGCTGGAAGGTCACCCTCTGTGCAGAAACTGATAACAATGTATTTTTCTGTTGACATGTTGTGGTTTGTCCACTTGGACAGCAGGAGATGTTGTGTATGTGTGTGTTTTTCTGTTCTGCTGTAAGTCTGCAATATGCTATCAGGCTTTCCTGGTCTCATATCTTTAGTTTCAGCACAGTAGCATGTGAGCTGATAGTGACTGAGCATATAATCAGAGGGAAATATTTTTGCTTTCTAGGCATGGTAAAATGCAAGGTAAATTTTGAAAAGAAAACGAGAATAACTGGGTGGACAGACTCGAGCTCAAGAGGGGGCATGAGAAAGGCCCTCTGGGTAAAGGGACCTCCCTGGCATCCCCGGGGCAGGAATACTCTTAGAGTGTGGTGATCACCCTCAGGGAGCCCAGCTGGCTTTGCGCTGGGCATCCTCCCAGTAGTTTGATATTTAGTTTTCATAGCTGGATGTGGCAGTGAACAAACAATATCAGAAATGGAAAAAGTCTTGTGAGAAATGGGCTGGTGAAGAAGGAAGAAAAGCTAACCTAAATACCTTAAAAACTGAAACTGTTACTATTGTTTAAAATGGAGTTTCTGTGTTTTTTCCCTGAGTCACTGCTTTCTTCTTCCCAAAATCCCTTGAGAAAGTCCTTATCTCCTGCCAAGACCGAAAAAATGTGTCCTTGATAGAAGTCTGTGTAAGTTTCCTATTGGCCCTTATTTAACCCTTTCCTATTAGTTGTTATTCCTAGTTTTCTATTGGATCTTTTAGGATCCATCAAGAAGTTATAAGTACCTCTGCCCATGTAATAAACTCTCTCTCTGCTCCCTCTCCGGTGGTCTCTGCGTGTCTCTCTGTGGGGCACCCCGGGGGCTCCTTGGAGGGCAACAACAGGGGGGCAAATCCCTACTATGTAAAGGAGGGCCAGCCTCCCGTGATTGGGATGTGAACCCCCATAAATCCACCGCCGCAGCTGACCACAATCATTAGAGCATGTTATTTCTTTCCTTCTAATGCCAATCCTTTTACCTGAGTTCTGGAACAGAATTAATTTCTCCAACTCTCTTCTCTGATGTCCTGAACCCCTTCTCCACCACTTTCTAGTTGATAATTCAGTGTCCTCATTCTACCTTTAGAACGAAAACAATAGGAGTTGATAACATTCCCTTAAAATTGTAGATATTAATTTCTCACATTCACATTCCATCTGCCCCTGTAAGGTCTGTGTTCCCATGACAAGGCTGAAGTTGCCCAAGGCATGGCCTCTGGACACAAGACTCCTCCTTAAACTGGTGGTGACTAGAAATGGGCAGAAGGGGAAAAAAAGGAAGGCCAGCAGTGCCATAAAGAAGTAAGGGAATATCAAGGGAAGAAAGAGAAAGGAAGATGAAAGAGAAGAGTTGGGAAGTGGGCAGAAGTTGTAAAAGAAGAGTGGTCAAAAAGGTGAGAGAGGTGGTGATGAGAGAACTGGGGAGAAACTACAAGCAGAATACCAAGAAAAATGGCCCATGCGTGAAGCAAGAGTCATGGACACACAGCAAGTTTATTAAGGAATTAATCCTCTAAGATGCCCTAATGATAATCAAGATTAATAGGACAACTGTCCAAATGAACGTATGCTGAGGCCAAAGCTGTAGCACACTTCCTACCAGAGTTTTTATTACAGCATTGCACAGGTTAATTTTATATATTTAGCAAACTAATTCCACAATTTCTTTTTAGGATTTCTCATTTAGGGGTCTTCCACCTCAACAGCCTTAATCTGTATTCCTGACACAGTCTTACTTTTGTTAGCAATAGGTGTTCTAATGCTGCTTTAGAGAATGGCATTGGGTTTTAATTTTCTTTCCAATCTGCCCATGTAAACCTCGCTGAAGTCATTGCTGTTCCACAGGTATGAAATTTTTTGAAGTGAGAGATGAATCCAATCTATGTTTCTGGAAAATGTGTTTTGTACTATGGCAAGGACTTAAAACATTTGTAACAAATACAGCATCATTACAGCAAGTAGAAAAACTTAGACACTACTAAATTTTACTTGTAGGAGAGAAACCTCACTTGTGATTTAGGGTATTAATCTAAAGGAAATGAAAGAGAGTGTTAGATTCTTACTTTCCTTGTCTTTAAACAGGATTTATTTAAGGCAAAATTGTAAAATTCCATAAGGAAAGCCGAAAAAAGTCTCCTGGAGTGGATAAGACAAGATGCAATGTGAGGTATTTGCTGCCCTGGAGATGCATTGAGATGATGAAATGAGGCAAGAGAACGCTTTCAATTCTTTTAAGCTGCACATTATTTTCAGTTCATATGGCAGACAGTCCACTTCGAGATTCAGTAACAGAGGCTCAATGGCAAAGCAAGTGGGATTTCTCACAAAGTCTTGTAGAACTTATTCCAGTAGTTCTTCTATTCTCTGTTTCCAACAAAATGGATTTTTTCGAGGATGTACACATGCAGAACATAAATTTTCATTTGTTGTAATTACATGGAATGGTTATAGCAATTAGACAACACACAGAAAACAGGAGAGAGTACCTGAATGATAGTTTATTTTTTTAATATAATCAAAATATGTATTCATTGACAAGCCAAATATTTTGCACAAATTTAAGTTTAATCGTAGCTATTTATACAGTCATTGTCATGTGATCCACACTGAAAGTATAAGGAAATAATTTTTTTTTGCATACAATGAAAAGGCCTGTTGAGTTGCAGCTTTTAAATAAGTAGCATTCATTCTTTATTAGCAGTATTTATACATATGTGCCCATAAATAAAAGAACTCTGCAACAGGGACGATTTTTGGTACTACAGAGTTCAAAACAAGCTGCAGGTGCTATAATATTATACAAAATGAAACAAAAAAGTATCACTGCATAAAATAATGTTACTCAATAGCCTATAAGGTCATATTGAATGTGCATCTTTTCCACACTGAGTTCATTGTTCTATAAATTTGAATTTTATGTCTGTATAAAAAAAAAGTTCATGAAATTTTAGGTTTGCAAAATGAGAATATGATCTTTAGTCAATTCAGAAGAAAAATAAGATGGTGTATGGGAAACCAAGCTGGTAAACACAGATTTAAAGGACTTGTGAAAGTTCTAAGCAGTAACATCTTTTGATCTTTGAAGTTTTGTTGGTCAGTCAACATCGTTCATAACTGTCCTAGTTATAGTGGCTGGGACCAGTTTATCACTGTGTGGGTATAACTAGAACTATGTATTCCCTACCCTCTCTGCCATTTATCATGAACTGTTAATGATGCATTGTTTGCAACACCTGCCCAGGACACACCTGACACCTCAGGCTATGAACTGGGTGCATGAGAAAACAGAGATAAGAGGGTTCCCTGTCTTCACACCAATGATTCAGGTGTGATAACTCCCCTCTGGGAATCATTAACACCTTCACACCCAACCTGAGGGGTCATGTCTGCTAATGGGCCATCAAGTAGACCAAAAATATCCTGTGACTCACTGAGTAAATTGCCCATTGTGAAAACCCTCACCCTGGGAGAGGTACTGGGTGTTCCTATCTGAACTGAAGCATATATAAGCTTGGGGTTTTGGAACTTGAGGCACTCACTCACTCGTCAGACTGAGAGGAGGACCAGAACCTCAACAGGACTGCAACTACCACTCTCGACCAGACTGCGACCACCAACCTTCTGGAAGGAAAACAGGTTTTCCTTTTCGTTTTGCTTTGGACTCAGGGGGACCATGTGGTGCTCAGCACAGGGGCTGGTGAGCACCATTCTGTTTGTGCCCCAGGGGGCTGGGTTGTGCAAGTGGGTTTTGAGGGCTGAAACCAGTTTTCCTTTGTATCAGTGTATCTATTGTAATCTTTTTATTAAATTGTAGTTCTGACTTCTAAACTCTTTTGAATTGGGTTCATTTCTCCTGCTAGTTTACTTTTAAACCAGCACAATAACTTTGGCTGTCTTTTCTGTTCTAAAATAGCTGGCTAAGCCATCAAAATAAATAATTAAAATACTGTCAAAAGGTTACTTTAATCACGGATACTGACCCAACACTAATATGAGAGTGGAAAGGTTTGCTAGGAATATTTTCATAGTCTCAAGTTTTCCATCACACAGAAGCCAAAGGATTTGTTACTGAGAAGGGTATTCAACAGACCACTCTGCCTTGGAGAAGCCATAAGCAAACCAGCAAAAGATGTGTTGATTCACGTCTGCTTTCTGGTTGCCCCAGAGGAGCAGGTTTAGATTAGTGTTCCACAACCATCTGAGGCTGCAGTGAAAAAAACCAGATACAGTTTTCCTTCAAAGACTAGTAAGAAATGAAATTTTTTTCCAAGCAAATTGGAGAGGCTCATTCTGTCATCACTGTTTACTGACTTTTCCCTTCAAAGCTCTTTGTATTTGCACTCCATTCTTGCATTGTCTAAACACATCCCAGTGAAGCAAGACTGGTTCAAGGGAGCTAAAAGTAATGTCTTATTTGCATTAATTTTTTGCATGAGAAAGTCTTGACCAGCTGAGTTACCTTTTCTTTCTAGGGGACATTTTGAGGTTAAAAAGTAAGATAAACTTTGTGGGGCACAATGAAAATTTTGGGGTGAAATCTGAAATGTCAGGGACAGAATTAACGTCTTGGAGGAATGTTAGTGTGGGGTCATCATGTTTGAGGACAAAATCAGAAGTACCTTAGGGCAGACATGGGCAGCACTTTTGTAGCAGCAATCTGTAAGTTGGCAATATGATTAAAGTAGGAGAAAGACTGAAGATTTAAACATGCTGTGCTAAATTAGCATTCTGGATTTCTGTAGTTCTTTTGATTGTAGAAACTAGAAGTGCAGGCAGGGTGAAGGACAAGGATTTTTGTGAAAGAAAATCACCATCCTAGGGAATTACTCCATAAATTAAAAATAGTGTTTTATAGTATTCAGCATCATGAAGCCAAAGTTTAACAGAAGATCATGGACATAATCTTCCAGTAAGAAGCAAAAAAGGAGGGTAACAAGTTCTTCTTGCCAAGTTCAGCAACAGATTTTTCCAGCAGTGAATGGGCTAGAAGCCTGGAACAGGAGAAAACAAAGGAAAAGAGGATGCATTAAGAAAAAAATTAAAGTTGATGTGGGTTAAAGAGAGAATATATAATGAAAGCAAGTATTGCTCCAGGAGTCAGTCCTTCTATAGGAATAGAGATGAAGAGTCAGACCTCAGGCATCACTGTGTCCTCCTTCCTTGGCAGAAACTGTCCAATAAAAAGGCAGAGACAGGATGAGGGGACCATCAAGGCAAGAGTGAGGAGGAAGAGCAGTGGCTTTGGGCTCAAGAGGGGGCACGAGAAAAGCCCTCTGGGCAAAGGGACCTCCTTGGCATCCCTGGGGCATGGATACTCCTGGAGTGCAGTGGGCACCTTCATGGTGCCCTGGCTGCGTTTGAGTTGGGTGACCACCCTGTAAGCAGTGCTGGGTCTTGGCTTTGCTGCCGCTGGCCTTTAGCCATGGTGCTCCTTTGGCTGCCTGGAGAGAGAGGCTCCCCCGTAAGGAGGGTGAGAGCCTCTGCCTCCGCACCCAAGGGGGAAATGGAGCTCTGCCGACCCCCAGCACACCCTGTAAGCAGGGCAGGGCTTTCCTTTGACACCTCTGCACCTGCTGGTGGCTGCTGGCCCATGTGACCTCCTGTGGATGGGACGTGTCACAGCCTTTGTCCCTTGGTCAGCTGTAAAGCCCCTCATGTGTTGAGGCCCTTGTGGCCTCTGCACAGCCCGGGGGCAGGTCTGAGGCCTCCTGTCCTGCTTGGCAGTAGGGATGGCTCCCTGCACCTTGATGCAGAGCTTGCTCCCTCTCCAGGGACCTTCCCCCTTTGTGTCTTTGTCCTTGTCTTTGTTGGTGTGACTGAGCAAATGAGCTTGTCCTTTTTTCCCTGAAGAAATGGAGGCAGCATAGCTTAGGCTTCCCAGGATGGAAACATAGAGTGTTAATGCAGGTTACCAGCTTTGCTGTGCCTGTCACTGTAAGGCCTGTGTCTTAACATCTCTTCTAGTGCTTATTTTCAGACAGTGAAGTCGTCATTCAGTATCTAATGCTGAGAATTGAATGTTAGAGATAATGAGTTTGAATGTAGATACGTAGATAAAATCAATCCCTACATTTATTTTTTGTTTACAGTTAAATTTTGCATTTAAATAGAATAATGCTAGGTCTTTTTTTTTTTTTTTTTTAGTTTTTACCATAGTCACGTCGAAGTGTGTTTTGAGCAAAAGTTGTCTCATCTGTACTTTGTTGCTGAGTAGCCTCCCATTTATTTTTTCTTTTCAGAGGACTGGTGTGACTGCTGAGGTGTCCAGGTGTCAGTGTATGGGCCAGAGCAGTTGTTCACATGACCATTGAAATAAAGGGAATCCAAAATCTCTTTATTATTGAACTAATGCTTTATACTCTTGATTGAGTAGGAGTTTGGCTTCTCCAGGGAGATTAAGCTGTGCAGTTGCACAGGTGTTGAAGCCAAGGTTTTGCCTAATAGTAAATTAGGAATCCAGCAGAATGCTTGATTAAGTGGACATGATCAGGACATTAATGTATCGAGTGGTTTATCAGCACAGGGAGTTCAATCCTTTTAGCCTTTATACAGAAAATACAAAGCTTGACCCAGTTATTAGCAAAGTATTAATGAAATCCACCAAACTATGCATATGTCTGTAAAATATGATGTACAAATCAGTAAAGTTCATTTTTGAAGTTCTCAGCAAGACAGGCTGTGAAAGAGACAGCTAAATGGACAATGGCAAACAAAATTAAAGGCTCTGAAGCTCAGAGACAGCATCTTACTTAGCTGTATGTAGCAGATTTTGGACCATCTTTTCCCAAATGAGTAAGTCTGGCCTATCAAGTGGGGTGATAAAGAGATGTATGTTAGATCTAGTGATTTTAATTACCTGGATTTGTTCCACAGAAATGTGGTTGCCAGGATATTGTTGCCTGAGTTATATAGAAGACAAATGCAGATGCTATGTTCTTGCTTGTACAGAGGATGACAACATTTTTGCAAAGTTCTCCCATTTGAGCATTTCTCATGCAATTCAAAAATACTGTTTAATAGTCGTATCTGTGTACTTGAAGTTTGGCATTGTCTCCTCTTCTTAGCATGAACAGAGAAAGTACTCTGTATGTGAAGAATCCATCTTAGATGAAAGAAACAAAAGAGACCTCAGCAAGGTAAGGGATTAAATTTGAGACAGATATTTTCATTTTATTTCTGGTTTTGTATTTGTATAAGTCAACATGCTCAGATCATCTCAGCATACTGCTCTACCAAATCTCACTTTCATAGGTTAATGTAGGATTATACAAGGACTAAATTGAACTAGAATAGTTCAGACGGCTTATTCAGATGATTTGCCTAACAAGAATTTATAAAACCATTATTGCAATGCCCAGACCATCTTCAGTATCTCACTTAAAGCTGGCTTAGCTCTATTTGGTCTGGAGCATTAGGACTGGACAGGTTCAGAAGAGGACTTTGTAAAAAAGTCACTAAGCGACTTTCAGTTTGCAGGGAAAAGAATAAAGTCACTCCTGCAGGATAAACATGCAGTTATCCCAGATGAGACAGTACCTGGGTTCAAAAGCTAACAGGCTTTTAAAAGAGCAGCTTCAGTTTATTTCTTCCTTCCCTTCCTTAAAATTGCATATATAGATTATTAGAGCGTAGAACATGTGTGGGTTTCTCTAATTGTCTCTGACTGTATCTTCAGGAGAGAAAATGTTGAACTGTCTTTCAGTAGCTTGGTTTGGGGGCTGGCTACACATTTGGGTCCAATTCAAGTGATTTTTAGATTTCTCCTGACTTACAATTAATTCTCATATTGCTGAGGGANCATAATCCTGTTTGTTAAATAGGTTAACTTGTGGTCAGGATTTCTAATAGTTTCAGGTCCTTTTCTGGGAACAATATCTGCTTAACGTTCCTTCTTTGCACTAAGGTGTCTTCATTCTCTCATAGATATGCAAATAACCCTTCTTCCCCACTCCCTGTTCCTCTGCCTTGCAAGAGTTAAAATCTAACGGTCACTAGAATTGCTCTAAAGTTCCTGTGGTTTGGCTAAGAAGTAACATCTTATTAGCCTTAGTGACAGCATGAGTGACAGCTCTGAGTTCCCTGTTTGGTTCCAGTTAAGCTTTGCTGAGGATTTTATGCACCCACTTTTAAGAAGTTGTTTAGCAAAAATTATTTTTTTAAGAAGGTACTTGTTGCACCCCATCTTAATTAATTTATAAGAACAGTGTTCCTGACAAAATATTGGAATTCCTCTTAAGAACAGAGTATATGAAATCCAGTGGATTATAGATTGACCTAGAAAAGTAGAGGGCCAGAATGTGATAACTAGGTAAATTCTTACCATTTATTTCCCTGCAGGAGACTAGAGTTCCAGTCACCCATTATATAACCAAATTTACCAGTGATAACCTGTGTTTTTTACCAGAATTCACAAGCAAATTAAGTTGTATGTAAAAGGCAAGGCAATTTTACTATACTAAGAAGGAACACAAGGTGGTCTTTGGTAACCACACCTGATACAGAATTATATTTTGTCCAAAGGCATCTTTAGACTTTTGACCGAGGTGTTAAAAAAGTGTATAGTAAAATGTCAAGTAACTGTTAAGTCACTTGTAGAAGGAAAAAAGTTCTACACTCTATTTGAGGAAATTCTGAAACTTTTCGAATAGTGCTTTTATTTTTGACATTTTCTTGTTTATGTATCACTGATCTGATAAGTGAATAATTTTGTTGTTCTATAGCACAAGCATAGTTTGGGTTTTAGTCATGCTGGTACTTATGTCTTTTTTCCTTCTTGGCCTGAGAAATAAACTGGAATTCACTGTATGTTTCAGCAAACAATAGATACTTGGATGAGGTGCCTCACAACTTAATGCTTATAGGGCTTTAAACATAGGATCTGCTCTCAAATTGTTTCACAAAGGTGATTACCCTCTTCTTGTTCAGGCTTTTGTTAGATTCCTGAGCCCACAGGCAGTGACTTCCAAGGATTTTAATATGCACTGACATACTTTCCTCCTTTGGCTCTGGCATTTTTCCTCCACTGCTGCTGCTGCACTGTAGTAGGAATCTAAATCCCAGCTGTTTTGGAAACATCCTAAATGTTTGGTTTTCTGTCTTGTTTGAGGGCAAGAAACTAACAGATTCCTCACATTACTCCATAGATATGTTGTCTAAATGCTACAGTTCAACTCTTCCAAAAAATGATAGAAGCAATGCAAGAAACTACAGTTTTCAGGCAGTCTTAAAACAACACAAAGCTTTATGTTAATGGCATGAAAAAATATCCAATTTCAAAAACAGCAACAAAAAAAAATCTTCCTTTGTCTATGTCTTCTCTCATCAGCCTGGGGGATGAAAGATGTTCGTGAATCTCTGTCATAATTTTTCTCTTCTATACCGTGAAGTTCATCCAAACATTGATCCTGACTAGGTTTTTGCTCCTCACCTTGTCTGTTTGGTATTGTTTCTTTTCCCAGCTTTGTGAAGATTATGCCAGTCTCTTCTTTGTCTCTGTGGACTTAGTCATGACTTATTCCCAAGAGACTTCATTTCCTTTTTATTTTTCCCTTGTTTAAGGAAGACTCCAAAATGCCCTCCCTGAGAAGGATAATAGTAGCAGCTCTTTCTAACTCTAGCCAATATCCTTAATTTTATTTTTTCAGTCAGAACAGAAGAGACATTTCAGCCTTTTTCCATTGTTTCTAACTTGGTGAATATATATTCTACTAGCAGGAAAACATCCTTGTTCTATAGATACAGCAAATTTCATAGTGATACTATGATATGAACTCTTAATACACATATAGACATATAACAGTTCCACAAATCATTATATATGCTCCATTGACTTCCACTTAATTTGCATGTGTACACATGGTTTGTGATAAAAAATATAGCAGAGAATCTTAAGAAATACTTTCTAAGCAGTCTTTTTTGCTTGTCATGAATTTATTACTTTTTTTTTTCGGTCCATGATGCAAGAACAGTTAAACCAGTCCAGTTGAATTCCTCTTGGTAAGAAGGCATATTGCTTTAAACCAAAGGAATTTTGATAGAATTTGATACCTAAAATTCAAATTATGGTCACTCTGCTCCTATTTAACCAGCTGCCAAATTTGGATTTGAGAGCAATGTTCTCCAGGAATCTACGGATAGATAAGAACTTGTTGCTCAGTTGCTGTACTCCAGTTCTATTGTTTTGGTGGAGGCAAAGCTGCCTGGTGTGGTTTTTTGTTTCAGGTGATGCTGGTTCTTGTGACTGCCTTTTCCTTCCCTTCCAAATCCAGAATGGCAATGCGTCACTGCAGAAGAGCAGGGTCCAGGCAGGGGCTGAATTGCAGTCTCTCCTGGCTTTTTCTGTTAGCTATTTAATAGAGCTGGAACTGAGTATTTTGGTTTTCATTTCAGAATGCAAAGGTTGTTTTTTTTCTTGTTCCAGATTTGAATGAGTCCCTATGAAATTCAAGCTGACTAAATTCTGCTGAAGCTGCAATAGTAGTCTAGTGTAGTTTTAGACTCTATAGCTATATCTAGCTCTAATGCATCCTTCCTAAAGGAAAAGCATGGAGTTAAGTCGAGGATTGACTTAGCTATATATATATTTACTGATTTCTGTAGCTCGTAAACTTGTATGGCATTTGTACGTGCTCATTTAAGATTCAATTTTTAATTTTTTTAAGATGGAAAGCTGATAATACAAGATTTTGTCTTAGCTTTTTATATGTGTAATTGCCTGATAACAAATAATCGTGCAAATATAAGAAACCATGTGTGAAAAGAGATGTCGGAGTTAAAGGGGTTTTTTTTGATATATTTTGCGTTCCAAAATGTCATCTAAATAGAAGCACATTTGTATCAATTGAGAATAATGTATTTGCCAGGCACAGCATTCTGGTTTTCTTTTGCAAAGGAAGCAGAACAGCAATAGCTGTTTAAACATATACCAATACACATTTTGATGTGATCAAACCTTGAGGAGTTGGTGAGAAAATGCAACAGTATAGCACAGATTCAAGAGTTACAAGGATTAGCAGCCTTGCTAGTTTTTAGAAACTAAAACTGGAAAAGAAGCAAGTCTAAGAAAGGTAAATGTAAGGAACATGTAAGTCTTCAAATAAAACAGAATGAGCGTAGTAGTTTGGGGTTTTTTAAGAGGTATCAAAGCAGGATAGAAAACAAGTTTTAAAAAGTTTATCAGAAGGTATTAACCAACTGTTCCTTTCCCCAAAGAGGGATCGAATACCAGAGTGAACAAGCAGCACCTTGAAGCCCAGGGTTTCAGTGTGCTGGTTCAGAGTGCTTTTTGTTGGAGTTGGCTGGACCAAAGTTTTAAAAATTATAATTGCTTCTATTCAAAATTGCAACCACGTGGTTTTCCAAGAGAACTAGGAATTCAAATAAAGATATTATTAACTTAGTGGCTATGTTTAACAAAAAAATCAGCAGGTTATATTTACCACTGGGCAATTGTTATTTTCCCTGGCTTTTTTCTCAGTAAGAAATTAGGATTTTTGTTTGTGAATCAGGTAAACAATCAGTTGAGGGGCTTTCTTTATTTTCTGATTTTTTAATTTATGATTTACTATCTTGCCTTACAAACCTGTCTGAAAATATTCTACTTTTTTATGGGCTACACTTAATTGTATAAACTGACATTTATAGATAAACATATTTTTAGGTAAATGCCTTTGGTATGTGGTATTTCATGCTTGTAACTGAGTGTAAAAAGTATTTTATGAACCCTTTTAAAGACATATAAATAACCACATGCGAGTTGCAGCCTGTAGCTGCATAAATGTAGATTGTATTGCTTGAATATTTTAATGACATTAATTAACAATAACAGCAAAAAAAAGAATTGTGATATGATACCAAGAACATGCCATAATAATGTTAAAGCAACTTTAAAAATACCACAACTCAGAATATTTTGGTTTGTGGTATAACTGGTATTGGCATAACTGATTCTGATATGAAAGACCACCACGTGGGTTCTGAGGATGAAGACAAGAGTGAGAGTTGTTTTATTGCATTTAGATTGAAGAATCAACCAATAAAAAATAATTTTCTTGCTGTCTTAAGCAAGTTCCTTTATCCCATGCAGTTAAATATTTCCTACTATTAATAAAACTTCTTCAAAGAAGTACAGGTTTCAGTGAGGGAAGAGAAATGAAGATTCTCAAGAAGAGTATTCTCCCTGAGCAAATAACTGTTTTTCAAACTCTGTATTGTTTCAAAAGAAAAATGTCATCTTAACTTAGAATTAAGAAGGGGAGGGGGCAGGGAGAAGTATGTGAAGTAAGGGAAGTTATGAATGCATTTGCATAGTCTAGAGCAACAGTACAAAAAAGGGTGACTTGCATTTCAGCCTCAGAATGCTGTAATTCTACAGCTGTATAATTTGCCTCTCTTATAATGTCATTCAACTCAGCACTTGTTCTGTGAATTGGCTGCTTTACAGCTGATACCTCTTCTTGTTTTATTCCCCAGTTCTCCACCTCTTCCCACTAAGAACAGGCAATTGAATTAATTGTATTGTACCTTAGCCAGACTTCAAGGGGAAGGGAAAACAGAAACCAGATGTCATAAGCTTCGACTGACAAGCTGATTCTGAAAAGGATGCAGGCAGGTAGGAGAAAGACATGGCATTTCTGGAAAATAGAGACAGGATCTTAAACACTGCGAAGTCACATGATTATCTCCAGAAACAGTGGGAGCATTTCTAGGAAAAAGGAATGCTGCAGTCATTTTTGCTAACTGAAGCAACCCTCTGCAAATACAACTAATAATGTCAGTCAAGAGAGAATGATGAAGCAATACTGAATATTTTCCTTCCTTCCTTGGGTAAAAGCTATGCAGCTTGTTGTAGGGAAAGCATTAATTTGGGAAAATCTACAATCACCATCATCTCCATCACTGTGTGAAAGACTGGAGCATATTTTTGTCCTTGCTGTGTTTACATTCCTTATGGTGCACTGTTCAGGGGATCTGAGCACATGCTTTGGTGTGAATACCATTCAGGGTGGAAGAAGGGGCTTCAGGAGCCAAGCAGTGCCAGCCCTTCTCATCCGTCTGGTAAAAGCCGAGATGTTCTAATGAACATCTGTGGGATAGGAGGCTAAAAGTGGAGTGGCTTTCAACCTGCTCTGTTAGATCCCTATTATAAAAGTAGAACAGCTATTTCCACTCTGTTCCAACCCTATTGGAGGGAGAAAGGGAAAACATGAGCTCGCTGCCATTCTGGGACTGGCAGAACTGGTACCAGTTCATATTGGTGCCCGATGCTACAACATCCACTTCAGAGCATTATGCTCTCAGGTGCAACACAGTTATATATCATACTGACCGTTTATTTTCTTGCTAAACTTTACTATCAGAACGGTCCTGGATCATTTCTGCAGCCTTTACTCTTCTGAGCATGTAGTACCGAATATGTAAATCCTTTTCCCTCATAATGGTTGGGCCATTCAGGAAAGACAGGTAGAAAGAAATGCACACGACTGCTTTCTGCTGTCCCTCACCTTGAAACAGGACAAACCTTTAATAAACGTAAGGTGAATAAAGTATATTATAAAGAAAAAAATAAATATTGTCTATGAGGTATAAACCATCCTGTGATGTAACAGAACATAAAAATGCATAATTACAGGATAGGGTTTAAACATATTCATACATTTCTGCTCATAATCTGAGCCAACATGGTTGGGTTCAGGTTAATTAATATGCTTAACATTTAGTTAAACTCTCTTAATCCCAGGATCTTTGTATCTCATCTAAGTTACTGGATTCTCAAATCTCTAAATAATACAGGAATTATTTTGGTTTTGTCTTGCTTCTTTTTTTAGTTCTTTTATGGGATGACAGGTGAAAGAAAGGCCTGAAGCTGTTGTGGATGAAGTTTCTATGTTTTAAATAAAGCAAACACTATCTCAAAAAGCAGAATCACTTGTTCTGGTGATTCCAATACAGCTCTGATGAGTGTTTTGTTGCCTTATCACAGTATGCCATGATTCAACTCAAAATACGCATTTACTAGTGAAAGCATGTCAGTCTCTTACTTTGTCAAAGTTCAGTATATCACAAGATGACAATGGTTTTTATATGAATATATACATACAGGTTAGGGTATCTGCTTATCAGATCTTTTTGGTGCTCAATTTCTTTATACAAGACTGTTGTTAGGCTTAACATTTCTTTTTAAAAAACAGATAAACATTTATTTTTTATAATTCTGCAAATATATGTATGAAAAATAGAAAATACTCCTCATAATTTAAAAACAAACCAAACAAACCTGATTTTGTTAGTGTTTTGAAAAAAAACACAAAACCACTTATCTCTTTTAGAACTAGGACATTCATCTTGAAGAGAATCTTAAGAAGATAGCATACAGAAAAATAGGTCAGTGGTTTCTCATTATTAAACACCTGTCAGGAAAATATGATCAGCCTGAAGTACAGGAACAAATGTAGAGGGGAGGTGTCAGGTTTTAGATTTGAGGTGAAAAGGATACAACCTAGATCAGAGGGCAGGATGAAAAGGGGAGTGTGAAAGGAGCAGGCAGAGAAAATATTTTTAGGGTCTCTCATTGATACTGGTATGTCTTTGCAAAAAGTCATAAAACTGTGTTTTAGGCAGTTCTGGAGGCATGACAGAAATGCAATGTGATTTAAAGGCTGTCACGGGAACATTCTTACTAGAAATGCATCCTTTTAAATGGGAGCAAAGAATGAAGCACCACTCCTCTGCCCAACAGCTACTTCTCTGTGAAGCTATGAAAAAGTAGAATAAATGAATTAATCCCAGTTTTCTTCTTGCAATGCTTCGATGCAGACAAACATTTAGCTATGTACATATGGTGATACTGAATATGCATAATCAATTCATGTTGTAATCTGAAAGTACAAACCCCTTAACATGTGCTCAGTAGAAATGTGTTATTTGAGTGAGACTTTTAAAAAATTGTTAGAATTAGATAATTCCAAAGAGACAAGCAAAAGTCATGGTTGCATCCCCAAACTCAATTCCCTTTTCTGTAAAACATCAAATGACTTCTTAAAAATTTTCCTAAAATGTTCTTACATATATTTATCCTATAGAACAAATTTTGCCCCCTCCCCCCCTTT